>JAMPIV010008719.1:15000-615000 GCA_024509875.1 Oreohelix idahoensis
TCCATAAGGTGATCAGCTGTAGTGATGGTTCTATGCTCCATAAGGTGATCAGCTGTAGTGATGGTTCTATGCTCCATAAGGTGATCAGCTGTAGTGATGGTTCTATGCTCCATAAGGTGATCATAAGGTGTTTCTATGCTCCACAAGGTGTAGCTGGAGTGATGGTTCTATGCTCCATAAGGTGATCAGCTGTAGTGATGGTTCTATGCTCCATAAGGTGATCAGCTGTAGTGGTGGTTCTATGCTCCATAAGGTGATCAGCTGGAGTGGTGGTTCTATGCTCCATAAGGTGATCAGCTGGTGTAGTGTTTCTATGCTCCACAAGGTGATCAGCTGTAGTGGTGGTTCTATGCTCCATAAGGTGATCAGCTGGTGTTGTGTTTCTATGCTCCACAAGGTGATCAGCTGTAGTGGTGGTTCTATGCTCCATAAGGTGACCAGCTGGTGTAGTGTTTCTATGCTCCATAAGGTGATCAGCTGGTGTAGTGTTTCTATGCTCCACAAGGTGATCAGCTGTAGTGGTGGTTCTATGCTCCATAAGGTGATCAGCTGTAGTGATGGTTCTATGCTCCATAAGGTGATCAGCTGGAGTGGTGGTTCTATGCTCATCAGCTGTAGTGGTGGTTCTATGCTCCATAAGGTGATCAGCTGTAGTGATGGTTCTATGCTCCATAAGGTGATCAGCTGGAGTGATGGTTCTATGCTCCATAAGGTGATCAGCTGGAGTGGTGGTTCTATGCTCCATAAGGTGATCAGCTGGTGTAGTGTTTCTATGCTCCACAAGGTGATCAGCTGTAGTGATGGTTCTATGCTCCATAAGGTGATCAGCTGGAGTGATAGTTCTATGCTCCATAAGGTGATCAGCTGTAGTGATGGTTCTATGCTCCATAAGGTGATCAGCTGTAGTGATTGTTCTATGCTCCATAAGGTGCTCAGCTGTAGTGATGGTTCTATGCTCCATAAGGTGATCAGCTGTAGTGGTGGTTCTATGCTCCATAAGGTGATCAGCTGTAATGATGGTTCTATGCTCCATAAGGTGATCAGCTGTAGTGATGGTTCTATGCTCCATAAGGTGATCAGCTGGAGTGGTGGTTCTATGCTCCATAAGGTGATCAGCTGGTGTAGTGTTTCTATGCTCCACAAGGTGATCAGCTGTAGTGGTGGTTCTATGCTCCATAAGGTGATCAGCTGGTGTAGTGTTTCTATGCTCCACAAGGTGATCAGCTGTAGTGGTGGTTCTATGCTCCATAAGGTGATCAGCTGGTGTAGTGTTTCTATGCTCCATAAGGTGATCAGCTGGTGTAGTGTTTCTATGCTCCACAAGGTGATCAGCTGTAGTGATGGTTCTATGCTCCATAAGGTGATCAGCTGGTGTAGTGTTTCTATGCTCCACAAGGTGATCAGCTGTAGTGATGGTTCTATGCTCCATAAGGTGATCAGCTGGTGTAGTGTTTCCATGCTCCATAAGGTGATCAGCTGTAGTGGTGGTTCTATGCTCCATAAGGTGATCAGCTGTAGTGATGGTTCTATACTCCATAAGGTGATCAGCTGGAGTGATGGTTCTATGCTCCATAAGGTGATCAGCTGGAGTGGTGGTTCTATGCTCCATAAGGTGATCAGCTTGTGTAGTGTTTCTATGCTCGACAAGGTGATCAGCTGTAGTGATGGTTCTATGCTCCATAAGGTGATCAGCTGGAGTGATGGTTCTATGCTCCATAAGGTGATCAACTGGAGTGATGGTTCTATGCTCCATAAGGTGATCAGCTGGAGTGGTGGTTCTATGCTCCATAAGGTGATCAGCAGTAGTGGTGGTTCTATGCTCCATAAGGTGATCAGCTGTAATGATGGTTCTATGCTCCATAAGGTGATCAGCTGTAGTGATTGTTCTATGGTCCATAAGGTGATCAGCTGGAGTGGTGGTTCTATGCTCCATAAGGTGATCAGCTGGAGTGGTGGTTCTATGGTCCATAAGGTGATCAGCTGTAGTGGTGGTTCTATGGTCCATAAGGTGATCAGCTGTAGTGGTGGTTCTTTGGTCCATAAGGAATGAAAACGAAGATGAAAATGATGATTCTACAGATTTCGCCACAGTTTCTGGTCACACATTCAAATTTGACAGGAATCTGAAATAAAATTATATTCTCAGTTTTATCACAATTTCCATTTTCGCTCCCTTAGGAGCACAGAGCCACAGTTGCAGCAGGTCCTTATAGCAAGCTTACACTAAAGCATGAATGTACTCCCGCGGTGATAGTTTTTGTAGTACATTATTGTGCATGATAAGGTTGCCAGTCCCATGCATAAACGTCATATTACTCGTCATATTACTCTTACGGTGTGAACGGGAGAAGTAAACATATTCTTTTTTTGTCTCCTCGGAGATCCCAGCCTGCACGGACAACACAAAATTGTATCAATTTTATATTCATCAACATCACCACTATGTACTCCGCTTACTAGGATAAATATTCGTTTCAGTGCACAACCTCACACCGCAATGCCAATTTTGACAAGTTTCAATATTCTGAGAAAGGCAGCAATTTCACTCCAGAACTTTCCTTTTTCTAATTGCTAAACAAAATTTAATAAATTACGATGTTCTAATAAAGACAGTAATTTCACTTCAGAATTACAATCCCTAGTGATATACAACATTTAACAAATTGCAATATAGTAAAGGCAGCAATTTTACTCCAGACTTCTCTCTCTAGTGCTATACAACAATTCACGAGTTACAATATTATAGTAAAGACAGTAATTTTACTCCCCATTCCCATCCTTATTGATAAGCAACATTTAACAAATTACAACATTAAAGTAAAGGCAATAACATTACTCCAGACTTCCCTCCCTAGTGCTATACAACATTTGACATGTTACAATATTACAGTGAAGTCAGCCATTTCACTCCAGAACTCCCATACTTAGTATTATACAGCATTTGAAAAGTAAAAAGATTCACGGTATCGACACTCTTCAGTCTACCCAGCTGTAAATGGGTACCTGACTTCTCTCTTGAATTAGGAAAGGAAAAGGCAGCGAGGAAGGGTACTGGTCACCCCACCTCTCTATGCATGACCTAGTATAATGAGGTCTCTAACACTTCACCCCCTACGGTAGTATCTGCTATGGGACTACCTTTTTACTCTCCCACTGAAGCAAATGACTATTTATCGATTCAGACATTACCATCTAGCCCATATTGTCAGATACTAAATACACGTAACTGGCTATGGAACTCTAGGCGGTAAATTGTTTTCAACACAAGGATTACTTTCACAATTGCCTCCAGTAGGCAGAAAACAGGTGTGAAAGTTGACAGCTGCAACCAAAATGGAGTGGGTTCAATCCTCATCACTTTATGGAAAGGAGGCTGTCACTTGGGTGTCATGACCCAAGTGGACCTGTCCACCTTGGAGTGTCCACCAGTCAGTCCGTCAGTTTATGTGCCAGTAAGTCACTCCATTCAATGTGTCTGCTGAACAATAACTCTATCAATAATTGGTCAGATAGTTCGTCATTCATTCATTCAGTCCACCCATAAATCAATCTGTCTGTTACATCATTTTAAAAGTAGGTCCTTGAAGTTAGCAGTCTATCCGTTGTCTATCACTCAGTCAATCAAAAAGGAGTACATCAGTAAATCCCTCGGTGTGTCAGTCAATACATGAATCAGTACGTTAATAAATTGGACATTTAATATATTTCGTCAGTATGTGAGTCTGTCCTTCTGGGGGAGGGGGGGGGGGTGGCTGTTATAAAATATTAATGGTGACAAATAAAAGTGTATTAAACTATAAATTGTAGCTCAAATAGACAATTTTTTCCACATTTTGTTTCTCATTTCGTTTTTGCATATTCGATACGTGCACACTACGATACATGTCCAGGAAACTCTTCTAAGGACAGGAAGGGAAATAACTTCAATTGAATATTCTGTGCTGAGCGAAAATCCACGAGTATTAGGAAATAAGTACAGGTAAACTTGATAATCCACTAGGCTGAAGAACCATGTTCGTAGTAGTTCACTTGTCTTTCCTGGTGACTTCATGAAAGGATGTAGGTAGACAGAACACACAGCACATCACGTGACGTAGAAACTCAGACTCAAAACGACACACTTCGACAGGCCAGTGCAAATCTGTAGGGCAGGTCAGCCTGTAGTTCTAACTGTCAGCACACATCGTCAACCACAGCAAGGTTGAAAGGGCAGTAGGCTCCTTCAGGATAATTCTCCTGCTCAGACTTCGCCAACGTATCCAAACTATTTCATTTCAGCTGCCCAGAGCTTGAAAACTGCTGGTTCTACGACGTGTAGGTCAGTAGGTCACGATTTGCTGGACTGAACTCTCCGTTGATTGGCTGAGAGCATATTTTGGCCTTCAGGACCGTAGCACGCCAGCACTGTGTAGCAATTACAGTCTGTTTACATTTGTAGATGCGGGGGTAAGGTAACTGATATCTTCTAGCTTCCCCAGGTTCACACGACTCCTTCTACGAGCTCCCAGATGTCAGGACACTGTTTAGACGATGTCCCAAGATGTAAAGATCAATATTATGGTGGGATGTGGCGTATGTGTAGATGATGATCAACAACGCTAGGGGTATGCAGGAACACAAACGCCACTGGTTACAGTTCCTTGACATTTATTGAACATTCACATACGTGTCCTGGATATCAAATACATCGTCAACAACACTGACCTAATACTTAGGCTAACACTGCCTGTAGGACATAACAAACTACAGTATTCATGCACTTTCTCTTAGAACACACCATAACACTATACAGAATGTCCTTGGTGCAGCATACACTCTTCGCACACAATAATCCCTCAAACAACTCTATGTGCGGAAAACACTATCGCACTAATAAATCACCATCCAGGTGCATATCACTTATTATTAGTCCACGTCTTCGTATAATAAATCGTATCGTCATTGATGTTGAAAAATGGGTCCAGTATGCATTATTTACCAGTTGGTCAATCTTATGACCCAGTCGTTGCTGTTGCGTTGGTATTGTCTTCATCATCCTTAAAGAATCGACGGCCCACAGGAAAACATTTCCATAAATTACCCCTACCAGAACAGTCGTATCTGAGAAATCATTACAGTGCATGGTAAGTTTTCTCTGACAGGCTGCAACGTTATCTAATGTTATGAGTAAAATTCATAACAAGTCTGTCGATATCATTAGAGGATTCAACAAGGCTCTGTGTTTGTTTATTATACGTAGTCCTTGGTAACACAGGAAGTGACGTCATTGCCTCGAGGTGCAGTTGGGCAGACGTCGTGGTAAAAGTACCAGACGGGGCAATATCTTCTGCTAGGGTCTTCTTGTGTGTGGCTGATGGCGAGTGGACGTATGTATTCGGAGCTCCTGAGATGTATATGATTATGTGATATATCCCTATGTTGTACCATCACATCAAGATCTTGTGTGAGGTGTACTAGATATCTTCATTTGAAAGGGCGTATGCATTCGTTGAACTGATTAAATAAAAATGTGTAAAACTTTCGTGGACAGTGTCCTAGCTACTGACGATACAGAGGTATACTGATGACTGAATATGTTATGCCATAAGATATAATTGAAAACGGGCTGATCACCTGTTTGCTAGTCAATTTGATTACGGAAACAACGGCAAGTGGATTAATTTGTTGTTGCCCTAAAGACGCCACTAGGCGTGATGGGATACAACGGCAGATAAATCAATTTGTTGTTGCCCTAAGACGCCACTAGGCGTATTGGCCACTGACTGCTTTGTCGGTTGGTGGCTAAGGATGGAATAAGAAGAAGAAGAATAAGATATAATGGCTTTCAAGATTATGCATGTTGGAGCAGAGTTTATCGTAATAAACAGTTTGTACATTTTCCACTCGGCCTTGGTGGTGACATTGATGTTTCAAGTGTATTGCTGTATGCGTTGTCAAGCAGTTCTACACTAATATTATCTTGGCCAGAGTAACCAGGCGTTTACTCAAAAGATACTTATCAAATTATATAAAGACACGCAACACCCTCAAACAACTCTATGTGCGGAAAACACCATCGCACTAATAAATCACCATCCAGGTGTATATCACTTATTATTAGTGATTGGCGGCATGAACATCGCCATATAGATTCACATAATCTCCTCCAGGCGGGACAATACACTTCGCCTGTACTTAATCTGTTATAGCTACAAGGCGGGAAACGCGTCGCCTTACTTCTTCGTAGCTCCAAGGTGGAAAGTCATCACCGTATAATGTTCTCCATGAACATACATTTATGGCTCCTACAGGAACGCCTCCAGGTGAGAAAATCATCACCATTAAGAAAATAAGTGGATAGGACCTATCACACCATAATTATCATGATCAACACTATGGATTCTCTCAGACACAATTACGAGCTTACAGCTCGGCTTCCAAACACAGACTGTCTCAGTCACCCCAGACTTGTATTTACTACATGCTTTCTCCAAACGCATGCACAAGTCACACAATGTTGACATAAAGTCAGACATGAACTCAATCCCTGATTTACACTTAACCAAGTGTTGACAACAACAGTTCAGTGACCCTTAACATGAACCACTATCATCATTCACCCACATGAAACTATTCTGTGACAATGGCACAGGCAGAGGCTACGATTGGTCAGGTGACCAGGGTTGAAAATGTATCCAAAGGAGAAGAGTGGAGTAAGTTCGAGAAGAACTGATGAACTACCAGCAGGTCATCATTAGCTTTGGCAGAGAGTGCACAAGAATACACAAAGCTAGAGAAGATTTCATTGCATTGAGAAATATAAGGAGATCAAAAAAAAAAACCAAGACCAACACGAAAATAAGAATCTTAAACTCGAATGAGAAGACGCTGGGTATAGATTGGACAAACATTGAAAAAAAAAACCTGTTGATAGTATGATGATAGGAAATTCTATACAGAGCGATACAACAGGGGGCAATCTGATCATCAGAAGATGTCCCCCCTTCGAACAAGTATGTATTAAAGAGATAATCCTTGTTCTGGAATCCCCAGGATAAGAAAAGACCAAAGACAGCATTGAGAAGAGAACTGGAGACAGACATCAATGGGATGAAGAATACATGGACAGACCTTGAGCTGATGGCACAGGACAGGAAGACTGTATAAGTTTGTTCGAAGCCTATACTCCCTGGGGACTTGAAAGGTGAAAGAAGAAGAAAATATGTGGGCAAGATATGACAGGTAAATGATGTCTTCAGGTGTCTAAGTTTTTTAAGTTCAAATAACTCCATGTACATCAGTAGAATCTAATAGGACCTATTTCTAACTGATAGCTCAAATGTAATAAAAATTAGACTGTGTCCAAAATGATCAAACGGTCCTTTCCATTCATCTGTACCGGTAAGTAGCAAGGCTTATAACCTGGAGTGGGATGAGCGTACTTTCGTGCACGTGTCGTTGCTGTAGAGCTGTGTGTGTTATGACTCCGCTGCTTTGATTCGCAGGGATCCATGAAGACCTAGGGTCCTTGGACCGTGTCTAGTGGGCCTAATAAATAAACCGGCGCTGATATTTAAAAAAAATATATATTTTAAATTGTTACCACGGAGATGCTATAAAACAATTACTAAGTGAGGAACCAGTGGCATAATGTGTAATATAATTTGTTTTTGTTGTTGACTTAAATGTGATTGTGTAATGGAAGTTTGAACAGAGTTAGTGATGTTCACAGTAAAGTGTATTAATTTATTTTATGTTCGTGTAACATTGGAAATTCATTCTCAAACACTCTTAGAAGGTTATTAATATTAGCGCTGGCACCCTCATCATTATAAAATAATTGACACGAAACCACCACTGCATGAGCATATATATATGAAATTTATTAAAGTGCTTATATAGCAAATATGTACACCAAGATATCATCATACACGACTTGCTCTCTATGGAGCCTGGGACTACCTCAGCTGTTGGTTCTTTTGTGAGGAAACCCATACGAAGCAGTCACCAGCTCTTACAGTAGTGGTTCATGTGTCAAATTATTTGCAGTTATGCGGTTACCAGCCTGATGTGCCACGGTACATTCACACGCAAATTATACATGTCAAAATGGAAATATAAAATGATAAAATGTACATATTACAACTTACCACGATTTTAATTGGGCGAGCACAGACTTTTTTGCAGAGGAAACGTCCGAATATTGTCGGGCAACTGTTTAAGATGCCGTATCCTTCAGGTGAGTTAGGTGTCTAACTGAGTGCACTTAAATTTGATCCTAGTGCTTACAGTGCAAAGTGATGTCTCTTGGGTTACTTTATCTTCTAATCTTAGAATTCACGTCCTTATGGCCTGTCCTACATTTTGGTCCTAAAAGTCCATGATCCTGGCGGCTTGTCGTACATTTTTAAATATACGTCAGATGATATTTATGGTCCCGTCTGAGCAGAGGTGATAGTGGTAAACATGTGAGAATAAAGGTTTAAGAAATAGATTTTCACGAGGGAATAGTGTAAATGGAAGATCTGTATCTGGAGTGAATAGTTTCTCTAGTTCAGCCTATCTATACGACAATATTTTAATATCAGACGATCTTTCTCTCCCTATATGAAATATAAGTTACACTAAACACGCCCGCGCACACACAATTATGTGACAACAATACGCACAAACGTGAAAAAACTATGGATAATTTGGTATGGGTCTGACCAACACACTAAATTAAGTTTTGTTTAGTTTATTATCACTTTAAACTTTACAACATCCAACATATAGAAATCAATATAATCATATTTACAGACATAGGAAAATAACCCCATAAGTTCCCTCCAACCTGTTGAGAAAAGATCCCACAAGAAGTTAATAAACCAACAGGTCAAAGGTTAACACTAGAGTATAGAATAGACAGTAAAGAAAAAGAACAAAGTCTCTACTTAAGCTATCCAGTAAAGTACTCAGGTTAGCGAGATACAAAAGAAGAGGGTAGTACAATTATTGTAACAAAAGAAAATATTTACTCTCTCTCTCTCTCTCTGTCTCTCACTCTGTCATCTGTGGCCACAAACACTCTTGCTTACCTAATAATGGTGTAGGTATCCCTTGAAAAATTACAACAGTATGAACCTATATTGTCAGGTGGGTTGTCCAAATCTGGCCCTAGACCAGCCTTGGTGTCTAATAATAATTACAAGGTGGTCGCCAAATTTGATGTTTTAATGTTCCCTGGATGAAATCGCTGTCACCAAAAATAATTACTGAAGCAAGACGTGCTCTGGACGTTCACAGTTGAAAAAGAGGCGAAAGTATTTCCCGTAGTGCTAAGCATCTGGTTGCGAAGCTAAATGTTATCATATGTAAAAAACTGATGATGATGGTAAATCCTATAGGCTAACTCTTATGGTGAGTACCGATTTTGAAACAGCATAGTTTTTTGGATCACTCCGTGGCTACGGTTGTCAAACGTCAGGAATATATGTTCTTTCGTATGCCCAGTGGGCTGGAGAATTTTGATAAATAATTCTGGGTAATGTATCGTCCAGTTACAATTACTCTTATTGTTTATATTTTTGTCTCTCTCTGAATGAAGAAAGAGGACCGAACAGGTCCAAAAATTGAAGACCCAATAATAATAAGAATGTTACTGGTGATATTTAGACCACTGGCCGCTGGTTTTGACCGAGTGCACAAATCAGAAAATTAAATCCCCACGGGACAATTTAACACAATTAGCGAAGAAATGGTTCTAGTCCGTCATGCTTAGATTCTCCAAGAATTTCTGAGTGGCTCTAATAACTGCATTTGAGAGATCGCGGTATATATACATCTTATGGTGTTATTATTACTGGAAGATGTTATTATTCCCACCTCTGGATAGCAGGGAATTCAGGAAACTGCGTTTTCCCAGATCAAAGGTTTTATTCGTTCATTCTACTCAGAGATGCTGATCGACATCAGACGACTGGCCCTTGAACAAGCCCTCTTATATTACGTCCCTTTGTGCAGATGAAACATTATCTCCCCCTGGAATGTGCTAACATCAAAGGTGGTCGGGAAAATATTATCGCCCCTTGTCTCTGCTTCAAACAATCTGTTATTTTTTCGAGCGTCTTCCTAATGACCCATAATATGCACATAGTCGACAGATTTGTGATTTCCCAGAAAGTTATCGACGATCAATTTGAATACCATCCATGCGCGAAGTTCACTACCATGTAACAAGTTCTCGAATTGTTTGTCTGCAATAACTTTCCTAATCTGAGGTCCTACAAAGATACCTTCCTTTATCTTTGCATCGCTAATTTGCGGAAACTTTTCTCGAAGATAAGTGAAAGCTTTGCTCGTTTTATTTAACGCTTTTACGAAATTCTTCATGAGCCCCAACTTTATATGTAACGGTGGTAAAATGATGCTGTCTTTGTTAACTAATGGCTCGTGTATTACATTTTTTATGCCCGAGCTGCATACGATCCCTGATAGGCCACACCTTTCTTGCATAATGTTCCTGTCTGTTCCGGCTGTCCCATTCACATAGGAAGCAACAAAATTTAGTATACCCAGTCTGCATGCCCGTGAGAATTGCAATGACCTTTAGGTCTCCACAAATCCGCCATTGGTAGTCATTGTACTTTATTTTTGCCAAAAGTATAGCCATATTGTCATAAGTTTCTTTCATATGAACAGAGTAGGCGACTGGAATTGATGAAAATAAATTTCCATTATGCAATAACACGGCTTTTAGACTAGTCTTGGAAGAGTCGATGAAAAGTCGCCATTCGTTGACTATGTGCTCATGACCGAGGTGCACCATTAGACCTTTTACATCTTTGCAATAGCAAATGTCATCATCCATCTCAAAGTATTGAACACGTTCTCTGTGTCTATGACGAAATTTAGATATCGGAGTATTGGGCGCTAAAAGATTCCATTCTTTGAGTCGCGAACCGAGTAATTCCGCTTGTCCTTTGGTGAGAGCGAGATCACGTATTAGATCTGAAAGTTCTGAATGGTTAATTAAGTGAACACCATCATTCACCGGTATATAATCCGAGTCAGAATTAGTTTCTAAAGCAGGTAAACTATCACTTTCTGATGGTTCATTCACGTCCAACGGATATTGTTCTGGTGAAACTGGGATCGGACACGTGATTGGATCATGAGGCACTGGTTTCGAAACCGATTCAATATTTGGATAAACCACAGACTTTCTAGTTTTAAAAGTGAAACCATAGATATTCGTCAAGCAGAAGTAACAATCAGTAGTGTGATTTGTCGGTTCACGCCATATTACTGGCACTCCAAAAGGCATCGACTTATGCTTCGGCGATTTTCGTAACCAACCTGCCAATGTATTTGCACAAGTCGAACAAACTGCATTTGGCTTCCAAGATTTATTTGCATCATCAACTTTCGAATCGAAATAAAGTTCATATGCTTTCTTTAGCAATGGTGTAAAGTTTTTTCTGGTGAACACGATCGGTAAAATATCCGCACACGTAACAGAACAGATCAGCCGAATTTCTACAACTTCTAGAAGCCATATTTCACTCAGAATTATTTCAAAATACAGTAACTATTTGAAGTATAACGTAACATATGTCATGCATCTTTTAGCAGTATAAAAAGTAGAATTATTTTGCATTTTATTAATTTTTAAAAAGTTATATAGTAAAAATGAAACGCAGCAAATAACGGTTTCCCAAAAATATATTTATTCACAAATATCTTAAGAACCCGACGTGATAGAGATAAACGGATTTCAAATTTGAAATCAGCGCAAGAAACTGACCTAAGAACACTTATTCTTACATAAGAAAGAAAAATGTTGTTTGTCAGTGTAATTGGCGAATCGGAGAACTCAGGTAAGCGAATCATGGCTCGCTGACTGCTATGCCGGCAGATCACTGAAACTGGTAAATGTCTGTTCGTTTACATGTCAAGAAAAAAAAGGCGTGGATTAGATATGAGTAAAGCAGTCAGAAAATTGTGTGTCTTGGCTTAGCAAATGGTAGACACTAAATGGGAAAGCAGAGGCTGTCAGATTACTGTATCAATATTTACATTTCTACGTCATACGGCTGTCTATGATTTTTTCTTCACGAGATTGGACATCAGTGAAGTAGTAGTCTTACAATAGTGTAAAATATATGCGAAATTTTCGCTTACATGCCCAGGGTGCTTCTTAGAGAAGAAGTCCAATCAGCAGCAGTCTATCTTAGCATCTGAAATGCCAAATCAATAGCGAATACCTGTCTGATTTTGGAAAGGGTCTCCTCACTTCTCTCATTTAGAACATTACTACATGACAACATAAGATAATGCCCTTTTCATGTGATTTTCAAACTCCATAACCATACAAGGTCTTGCTTCTTCCGTTTTAACGGTCACATGTACAAACTCACTACTTCTCATATCTAACATTTAATCTCCTCCAAGATATTACTTTCTGGTACTTGATTATCACAACAAAGTACATCTGTTGGAAGTAATACATCACTGTCCGTGTCCTAATCTTTAACCAGATTGTCTTTTCGATATCCTAGTGAGATCAGTCGAGCATTTGGGCCCACAATGTTTGCAAACTAGCATCTTATCGTGCAACAACATACATTCGTGTATCTTCCGGAGAGGACTGCAGACCCGAAAACAGAACGAACGTATTTCATTACAATAATTTTTATGAGGATGAGGATGTAATTGGAAAATTAACAAACTAGTTAAAATTTCAAGAAATACACCTGTCATAACGATATAAGTAGCATTACCGAAGGCTCTACAAATAGTTCCAATTAACAAATCACAGAAAATGAACTTTTTCACAGACTCCATGTTATCATTAACTTCTTATCAAGTACCATTCCTAGTTGCGTAAGGGATCATGTCTCTCGAAAGCTTCTTGTCTCGAGTATTGTTTATCAAAACTTATTGTTGTCTTCTTGCCATGCCGAGATGCTAAACTGTCGAGTATCTTCTTACTTTGTTGTCCTCTTTCTCTATTACTTCCAATGTTTCGCGATATATTCTATCTTTCTTCTTCTCATGACGAACCAGAAGATAGTGAATTTCTTCTTTCTTATTTTACAAAGCGAAGATCGCATTAACATTGATACCAACACATGGAGGCATGGCAGGAAATGAGCATGCCGACAGAGAAGCCAAACTGCGTTACAAGCAATGTGGTAGCAATATATTAAACTTGCAATGTGGAAAAGAATTATATGAAATATACTACTGGGCAAAAGTTAAGGGCCACCAAGAAAAACTCTACTATGGACCAATTAAATGCAACCATGTGTAAACAATTTATTACAAAATAAAGTTGATTCATCCGTGGAAAAGATCAGTCAAGTTTTTAAATAATGTGTGACTTACTAACAAAAAGAAGTTCAACTCACTTTTTCACCTTTTGAACTAGTGGGGCGTGTTGCAAAAACCACGAGTTTTTGCAGCAACAATGGCATTTTTCACGTGCGGGTTAAAGTGACCCAGTTTTTTGACATTAAAAAAAAATTAACCTAGTGCACACAGAATAGATTTCTGGCACAATACGTCACAAGGAATGGCTAGGCAACTTTTTTGGGACGGAAAATAGAATACTTGACAGAAAAATTGCAACATGATGTACAATAGCCAGTGGAATTACTTAATGTCACCAGTACTCAAGCATCCGAATATCATAATGTTAACTAAACGATAACTGAAAACAATATATTATTTCCAACCTTTTGCTATCAATGTCGAACATTGACCTTGACCAAAGCACGACGTATGAAACATTCCGTGAGGTGAAATGCTTAAGAAAAGCGATTAGTGTTACAAGTAGAGACAGAAAAAGAAATAAAGGCACCATAAAAGTTGTATGACTACATCATGCATTAATTATGTAGAGAGACAAACAATTTAGTGGTTTGGTCATCTCATTAAAATGCAACCCCTATAAATTGCCACTATACACCTACAAAAGCAAAAGATGGATATACAACGTCACGTAAATCCCACAACACGGGCTCACGGAAAGCTATTGCGACACACTTGACTGAGGTACGTAAACTTCCTCTCCTACTACACTACACGGCAATAGTGAGACGGAAAAGCAAGTAACAAGTAAATACTTTACAAGAACTACAACAATTATTAACGAAATTTATCATAGAAGCAAAATGTCGCATCATTAATGTTTTATGCCATCTCCGCTTCACCCTGTTGTGAGAAAAACGCGTTAACAGTTTTTGGGTTACTAGTTGAAAACAAGGAAATATCATACTAAAATGACATTTGGCGTGATGATCCAATCTGTTAACTATAAGATAGAGTGTACAATTGTAGGATGGGAAATTTAACTACCGTATGTGATGTGGATTCATGACCTCAAGTCAATTTTGGCCAAAAGAGCAGATGGAATAAAGCAGAACAAAACCGTCGAAAAGTCATTGATAAAATTAGATTGATCTCTCCGACATTTGTATGTCCATCAGCTTGTATATGTGACCGTGGGGAGGTGATTAGTATAGTGTAGATGTTTGTTATATCATCCAAGTCAGGAATACTGGTATACTGCCAGAGGTCTTTATTCTTATTGATATCTGTAACCTAGTCCGTTCCAAACTTCCTCTGTGTTGTTATATGTGGCGTGACAATTATTTGCATGTATTTCTTCATATATCTTTACTGTAAGACTCCTACCACGGCGACCGTTGCCTCAATTGGCTGTGTGTGGTGTACCCGGAAACGGGGCCTCCCAGTACTGAGGCACAGTTAAGTCCCCGATGTCACTTATCGGTGCAGAGTTGAGAGAGATGGCTGAGCATCACAATCCCCCCTGTGTTGCAGCATGATGAGAACCAAGCATTGCACACTGAGCTTGGGGGGATCACTTGGGCACCAGACTTAATACTGGCTCTTGACTGGATGGCCGCATGCCGGAGATTTCTACAATGGAGGGTTGGCAGGTGGTGGGTATCTGGAAGTGGCTCTGTGCAGGACGTGAGGATTCCTTGGGAGAGCCCAGAACCAGAGCACAGCATTGTGCAAGCTCTGCATAGTTGGAGAGCCCCCTGGATGACGGGGAATGCACAGTGTGCTACCCCACCTATCCCCAACTGCTAACTTAGAACCAGAAGTGGGGTCCTCTGTATGCGTGCCAGGCCAGGATACAATGCCTGGGAAAGATACTGGAGCTCAGAACTCCCTAACTCAAAGTTGCAGGATGGCAGAAAAGCCACGGGAAAGACAGGGCTATTTTGAAGATAACGCAACCATATTTTTACCATACGAGCTCGGACGCCGCCTCGGTAAACAAGGTCCGCGCAGAGCAGTGACATCCCCAGGCTGCTTGCGAATAGTCTACTACTGGGAACTTAAACAGATTAGGGATGAGCCCACTCTCCCGTTGAACAGGTGCTAAAGTCGTAGATACTGGGCCAGAAGGCGCACCGGAAACCACAGTATCACGCAACTCGCCTTTTTTTCTATGGAGAGTACACCGTCAAATAAATCTCGTAATGGTGCTCGCCCTGTGGAGCTCCACCAGGCAGGTGCAGTGCCGGGCTCTGAGCCTCGACAGAGCCCACCCTCAGCTACTGGAGGACCCTCTAGACCGTCTTGTGGAGTCAGCAGACGGCGGAGGAGAACTACTGACCAAAACAAAACAGAAAAAGAGAAACCCAGAGTGCCACTTGTCATGATGCACTGGAATGCAGAGGGAGTGAACAGCAAGCAGGCTGGATACAGCAAAAAGACAGAGCTGGAAAACATCTTGTATGAGAAGCAAGTCAGTGTTTGCTGTATCCAAGAGACTCACTTGAAAGCAGATCAAACCTTTAAAATAAGGGGATATCAATGCTTCAGATCCGACAGAAAAGATAGACGAAAAGGAGGAGTAATTACTCTTGTAAGGAATAACATTCCTGCACACGAAAGGAAAACCTTCATGGATGGAGCAGAATATCAGCTGTTGCAGCTAAAGGTAGACAAGATGGAAATAGAACTCCTGAACTATTACTGTCCGAACAACAAACCCCTGAGTCTCAGCACTATACAGGTACCAGCCACCAACTTTATAGCAGTTGGAGACTTTAATAGCCACTCCCAGAGCTGGGGCTATAACCATCTGGATCACAGAGGTGAAGAGGTTGAAACTTGGCAAGATGATCACTCCCTAATCCTAGTCAATAATGCCACAGATACTCCTACCTTCTACTCCAGAGGATGGCACACAACTTCAACCCCAGATCTTGCCTTCTCCACACCAGATATAGCTGGATCTATTAGTAGAGAAGTAGGAGACCAACTAGGGGGAAGCGACCATCGCCCAATCTTTCTTACTGTCCAGAGTGCAACTCTCAGTACAGGCCCAGCCATTACAAGATGGAACTACAAAAAAAAGCCAACTGGGGTTTATTCAGGCATCAGGTGAACACGCTGCTGTCTACCCTCAAGGTACAGAACAGAGACATTAATGAAGTGGTAAAGACTTCAACAGATGCATACTACAAGCTGCAAAAGAAACCATTCCCAAAGGATGCCGGCGTAACTACATACCATACTGGTCCAGCACACTCCAAGAACGTCAGGAAGCTATGGACAGGGCTAGAAAGGACGCAGAGTCTCAGCCTTCACTTGAAACTCACAACAAATGGAAAAAAGGCTGTAGCAGAGTTTCAGAGAACAAAGCTAGAAGAAAAACGGAAAAGCTGGAGAACTAAAACGGCATCGCTGAACCTTGAGAAAGACGGCAGGAAACTTTGGAGATTAGTCAAGTCTCTAAATGAAGAGCGTTCCTCACCAAGGCAGACTATCACATTGGATGAAGGTGGCAAACTTTTCAGAGGAAAACAAGCTGCAGACTTGTTTGCTAGAAGATACAGTTCAGAAAGCAACTTACCCATTAACATAGACCATCAGAGAGAGATAAGAAAAGAAATACTGGCAACCATGGGACAGACAGATACTCCTGCCCCAATGAGGGAACCCATCACACTAGGAGAACTACAGAAGGCTATTTCCAAGCTTAAGTTTCAAAAGTCACCCGGCCCAGACGAAATCAGCAACGCAATGCTAGTAAATCTGAGCTCAGCAGCAACGACAAAAACTGCTTGAGATATTCAAACCACAGCTGTAATTCTGACTTTTAACAGGCCAGATTCTGCTGTTCTATTTTGAATTTTCACCAGTTTTATTTTCTTCTGATCACGCGATTTTCCGTTGTTTACGGAAATCGCTATTTTCGGGCACGCTTTTTCACCATTTTATTTCTTCTCATTTGAATATATATCGTGGTTGGTATTTTTTTTTGAGTAGATAAATTAAATGGGTTCGTTTATGATGGTAGGTTTATTTTATTCTAGCATCAGTTTTACTTTCTTCTGATTTTTCGCGATTCCCGTAAAGTTCGTTGTTTACGGAAATAATCGCCATTTCCGGCACGCGATATGACGAGGCCGGAAGCACGCGGCCGGAAGCACGCGGGGTTTGCGTGGGTTGATAGTACTAATTTTTCTAGCGCTCCCATTGGTCCGCGATTTGCGTAGGAAGGGAAATCCGCGTGGGCGGTGTCTCTTGTATATATTGAGACAGAAAACGGGGATTCGGTCTCTGTGAAAAATTATTGCCTGGCCGTAGGACGTCGTAATTATCGTTCTCCACCGTGGGAAAAACAAACGATAATCGGTATGTAACTATTTTATTCATCGTTTTACTTATTAGTGGGTTTTTCAGAAATTTCGTTTTACTTATTAGTGGGTTTTTCAGAAATTCGCCCTTAGGTAAAGATTAACTTTTCAGTTTTAAAATATAATTACTATTTTTGAAGAACGACGTAATGCAACAGTGTGCTTATTCTTTCTATGATTTTGGCAATAGATAGGAGTGTGTGAAGTTGTGAGAAACACGTGTGCCATATTTGTAGGATGTTATGTAAAACCACCATTTATTCCTGTATATTTTCTAATGTAAATTTATGGGGAAATCCCTGGTGTGTTCGTTAATTTTCTGAGCCTTAAAAATGTGAGAAATATTGTCAGAGGGTTCAGATTTACGTTGTAAATGAATTATACTGCTTAGGGGAGGAAACTATTCCTATAGCGAGATTTAATTTAATAAGAGTAAGCCGGGGAAACTCCTGTGTTAATGGGGTAAAAGGATTTCCCTATTTTTGTCAAGTTTGAACACGTGATCGGCCATGCGTAACGGCCATGTAACATGTCAGACGGGTCTGGGCTATTGTTTGTTTTACCTGGCAGATTTTAGTAGAAGGAGGGGGGATGAAGAGGCCACGTGGGATAGTGGTATTTTATGTATTGTGAGAAGAACGAGAGAAGGAGTGTGATTTTAGTGCCACGTGGGATAGTATTATGTATTGTTGTGAAGAACGAGAGAAAGGGGAGAAGAAGTGAGAATGAAGAGACACGTGGATAGAATTATTTTATGTATCGTATATGTTAGAGATAAGCGATTTTAGAGTGGGTGTACATGAGTCGCTGTTTCTTTTAATTTCAGCGAGTCACGGCGGAAACAGTGGGGAGCATAATTTTGTCAAATAAAATTATCCACGGCAAAAGACATATCTCAGGGTCAGAGTACTCGAGTATCGTCAGGAGCAAAAGAAAATTACCCTATGGTCTCTGGCAGTGAAGTCCCTATGCTTCAGCTGGACCGAGGTTTATTTATCATACAGCCGAGAGCATCGCTATTATAGTCTCTAGCAACGGCAGGTGGCCGGGAGACTAGTTTCATTTTGTACAGCCTGAAATCAAGGCTGTGGTTTTTTTCCTCTAACTCCGGGGCGGGTTAAAAGAGGGAAGCTATTCAGCAGCAGAAAAGTTTTGTCTACAGTTAATCAAGTCCCTCATGCTTGATATCCGAACATCGTCATCACCAAAATCAGGAACAGGTGACAGGGTTACCATACCTAGGTCCTGGTAGAAATCAAGAGAAGAGCGTAACGGAGATGCCGCATCATCAGCCCTCGAGTGTTAGAGAGACACTGAGATCAAGAGAGAAAGATAGAGAAGGAGGGAGAAAATAGACAGGACCAGTAGGGTCTGTTCAGTATCCATTGGACGGATAGACACTGAGTCTGCGTTCAAAAAACTAAGTCTATTATATTTAGCATTTCGTGTGGTGTAGTTATCGGCGCCTATCGCCTAACTAGTAGAAAGCTGTGTAGCCGTTCATTGAGGAAGAGTCACCAGGACTGAGACAGTATAAAATTTATTAGTGTTAGAGAGTGGAGGCTAAAAGTTGACAGCCCCACCAAATTAGATTTGGTTTAAAGCACTAACCATTTTTATTGTTCCTCAGCAGGGTGACAGGAAGAGTGAATGTGATTGAGGTTTTTTTTTTGTTGAGTGTCTCTCAATTTAATTGTTACCTTGGTTTTTCCAGGCCGTGCAACAGTGCACGCTATTGACTGACTTGATGACGTATGATGCCATTTTATGTTTTCTTGTATGTAAATAAATATATACATATATTATTTACTGGATCAGCTTCTATTCTTTACTATACTTACTCTATGTTGTCTGTATAGTGGTGTTTGTGGTCGTAATTATACACCTTATCTCCTTGTGTTTCAAGGCAGTCAGAGGTGGGGGGACTATAGCCATTTTTTTTCGTCACGAGGCGGCAGGGGGAGATTCAAATCCTGGGGCTCTCGCTTGAGCCAATAGTCTCACCTGTCCACAGGGGTCTTGCTTTCATTCAGGCACACTCTATAAAACTTAAAAACTTCACTTCGTTGACAAATCGTGACAAGGGGGCGGCAATCGTCCGGTGGATCATTCTGTTGAGATCAATTCTGTGATCTACATTCATAGATTGTCTCTAGGAAGTTTCTGAGAATAGAATTTCTTTAAATATCCCCTAGACTTGAGCTACTAGAACTGATCCAGTATAAGTTTTTCCACAGGTTGCAGTCTAGTAGATTTTGTGGTATTTTTGATTTATATGACTAAGAGGTAATTGATGGCATACCGACATATTTTTTCTTTAACAGGAAGGTAATTTAGTTTTTGGTAGCTTCTTAACTAAATTTTTTTCTCAGGTTATTGTTCAGACTTGACGCTAGTCTGAGTTCGGGTTTTGGAACAGCGGTTAAAGAGGGAGTATTATATATTACGTAACAGGTAGTTCCTTCCTTTTGTTCTCCTTTCTGTCATTTTCTGTTAGTTGTGAACTTACAGCAGTTTACAGGTAAGATGGCGGATATGGCCAAGTTACGAGCTGCCTGGCGCGACGCTGCTCAAGACATGGGAATGGATAAGGAGGAGACTAAGGCCTACCTGATAAGGGAAAATGATAGGCATATTCAGCGAGAGAAAGAGAAAGAGGACAGGGCAGCCGCCGCAGAAGCAGCGAAAGAGGAAAGGATAGCCACCGCAAAAGCAGCGGAGAGGCAGGCCGAGATGGAACTTCGGAAATTGGAAGCCCAGGAGAAGGAGAAGGCAGCAGAGATGGAACTTCGGAAATTGGAAGCACAGGAGAGGGAGAAGGCAGCGGAGAGACAGCATGAACTTGCCCTGCGTTCTCTGGAACTACAGTACCGATCCTCAGAGGGCAGTTCAGCTAATGGAGATTCACCCGGAGCAGGAGCGACAGACACCTCAGGAAACGGAGGACCCCGGATGGCCGCCATGAGCTTCCCATTTGACTCGTTCCCTAATGGGAATGAAAAGATTGACGTGTTTTTAGAAAAATTTCAACGGATGGCAAAGGCATACGGGTTGGATGAGAGTCTTTGGTGCCTGAAATTATCGCAATCTTTGAAAGGTCATGCGTATGAAGTCTACAGCAAGATGCTCCTAGATGACCAGAACAACTTTGAGGCACTGCGAAACGCTTTATTGCAAAGATTTCAGTGGACTCCACGTAAATGCCAAACCATGTTCAGGGAGAGCAGGCCGGAGAAGGGAGAGAGTTTCGCACAGTTTGCAGAGCGGGTGAGAAATTACCTAACCGGTGGAGGGAACTGTCAGGACTGGCGAAGACTTTTGAAGGGTTGGAGGAGTTAGTTCTGTGTGAAGAAGTTAAGGCAAACATGTCCCCCGACTTGAGGCGATATCTGGCAGAGCAGGGTGCCCAGCAACTTGATCAGATTATCGTGTTCGCCGAAAGGTACCAGACAGCACAGGCCGAAGTACTGGGACAGAAACGGAAAAACTCAGACCTGCCAGCCCCAGACAAAGGAGCTTCATCATCGCAGCCGGCTACTTCCCCAGCTCATCAGCAACCAGGGACTTCTCGCAAGGAGCCTCATTCTGGTTATAACTTGCGCCCCCAGCAGCATAACAGAGCACCGACAACAACCTCTCAGGAACCCGCTAGGAACAGGGGAGATAATGAGAGGTATTGTCAGAATTGTAGAACCACTTCCCACTGGACATCCCGGTGCATGAACAAACCCCCAGCTCATCATGCAGCTTGTTTAAGACCGGTGAGATGGACTAAAGGGAATAAATGGGAACCAGTCCAGGCAGAGAAGTTGTTCTCTAACAGTGGACCAGCCGTAGTGAATGGGACGGCCACTACGTGTTTGTTTGACAGCGGGCTTACTTACCCCAGTATCATCGCTCGTCATTTGGTGAAACCAGGGCAGTGGACCGGAGAAATAGTTGAGATTGGTGGCATTTTGAGAAGAGGTATCTCACAGCGTCTGCCTGTAGCCAATATTGAGGTGAAATGTCAGTTTGTGTCTGGCACCATCAAGGCAGCTGTAATGGCACAGCCAGCACATGATTTCATCCTGGGAAGCCCATACTTAGTTTTGGAAACCCCAACCACACCGATCCTTGCTAATGCAAGGGGGCCTACTGCAGGCCAGAGAAGTGAAAGGGGAAAGCCCCAAATTCACGGAGCCCCACGGGAGCTCAAACATCCTTGTCTTGCTATGAGGAGGAGAGACGCCTCTAAAGACAGTGGAATGTTATTTACAGAGGCGTATTCGCCTGTCAGCCCTGTTCAGCCTAAAGGTCAAACAGTGGTGACGCCTCTTACTTCGGAAGTATCTTCTTTGTCGTCGGGAATTAGGCCCCCGATGGTATTACATCTCTCAAGGGAGGGAAATACTGACAAAAAGGAACATGTGCACGGTTCTTCAGTCAACTGTAAACAGTTACGCCCTGTTACGGCGATGTCTGGCCAAGCCAGTCAGACTGTTTCAAAACACTGGGAGGTTGCACCAGCTGGTAATCATTATTTACCACGCGCCGCCAGGAAAATTCGTGGGCGAAGGAAACACATGAGAGGGAGGAGGAAGGGCGACCAGTCATGTTGCAGTCGCCAGGAGGAAATCCCATGGCGTGACCCTCACGATCCAGGGCTTGCCAAGATTTTCAAGGATATGGAGATGGGCCTGTATGATAATGCTAATTATGACAGTGATTAGATCGGGATGTAGATCTAGATACGGGCCAGTATGAAACCCAGAGATTTCAGTGATTTAGCACGGTTCCCGTACTTGAAAGGGGGGGACTTATGTGATGTGACACTGTAATTCTGACTTTTAACAGGCCCGATTCTGTGGTTCTATTTTGAATTTTCACCAGTTTTATTTTCTTCTGATCACGCGATTTTCCGTTGTTTACGGAAATCGCTATTTTCGGGCACGCTTTTTCACCATTTTATTTCTTCTCATTTGAATATATATCGTGGTTGGTATTTTTTTTGAGTAGATAAATTAAATGGGTTCGTTTATGATGGTAGGTTTATTTTATTCTAGCATCAGTTTTACTTTCTTCTGATTTTTTCGCGATTCCCGTAAAGTTCGTTGTTTACGGAAATAATCGCCATTTCCGGCACGCGATATGACGAGGCCGGAAGCACGCGGCCGGAAGCACGCGGGGTTTGCGTGGGTTGATAGTACTAATTTTTCTAGCGCTCCCATTGGTCCGGGATTTGCGTAGGAAGGGAAATCCGCGTGGGCGGGGGTTCTCTTGTATATATTGAGACAGAAAAACGGGGATTCGGTCTCTATGAAAAATTCTTGCCTGGCCGTAGGACGTTGTAATTATCGTTCTCCACCGTGGGAAAAAAAACAAACGATAATCGGTATGTAACTATTTTATTCATCGTTTTACTTATTAGTGGGTTTTTCAGAAATTTCGTTTTACTTATTAGTGGGTTTTTCAGAAATTCGCCCTTAGGTAAAGATTAACTTTTCAGTTTTAAAATAAACGATAGCGCCATTAATTACTATTTTTGAAGAACGACGTAATGCAACAGTGTGCTTATTCTTTCTATGATTTTGGCAATAGATAGGAGTGTGTGAAGTTGTGAGAAACACGTGTGCCATATTTGTAGGATGTTATGTAAAACCACCATTTATTCCTGTATATTTTCTAATGTAAATTTATGGGGAAATCCCTAGTGTGTTCGTTAATTTTTCTGAGCCTTAAAAATGTGAGAAATATTGTCAGAGGGTTCAGATTTACGTTGTAAATGAATTATACTGCTTAGGGGAGGAAACTATTCCTATAGCGAGATTTAATTTAATAAGAGTAAGCCGGGGAAACTCCTGTGTTAATGGGTAAAAGGATTTCCCTATTTTTGTCAAGTTTGAACACGTGATCGGCCATGCGTAACGGCCATGTAACATGTCAGACGGGTCTGGGCTATTGTTTGTTTTACCTGGCAGATTTTAGTAGAAGGAGGGGGGGGATGAAGAGGCCACGTGGGATAGTGGTATTTTATGTATTGTGAGAAGAACGAGAGAAGGAGTGTGATTTTAGTGCCACGTGGGATAGTATTATGTATTGTTGTGAAGAACGAGAGAAAGGGGAGAAGAAGTGAGAATGAAGAGACACGTGTATAGAATTATTTTATGTATCGTATATGTTAGAGATAAGCGATTTTAGAGTGGGTGTACATGAGTCGCTGTTTCTTTTAATTTCAGCGAGTCACGGCGGAAACAGTGGGGAGCATAATTTTGTCAAATAAAATTATCCACGGCAAAAGACATATCTCAGGGTCAGTGTACTCGAGTATCGTCAGGAGCAAAAGAAAATTACCCTATGGTCTCTGGCAGTGAAGTCCTTATGCTTCAGCTGGACCGAGGTTGATTTATCATACAGCCGAGAGCATCGCTATTATAGTCTCTAACAACGGCAGGTGGCCGGGAGACTGGTTTCATTTTGTACAGCCTGAAATCAAGGCTGTGTTTTTTTCCTCTAACTCCGGGGCGGGTTAAAAGAGGGAAGCTATTCAGCAGCAGAAAAGTTTTGTCTACAGTTAATCAAGTCCCTCATGCTTGATATCCGAACATCGTCATCACCAAAATCAGGAACAGGTGACAGGGTTACCATACCTAGGTCCTGATAGAAATCAAGAGAAGAGCGTAACGGAGACGCCGCATCATCAGCCCTCGAGTGTCAGAGAGACACTGAGATCAAGAGAGAAAGATAGAGAAGGAGGGAGAAAATAGACAGGACCAGTAGGGTCTGTTCAGTATCCATTGGACGGATAGACACTGAGTCTGCGTTCGAAAAACCAAGTCTATTATATTTAGCATTTCGTGTGGTGTAGTTATCGGCGCCTATCGCCTAACTAGTAGAAAGCTGTGTAGCCGTTCATTGAGGAAGAGTCACCAGGACTGAGACAGTATAAAATTTATTAGTGTTAGAGAGTGGAGGCTAAAAGTTGACAGCCCCACCAAATTAGATTTGGTTTAAAGCACTAACCATTTTTTATTGTTCCTCAGCAGGGTGACAGGAAGAGTGAATGTTATTGAGGTTTTTTTTTGGTTGAGTGTCTCTCAATTTAATTGTTACCTTGGTTTTTCCAGGCCGTGCAACAGTGCACGCTATCGACTGACTTGATGACGTATGATGCCATTTTATGTTTTTTCCTTGTATGTAAATAAATATATACATATATTATTTACTGGATCAGCTTCTATTCTTTACTATACTTACTCTATGTTGTCTGTATAGTGGTGTTTGTGGTCGTAATTATACACCTTATCTCCTTGTGTTTCAAGGCAGTCAGAGGTGGGGAGACTATAGCCATTTTTTTTTTAGTCACGAAGCGGCAGGGGGAGATTCAAATCCTGGGTCTATCTCTTGAGCCAATAGTCTCACCTGTCCACAGGCATGTTATTTTCCATCTAAATTCTATCTTCTCAGACTTTCTCATACTAGGGTCTTGCTTTCATTCAGGCACACTCTATAAACTTAAAACCACTTCGTGACAATAGTGTATCCGTTATCCGCTGAAGAGCTGTCATGGTTGAGTCTTGCTCAGTGGGGAGCGGAACATTAGAACCCTGCTGGTATTGTTGTTGAGGGAGTGATTGTGCCATTTGTTGTTGATATGCATCCATTTGCAAAAGTCCTATGTATAGCCTATCAGCTTAGTCCAATTTTACCTTTCCTGTATACTATGACACTGAGAGGATTGGTCGTAGTACCATATAGTTTAGATGCTATGTCACTCAAAGAACTGGTTATGGTACCATATAAGTTTACATGTTATGCCACTCAGAGGACTGGTCGCGACACCATATAGGTTTTTGTGTGACCGTGGGGAGGTGATTAGTATAGTGTAGATGTTTGTTATATCATTAAAGTCAGGAATTCTGGTATACTGCCAGAGGTCTTTATTCTTGGTGATATCTGTAACCTAGTCCGTTCCAAACTTCCTCTGTGTTGTTATATGTGATGTGACAATTATTTGCATGTATTTATTCATATATCTTTACTGTAAGACTTCACCAACGAGAGATAATAGAGTAAACTCTCCAGATCCAAAACAACAATTTTATTTAGGTAATTCTACCAATGCATAGTAAACAAAGTCAAATGTATACTGTTCAAAAGAAAGAAACGCATAGCTACTGAAGGCACACACATAGCCATAATTTAGACATTCAATAACTTTTTAAATTTAATGAGTTAATTGTTCAAATTGCACAGAAGAATACCTCGGGGTTCAACCAATCTATTGACAGTTATTTTGCATCTGGGTCACGAGAGATTTTTGGCGTACGGGCCTTCCCGTTAGTATGGTGTGTGTGGCCTCCTCTTGCCTCGATCAGTGACTGGCATCTCCTGGGCATGGATGCGATCAGACGTCTGATGTGGGCCTGTGGGAGGGCTGCCCACTCTTTCTGGAGTGCCTGGAAAAAATCACGACGATTGGATGGATCAACGTCTCGGCGACAAACACGTCTATGCAGCTCATTCCACAGGTGCTCAATCGGACTCATGTCTGGAGACAGGGAAGGGTGAGAATGTTGTTGGCAGTCAGGAACTGCATTGCCAACCGCGCACAATGGGGTCTGGCGTTGTCCTGTTGAAACACAGACCTTTGGGCAGTCAAAAGTGGAAGGACATGGGGTCGAAGAATTTCATTGCGCATTCAAGCCTCCTTCAATGTGCACCAATTGACTCCTTCCGTTGTAACTAATCATTCCCCACACCATTGCACCTCCACCACCGTGCGGCGGAGCTTCATCTACGCAATTTTGGGCAAAACGTTCATTTCGCCTACGGTAGACCCTACGCCGTCTATCATGACGCTGCAACAAAAAGAAAGATTCGTCACTAAACCAGACACGTCTCCATTGATTGTCAACTGCGCAGGGACGATGCTGGATGGCCCAAAGAAGTCGATTTTGGCGATTGCGGCGCGTAAGGACAGGTCCTCGGTGAGGTCGTTGTGCCCAAAGTCCAGTGTCATGCAGTCTATTCCGGACAGTTTAATCAGACACATGACGTCCTGCAGGCAATGACTGGGCAGTTGAGGAAGCTATTGTAAACCTGTCTCTGAGGTGACGAAGCCGAATAAAGCGATCCTCCGCTGCTGTTGTCACTCTGGGTCGTCCACTGCGATGCCGGTCTTCAACTGAGCCAGTGGCTTGGAACCGGTGCCAAAGTCGACTGATGGTATTCTGATGCACGTTTAGATACCTGGCAACCTGACTTTGACTTTCGCCTGCATGCAGTCGGCCAATAGCAATGTTCCTTAAATTTATCGATAGAGACGCCATAAATGTCTGCTTGAAAAAAAAAAACTGAATTTTTTGTGTGTAGCGTTATCCGTTTATAGGGTTTCAGTTGCGTAGTCAGTGAATAGTGTTCACCCTAAATTTTGTTGCTTTCACGTGCGCGCAACATGAGCTGTGGTCAAAAATTGCGTCATAAACACTATTGACCACTGCATTGTAACGATTACAAAAACGAACACAATTCAGGTCAACACTCCATTTGACACTGTAAAGAACATTTAAGGCTGGTTTTTATATACCCTAGCACCAAATTTTACTTACAAACTCATAAAAACGCTCCCTCGGATAGCTATGCGTTTCTTTTTTTGAACAGTTTATATATTTTTCTTCTTACTAATCCACATAACAATGTATCCGTGTGCTAGTCGTTTACTGGTTACCTTCTCCTTGCTATCTGTGCAAATGAGTAATTATTCTTTCACAATAGTGTCTCTAATTTACTTATAAGATTCTGTAGCTAAATCTGTGTACACTACCAGCTCTGCTTCATTCCTTATAATTCAGCTTGCTATCTGTGCAAATGAGGTATTCCGAGCCTGTCTATCATATATCCGTTCTTATTATATCTTCTTGTGCGTGAAAACTTAAAAATGCCTTTTCCAGAACAATATTCACAATCTCCTCTTCCATATTAATATTCAAA
The DNA here is from genome assembly GCA_024509875.1 of Oreohelix idahoensis. Taxonomy (NCBI): domain Eukaryota; kingdom Metazoa; phylum Mollusca; class Gastropoda; order Stylommatophora; family Oreohelicidae; genus Oreohelix; species Oreohelix idahoensis. The sequence continues at coordinate 42,618 of JAMPIV010008719.1, forward strand.
AATCTCCTCTTCCATATTAATATTCACAAATCTCCAATCACCCTGAACGAATTATTAAGTTATTCAGTTGACTCCTGGGGTTGTTAATCTGATACTATGAATCGCACGGCACGTGAAAGTACTGCGACCTTCTCACTCGTGCGGTTACCCTTCATTATCGTGACAGCGTGTTGTGAGCAGGCCAAAAATAATAACACTGTGTTTTAAGTTCTGAATCTCGTGGCCTTTTATAACTACTGTTTATTTCTGCATTATTAAACATGTCACTTGAAGTTTTACTTACAGCAACAGAATTCCTACACATTTAAGTAATATTATCTTTATCGAGTCGATGTCTTGAAAACTTCAAGATCTCCGGTTGTACATCTGTATACATCGGCATTCTGAGATCAACTGCCTTATCATCCCGAAGTTTGCCTTCCCAAAAAATAGTGCGGGCTTTTCCAGCCTTTTGGTTGGGCGGCTTAATATTTCCCTATTTATTTTATTGGTCTCCCGATGGAAGTATTTCGGCTATTCCGATTTACTTAGTTCTAGTTTCAATCTGATACTCGCCTATCTTAAATCTATTTCCAGAAAACCTCGTGACTATTCTTCCTAACAATTAGCACGAATTATGCTATAGTCATAGTAGTAGGTCGCCCGGTGACATATACTCTTTTATTTTGCTGAAGACGCTTGTGCTGTAGAAGGCTTTCCCCAGAAGGTTCCGAACAGATGCAGAGGACTCTGAAAATTGTATGTAAAATATTGATTAAAATGTCCTTTATCTCATGTCCTAATTAATGGGACACGGCAGCATGTCAAGGGTAAGGAAAGTCACTTAGTGTCCGCATGGTCGACATTGCAAGCACCGTGCAGGGCTCTGGGACTGACAAAATGATCAGTTCTGCACAACCAGCTCCTGGTCACACGCGGGTGCAGAATGCTACTAAATCCTAGCATCTGAATGTCCACAACTTCGATACGCATAATTCGAGGTGGCTGAAATCCTCCTATTCTGATAGTAACCTACCCCATGTATACTCATCGAGGATTACCAAGTCATTCATCAGACGATAAAGAACAAACATTTTTCTAATACTTAATAAGCAAAAACAGACACACCATAAACCACAGGAAACAACACATTAAAAAAATCACTATTGAAAAATCATAAGGTTATGAAAAATAATAAAGTAATACAAAAAGTAAGCAAACAACAAAATCTAACGTAATTTGTCAACAGCAACATAAATCAATTGTGAATGACTTTATATTTGAATATATCACAAAACTGAAAATTAAATAACACTAAATACCTTAATAATAACCGGAAATTAGGTTAAACCCAGTAGACCAAGATGGTGGATGAGCAGAGGCAAATGAAGATCAAATGACATCAGTCCGCTTTATTCCCATTTCTTCGATTGCCTGTAACACACTTTTATGTGTTTATTATTTATTTACTGTTTACGGGCTTCTTTATTTAATACAAGAAAAGCTGTCTGTTACAGTGCAAGTAGTCATAATCTGGTCTTGTGGATCACAGCATTCTTTCTCCGTGTAAATTGTTACCAATGGTTACAAGATTGATATCTTGTTACCTATGGTAACAAGATTCAAAACGTGTTACCTATGGTTACAAGATTCGATACGTGTTACCTATGGTCAGGGCCGGATTAAGCTAGTACGGGGCCTGTAGCATATGTTAAGAAAGGGGCCCTATATTAAACAAAAAACAATAAAACAATGCAAATATATTTGAACACATACATTTTAAATTTGCATAGTAATTATCATTATCAAAAGTAACAACACAGTCAACATTATTGTTTAAATATTAATGTTTCTACATTTAGCATGAGCAAATTTGTTGATGATATAGGATGTATCAATTTCACGCAGAAGTTTATGTTCAATGCTCATTAGTGTGAGATTGTTCAATCACTTTTGACCCATGGTGCTCCTTAGTTCATTTTTAATAAGTTTCAGTTTTGAAAATGATCGTTCTCCACTGCAGTTGGTTACCATTAGTGACAAATAGATGTGAAAGGCGATTTCTACATTTGGAAAACAAGACTCCAAAGAATTGTCAATTATCAAACGGTAAAACTGTAACTCTACAAGGTCTAGAGTAGTGCCAATATGAGAAGCAAGTTCAGTTTTCAACAGTTCTGTAAACTGCACAAGTTCTTCACAAAGACTTTCTTCCAGATCTTCCGGATATGATTTAATATGACTCGATGATCTCGTTACCACCTCTTCAGGAGTAAACGACTGTAACTGACGAAGGAATCCAAATACATCATTCAACTTTTGATTAGCTTTCTGGAGTTTTGACAAGGCAGAGAGCAAGCTATCAGTAAAGACAAGAAATGTTCGGCTTTTAAACTGCTGAGAAGGCGTTTGAGATTCAACTAGTTGATCAAGTGTGCTGGAACCACTGAAATCATCATACTCTCGATTTCGTTTGTGTTTTCTTCGAGTTCGTTCTTGATAATGTTCACCTGAGTCAGATCCTTGGCCTTTTGCTCGATGTCTGCAAAAGTAGACCGCATAGCTTGAATATACCCCCGCAGGGATTCATAGAGTGCACAAGCTGTATTCAAATCTTGGTCAGAAGATTGCAAAGAAGCACTGGTCATTTGAAAACGCTGTAATACTTAATCCCACAGTATGATCATTATTCCTGTTTCTAACTTCATTATGGTTGAAAGTAGACCACGAGCCTGTTGACGACACTCTGCCTTCTGATCATTGTTATCTGAAATATCATCCAAGACTTGTTTTATTGCAGAAAAGCTGTGTAAAATTGCTTTTGTTGCATCTGCCCGAGCGGACCACCTGGTATCTGACAGTCTTTTCACAAAGGGCAAATAAAACTTATTATGAGTACCGCCAGCACATAATGCAGTAGAAAGGAGACCCCACCGGTAGGTAGAAGCAGAAAAGAAGGTGTACATGCTTTCAACAAATCCAAAGAAAGTGACTGCTTCTTGACAACCTTCAGCAGCACATTTTCCAACCAAATTTAGTGAATGTGCAAAACACGGAATGTAATGCGCAAACTTATTCATCTCTTTAATTCGTGCTTGTAATCCTATAAACTTGCCACTCATGTTGCTGGCGTTGTCATAATTTTGACAACGGCAGTCTTTAATATCAATGCCATTTGCCTTTAAAAAATTAAGTAGACTTTTAGTAAGCTGTTCAGCACTATGACCTTCCATATCCAAACATGTCACAAATCTTTCAACTGGTCCAGATGGTAAAACATAGCGCAGAGTCAAAGTCAGCTGGTCCATATTAGATATATCTGGAGTAGAATCCAATGAAACGGAATAATACTGTACTTGTATTTCTTCACTTCACAGAGAATGTGATCCAGTATGCTGGATCCAATCAGATTGATGAATTCCTCACACGTTGTTTTAGATAGATATGATGTATGTCCAAATCCTTTGTTTGCATGAGTACTTATATGCTCTGCCAGAAAAGGGTCAAATTTGGCCAGTAATTCTAACAACCTGTCATAAAATTAACGAGTGATACAACGTAAAAATATCTCCAAAGGATAAAATGTAAGGATAAAAACCAATGCGTAAGCTGCTGGAATACATGATCGCCCGCGCCGCGGGTCATCAGGTGTTAGACTTGAAGGCAAAACGGAACGAGGATCAAAAGACAAAAATCTGACTGAACGCGTACTTGAACTAGCGAGGTTAATGGACGCAAATTGGTGGGGCAAGGAGGAAAAGTCACCCCCCCCCCCCCCCCCCCCCCCCAAGTTGACATAAAGTAAGGAATTCGACATAAGGGACCTTGGATATGATACGCCACAGTCATTTATTGGACGCTTTTGCGATACCAAGCCTTTGATTTGAATTCAGCGGCTAAACGCAGATGCTTGAAATATTACAAAATTTAAAAAGTAACTTTTTCTTAATATTAATGTTAGGAATATAAAAATTAGCTGGCCGGATGGCCCATTCTGAGCAGTGAAATAATATGTTTTTAATTTTACAGACGGATAGATAATAATGAAAATAATGACAAAAGACAGTGTTGTTCACAACAGCGAAAGACTGCATTGAATCAAAAGTGTCGCTATTTGCACAAAAAATCGCGACCTCGAGACGCAGGTGTTCAAATCTACTTAGCATGGAAGAGAAGGGATATTGGTGGAAGCTGTGTCTAAAAATAACTTTTAACGACAAAATTTTGGAGGGGAGAGAAAGGTTGGTTCAAAAATCAAGTACGTTTTTGTGAAAACGCAAGTAGAGACGGACAGACTAACAGATAAAAATCCATACTTGACTGAAGCATGACTGAAATGACTTTAGTGTAGGAAATTTGAATTTAAAAAAAAAAACCAAGGCATTGATTGGCCACAGACAATCATATTATCCGCGCTCAGACGAGCTTTTTTGCCATTCCTCAATAGTTGTCCAGTGATAGACACAGTAAATTTCAAGTGTGGTGATTTCCAAATGAAATAAATTGAAATAAGTTCAGGGACGCCATACTATAGCCAGCAGCTCAGCTGAGTTTTGCTAGCATTTCTGTGTTCTTTATTCATAATCTGGTAAGATTGAAATTATTTCTTTGTATATTTTGAATATTGTTTAATGTTCGAGTGATTTGATACTGCCATATCGAAATCTAGCCTTACAAACAAGTAAGGATTCGCTCTGGACCCTCCGCCCTAGTTCAGGGTCTAGGGACAAACAATATATAAACTACAGCAAGGTTTAGGAAGGGGTGATCAAGTGTTGAGAACAGTGAATCATATCACCTATCCTATTCTATGGCAGTGAGATAATGCACCTATTTCAGAATCTGTAGACTGGGGAAACTTACCCTATGCGAAACCAACTAGGTAAGATGTGCTGTCTGGTCAGAGAGAACTGACCCTGTTTATGTGGTGTTATTGTAATTTGTTATGTGTAGAAGTGGCTTATTAGGTAAGGTTCTGAGCAAAAACCAATACTTTATTTCAGAGCTGTGAGTTCGATCTTGACACTAAGGTGGTGTCAAATGCTGATTAATAATTGAAGTGAGGACCCGTGCAGGGTACATTTCGACAGAACATCTGTGTATTGCTCAAGCACGGAGAGGTGGGGCCATCAGATTCCAGCACCAGAACAAATCTGGCAAAGTTAAGTATGCTAGCTGGCCTGCTGAACTTACACCAACTTCATAAAACTAGCACCCAAGAGAATTTACTACTGAAGCATCCCATTTCCTTCCATCATTAATGGACAATGCTGTGTAGGCATAAACAGGGAGGGATGAAGCCACCCCAACAGCACATCCATTCATAGTTTTCCCAGAAAAATTAACATTACGAACAGTAATACTATAATTAATCTTGAAGATTGCATATGTAAACATCTTTCATTTAACATGCCATTTATTCATGCCATTCATTCATAAATTTCAAAATCTTTGCATAAGTTCTGGCCAAAATAAAACCTTGGTTCAGAACAAATAAATTTAAAAAAAGATTTTCTATTCTAAATTTAACCAGCTGAATTTAGTTCATTGTGTTATAAATTTTATTGATAGTATTAGACTTAATTAATATCTGTGGGTGTGTGTATATGTCCATACAACACATTGCATTCAGTACCCTAGATTTTAACGTAGCCACATTCATTAGTAAAAAAAGATATGTGTGAGGTCATAAAGTGGTAGCACGAAAGGGCCTTCTGTATATTCACAGTTACAATTATCTCAGGAGCCTTCACAGCTGACCTCACGCATCACACTAGGTGATAACACCACCATACAATACCATCAAAATCCACTACATATATTGGGGTCTTGTCCAGGGATATTTAGCATAAACAGTAATATAAGGATCTCCTGGTGGGAGAAATAAAATTAGGGGAACAAAATTGTAAAATTCCCTTAAAATTAAAAGTGTCCCTTTAAATTAAAAGGGCAATTAGAAGTTGGTGAATCTTCACAGCCAGTAATAATTAATTAGTTAACTGGTTAGTTAGAATTAGTTAGACTATAGTCATAAGAAGTACTTAGTGTATTTACTGGTTAGAGATTTATTTTGTATATTATTATATTGTTTAGAAAGTATGGCGGAGCTAGCAAAATTTAGATCAGCTGCTGTGCTGACCGCAAAGGAGATGGGAATGGATGGTCAGATTTTAATTCAATACGTAACGGCTGAATGTGATAAATATATTGAACGGGAAGAAAGGAGATTAGAAAAAGAGGCTGAAAGAAAATTAGTCTGAAAGGTTGGCTGAAGAGAAGAGGTTAGAGGCGGATAGAGAAATTAAGAGGCTGCAGATTGAGGCAGAAGACAAACGACAGCAAAGGGAGGCAGAAGATAAAAAGGCCGAAAGGGAGGCAGAAGATAAAAAGGCCGAAAGGGAGGCAGAAGATAAAAAGGCCGAAAGGGAGGCAGAAGATAGAAGGTTGCAAAGGGAGCACGAATTACGACTAAGGGAGCTGGAATTACAAGGCCAGGCTCCTGAAAATGGTGCCAGCCCTTTTGCCTCAGATGCTACGCCCAGTCTGGGAGCCTCAAACTCAGCTATGGGGTTTCATTTAGACCATTTTGTTGAAAAAGACGATGACATAGAGGGGTACCTAGGACGTTTTGAGTTATTAGCTACTACATATGGGTTAGAGAGAGAGAGAGGTGGAGTTTAAAGCTATCACAAGGACTGAGAGGTACTTCTTATGAAGTCTTTGCTAAAATGAACAGGGAAGACCAAGACAATTATGACATGTTAAAGCAGGCTTTGTTATTAAGGTACGAGAAGAATGGTGAATTTTATCGTAAGAAATTTAGAAATGCCAAACTGTTGCCTGGGGAGACATACCACCAATTCTCTGCTAGACTGGAAACCTATTTGGAGAAATGGACTGCTCTGGGGAAGACCCAAGATCTTAAAGAAATGATCATGATTGAGCAATTGAGAGAGTCCATGGCTCCAGACATGAGAAAATTTCTCATGGAACAAGGTGCAGAGAAGTTGGGAGAGGTTTTAAATGTCGCTGAGAGGTATCAGGCAGCCCAGGCAGAGGTAAGTGGTGCTAAAAAGAAGCACATAGATAATTTTAAAGCTCCACAGCAATTTAATAAATTTGATAATAGAGAGCAGGGAAATAAAAGTAGGACAAACTTTGAGCGGCCAAGAAATGACTATCGCGACAGAAACTCACAGTTCAATGACCAAAAGTTCAATGAAAGAAAACCGTTGAACCAAGGAAAAAGATGGTGTAAATGGTGCAAGAAGGATAACCATAACACCGAATTTTGTAGAAGGAAACCTTCAAACATTGCTGCAATGAAGTCGGGGACGCAAAGATTAAAGGTTAATCCTAATGGACAACAGGAACCTTATCACCCCCCAGTTTGTGAGGATGTTATTTGTAATGGGGCCACCATAAGGTGCCTTTATGATACAGGTTTGGATTATGATTCAGTTGTGAAGTCTAGCCTAGTGGACCCAAGTCAGTATACCACAGAAACAGTGGAAATACAAGGGGCGACCAAGGACATACCACTCATGACACTTCCCATCGCAAGGATAACGGTGAAAACTCGCTATGTGGAAGGAGAAATCAGAGCAGCAGTGATAGATGAACCAATCTACCCTCTGATATTGGGGTGTAGATACGTCTTCTTGGGGAATCCCGAGAAACCTGTGATCATGGCGACAGTGCAGACCAGGTCACAGAAGAAGGAGGAAGAAGGTGAACCTATAAATGCTCATCCAGAGGAGATGAGAAAGGCGCAGGCTGAGGATAGGACACTCAAGCCATGTTTTAAAAAATTGCCCAAATGCCACACACCTCCGAGCAAGGGGGAATATTTCATGAAGAACAAACTATTATACAGGAAGGCCGGAACTGGAATAAATGGTCACAACCAGCTGGTTCTTCCCACCTCATATAGAGATAAAGTGATGGAACTCGGGCATGCGATTCCCTTCAGTGGTCACATGGGGATCAGCGCCACAGGACAGCGTATAGCTTGTCATTACTTCTGGCCAGGGATAACGGAGGATATAAAAAGATATGTCAAATCCTGCCCTGAATGTCAAAGGGTAGCTCCAAAGCACTGGACTGCTCCTGCAACTCTAGGGGAAATGCCCATAGTGGGAACACCTTTTGAGAGGGTTGCAGTGGATATTGTAGGACCTCTCACTCGGACCAAGAGCAGGAACAGTTACATCCTTACTCTGGTGGACACTTGTTCTATGTGGGGAGAGGCGGTAGCCCTGCCATCAATTGATTCAAAACATGTAGCAGAGGCACTACTTACAATATTTACCCGATTAGGATTCCCGCATCAAATCTTGACGGATAATGGATCTCAGTTCAAGGGGAAACTAACGGAAGAAGTTTTTAAACTATTTCAAGCCAGACACTTTCATTGTAGTCCGTACCATCCACAAGGGAACGGCCAGGTAGAGAGGTTCAACGGGACTCTCATTTCTATCCTGAGAAAGCTGGCACACGAAAAACCGGATCTGTGGGATCAATTCCTGCCCGCCGCATTGTTTGCGTATCGGGAGGTACCACATAGTTCAACCGGGATGGCTCCCGCAACTCTGCTATTTGGGAGGCCAATAAAATGTCCTTTAGAAGCTTTATTAAGGACCTGGACGGATGAGAAGGCGGAAGAACCTGTTACCTCATCTTATCAATATGTGAACGAACTGACCACTCGTTTGAAAGCTGGATGGAAACTGGCAAATGATAATTTGAAACAAGCCAGGAAGAAACATGCAGCATATTTTAATAGGAAGGCAAAGGACCGAGAACTAGCTGTGGGAGAGAAGGTGCTTCTTCTACTACCCGGTAGCCAGAATAAATTACAAATTGGTTGGCAAGGTCCATATACGGTTCTAGAGAAGGTGTCTAGAACAAACTATAAAATTGACAAAAAGGGGAAGGAGAAAGTTTATCATGTAAACTTATTAAAGAAGTATCTGGACAGACCACTCCAGGAAAGCACCCCCTTATTGACCTTGGCTATTGCAACCCAGATGCAAAAGGAACCACTCACCTCACATGAATACCCATTACATCCTTGTGAAACAGCAGCACAGGTAAAAGTCAGTAAGCACCTGACTAAAAACCAGAGGGAGAGAGTTCAACAGGTTCTGGAGGAACATACAGATGTATTAACAGATAAACCAGGCCATACAAATTTGCTACAGTATGACATGAAACTGGTAGACTCAAACCCAATCTGTATGAGAGCCTATTCTATTCCGTTCGCGAAGGAGAAGGCATTGAAGGAAGAAATAGATTATTTGCTGAAGGAGGGGATTATTTCGCACAGTGAATCATCTTTTAGTTCTAGTGTCGTTTTGTTGAGAAAACCGTCTGGGGAACACAGACTGTGCATAGATTACAGGAAACTGAATGCTGTCACAGAAGGACAAGTGGATCCATTACCAGACACAAAACAGTTATTTGCCAGACTGAACAAGGCAAAATACTTTTCAAAGGTGGATCTTAGTAAAGGCTATTACCAGATCCCAGTGAAGCCTGAAGTGAGACCTTATTTGGCTTTTAGCACTTCGGATGGACATTATGAATTCAATATGCTACCATTCGGACTGAAAAATGCTCCGAGTGTGTTTTCAAGGATGATGCGCAAATTGTTGGATCCCCTGAATAACCCATGTATCACGAATTTCATGGATGATATTCTCGTCGCCACAGAGACATTTGAAGAACACATTGAAGCTCTAGAAATGTTATTTAATAGACTTCGGGAGGCGAACTTAACTGCTAGGCCAACAAAATGTTGTATTGGATGCAAAGAGTTGGAATTCTTGGGACACACTGTATATCAGGGTAACATGACCCCTGATCCTAAGAACTTGGAAAAACTGCAGAGAGCACCTAGACCACAAACAAAAAAGGACGTGCGATCATTCGTGTCGTTATGCGGATTTTATCAGAAATACATCAAAAATTTTAACGCTATTTGTGCTCCTCTGAGTGATCTGACTCGCAAGGGACTTCCAGATAAAATTATTTGGACTGCACAATGTGAACTAGCGTTCCAAGAGTTAAAGGAAAAACTCACTAGCAGGCCTATTCTCAAACTGCCTGATTTGACACAGGACTTTGTCTTAAGAACCGATGCAAGTAATGTAGGACTCGGAGGGGCTTTGTTGCAAAGATCATCTTCACCTGATGGGGAACTGAAACCAGTCGCTTATGCAAGCCGCAAATTGAATAAGGTGGAACAAGGATACTCCACAAGCGAAAAAGAATGTTTAGCGTTAATCTGGGCAATAAAGAAGTTTCAAATCTATCTGTATGGTAGGACTTTTGTGGTGGAGACGGATCATCAGCCTCTCGTATTCTTATCTCAGGCTAAGCATGAAAACGCAAGATTGCTGAGGTGGTCTTTATTACTTCAACCTTATCAGTTTAGTATCCAATATATCCCAGGCAAATTGAATGTCGGTGCAGATTTCCTCAGTCGGCACCCCTGTGATCAAAATTAGAGTAATGGCAGACGGGAGGAGAGATTTTATCTATGTGTATCACTGGTTTTGGAACTTGCCGTAGGCATGTTTTCAAGTGGGGAGATGTGTCATAAAATTAACGAGTGATACAACGTAAAAATATCTCCAAAGGATAAAATGTAAGGATAAAAACCAATGCGTAAGCTGCTGGAATACATGATCGCCCGCGCCGCGGGTCATCAGGTGTTAGACTTGAAGGCAAAACGGAACGAGGATCAAAAGACAAAAATCTGACTGAACGCGTACTTGAACTAGCGAGGTTAATGGACGCAAATTGGTGGGGCAAGGAGGAAAAGTCACGTTCCCTCCCCCCCCCCCCCCCCCAAGTTGACATAAAGTAAGGAATTCGACAGAAGGGACCTTGGATATGATACGCCACAGTCATTTATTGGACGCTTTTGCGATACCAAGCCTTTGATTTGAATTCAGCGGCTAAACGCAGATGCTTGAAATATTACAAAATTTAAAAAGTAACTTTTTCTTAATATTAATGTTAGGAATATAAAAATTAGCTGGCCGGATGGCCCATTCTGAGCAGTGAAATAATATGTTTTTAATTTTACAGACGGATAGATAATAATGAAAATAATGACAAAAGACAGTGTTGTTCACAACAGCGAAAGACTGCATTGAATCAAAAGTGTCGCTATTTGCACAAAAAATCGCGACCTCGAGACGCAGGTGTTCAAATCTACTTAGCATGGAAGAGAAGGGATATTGGTGGAAGCTGTGTCTAAAAATAACTTTTAACGACAAAATTTTGGAGGGGAGAGAAAGGTTGGTTCAAAAATCAAGTACGTTTTTTGTGAAAACGCAAGTAGAGAGACGGACAGACTAACAGATAAAAATCCATACTTGACTGAAGCATGACTGAAATGACTTTAGTGTAGGAAATTTGAATTTAAAAAAAAAAACCAAGGCATTGATTGGCCACAGACAATCATATTATCCGCGCTCAGACGAGCTTTTTTTGCCATTCCTCAATAGTTGTCCAGTGATAGACACAGTAAATTTCAAGTGTGGTGATTTCCAAATGAAATAAATTGAAATAAGTTCAGGGACGCCATACTATAGCCAGCAGCTCAGCTGAGTTTTGCTAGCATTTCTGTGTTCTTTATTCATAATCTGGTAAGATTGAAATTATTTCTTTGTATATTTTGAATATTGTTTAATGTTCGAGTGATTTGATACTGCCATATCGAAATCTAGCCTTACAAACAAGTAAGGATTCGCTCTGGACCCCCCGCCCTAGTTCAGGGTCTAGGGACAAACAATATATAAACTACAGCAAGGTTTAGGAAGGGGTGATCAAGTGTTGAGAACAGTGAATCATATCACCTATCCTATTCTATGGCAGTGAGATAATGCACCTATTTCAGAATCTGTAGACTGGGGAAACTTACCCTATGCGAAACCAACTAGGTAAGATGTGCTGTCTGGTCAGAGAGAACTGACCCTGTTTATGTGGTGTTATTGTAATTTGTTATGTGTAGAAGTGGCTTATTAGGTAAGGTTCTGAGCAAAAACCAATACTTTATTTCAGAGCTGTGAGTTCGATCTTGACACTAAGGTGGTGTCAAATGCTGATTAATAATTGAAGTGAGGACCCGTGCAGGGTACATTTCGACAGAACATCTGTGTATTGCTCAAGCACGGAGAGGTGGGGCCATCAGATTCCAGCACCAGAACAAATCTGGCAAAGTTAAGTAGGCTAGCTGGCCTGCTGAACTTACACCAACTTCATAAAACTAGCACCCAAGAGAATTTACTACTGAAGCATCCCATTTCCTTCCATCATTAATGGACAATGCTGTGTAGGCATAAACAGGGAGGGATGAAGCCACCCCAACAGCACATCCATTCATAGTTTTCCCAGAAAAATTAACATTACGAACAGTAATACTATAATTAATCTTGAAGATTGCATATGTAAACATCTTTCATTTAACATGCCATTTATTCATGCCATTCATTCATAAATTTCAAAATCTTTGCATAAGTTCTGGCCAAAATAAAACCTTGGTTCAGAACAAATAAATTTAAAAAAAGATTTTCTATTCTAAATTTAACCAGCTGAATTTAGTTCATTGTGTTATAAATTTTATTGATAGTATTAGACTTAATTAATATCTGTTGGTGTGTGTATATGTCCATACAACACATTGCATTCAGTACCCTAGATTTTAACGTAGCCACATTCATTAGTAAAAAAAGATATGTGTGAGGTCATAAAGTGGTAGCACGAAAGGGCCTTCTGTATATTCACAATTACAATTATCTCAGGAGCCTTCACAGCTGACCTCACGCATCACACTAGGTGATAACACCACCATACAATACCATCAAAATCCACTATCAATTATTCGCTCTAGAAGTTTGTGCCAATACTTTTCTTGAATATCCATTTGTTTTACAAGTTGGGAATCGACACGTTCACTTTTGTGTTTACGCATCAACAGTGAAATTAAAGCTTGTCTATATGAGGAGCTTTCTTCATGTCGACGCAATAGAACGCTTGCATTTTTCCAGTCATTAAACCCTTCCACAGTAAACTTTGATGAACATTCTAAACTCATAAGCTTGCATGAGAAACAGAATAGGCGCCCTTTACTTTCTGAATAGCATAACCATTTTCTTGCATGTTGCTTGTTTGTAAGTTTATGAATATGTGTAAAATAAGACTTCTGACAGTATCGAGTTTTCTTTTCAGTGTCATACAATCGCACGGATGAAGAGAAGGCACTATAAACATGTTGACATTTTTCACTTCCCTTGGATATCCAATATTCACGCTCACAGTCATCTATATTGTTCGGCCAGTCACCAATATCATTAGAGTACTTCTTCGCTTCACTTATTCTTTCACATTCAGACTCAGTGTTTACTGGGTTTTGCTGTATGTTTTCTGCTGCACAGCCTGCACTATAGCACGTTTCACTAGCTTTGCCCAACTTCAAATGTAATTATCTGATTAACCGTCGAACGTATTAATGCCATTTTTTGCATACGATGTTATATTGGGTTAGACCCAACAAATATATACTTTATATCTGTGCATCTTGTCCAGTTCCCATAAACGGATGAAATCCTTTGATCTTTGTCGGCATACTAATTATTGTGTATCGAAAAAAGAAATTTTACCACTTCAGTCACAGATTCTGTGAATTGAATAGGCATAGGCGTGTCTACTATTACAATAATGTGGCCATCACGTTTGCATATGAATACCTGTTGAAGATGATTTCTTAAATGATCTGCATGGGAGATACTCGTGACATTGTTTGTCATTGACATTTAATGCGCTACCAAACTGGATCTTCATTGATCTAAGTATTTCAATAGGTATCACCTCTTTGCGGTTCATAAATATCATAATGGAACGTTGCTCCTCTAATCTGCTTGTAAATAACGGTAAGGTCATCTTTAACGAAATTAAACTTCATCCGAATCATAATCAGATGTCTCTGAGAAATTGATAATCAATCTCGGCTGAATGAAGGACAAACCATCATTCTTCCAATATTCCCCTTCTTCTTGTAACACATGGTTCTCACATTTCTTCCAATAATCCCTGGCTATATTGGAGATGGTGGCTTTTGTAAGTATTTCAACATCTTTTAATTTGAACGTTCTATTTTCTGTTGCTACCTGTTCCTTAATTTTAGCGCAGACTAATTCTATTGGGTTTAAGTGCGAATGGTAAGGAGGCAATCTTAAACATCTGTGATCATGTTCATGGATTGCCTTGGCTATGTGAAATATCTTTGTATGCTGTGTCTTTTTTACAATTCCAAGTAATTCAGGCGTCAGGGACATTTCGTTGGATGGAATGTCGTTTTTGGTCAGCCAAATCTTTATTACATCTTTTGTACTTGATGAATTAGGAACTTTATCTTATGGTGCCACAACGTTGTGACATGAAGCATTGTCCTTTGTCAAACACGACGGTCTATCCAAGGAAGGAAGTACATGATTCACAATCCAATCTTGAAATATCTTGCCATTCATCTCTGTATGATAATCCCTATTATCTGTGGATTTTGAAACAAATGTGAGTTCAGTATTATTTAGAAGCCCAAGATGGCTGCTTCCTGCATGTGCAATTATTAGGCGCTGTCCTTTGCTGCTTGATACTAGTCTCTTAGTTGTCCCATCAGATGATTGCAATTCTCGTTCATTACTGTGAAGCGTATTGATCCAAGTTTCATCTAAATACACAAAATCACAACAATCTCTTCTCAATTCTCTGACCTCGCGTAAATATTTGCTTCTCATTGCAACTATATGAGGCTTCTCACAAATAAGGTTTCTACCACCAACATATTTTCTAAAAGTGAATCCCAAACTCCTAATAGTCCTCCATAGCATAGATTTGGAAATATCAATGTCATTATTCTTTCTTAACCAAATTTTCAATTTCCTTAAAGTCACTGCCTCATTATTGTGAAACATATTGCAAATTTCTCTGCGGATCAATTCTCTGTCAAAATTATCCACCACTCTTGGCCTATTTTTCGTGTGTAAAACACTGGAATTACAAATTTCAGATGTCGCTATCCAGCGGTGCAATGATCGTTTGCTTATCCCCAAGGCGTGAATAGTCCTCTTTTGTGGGTTTGAAATAGAATGATATAGTTTTCCTCGAGTAGCTTCATTGCAGAAATACTTAAAAATCCTATTTGTGATTTGCTGTAATGTCATAAAATGTACTCGCAGACTCATTTTTCCTACTTAACCACACAATACTTTTTGTAGACACGCCACTGATTGACAATGTGTGCGTAACACCGGATATAAACGGTTTTATGTTCAAGAAGTACAATTTCACGCCAAAATCATGCGAATTGTTTGATAAACCAAAAATGTGCAAATGAGGTCGTTTAATTTACTGTAGACATTTCAATATGTGTGCGTGTGATGTGTGTTGGCAAGTAGGATTTTATATTATATCGCAAAGAAACGAAAATTGAAACCAATGGCCGCATTGGTTTCAATTTTCGTTTCTTTGCGATATAATATAAAATCCTACTTGCCAACACACATCACACGCACACATATTGAAATGTCTACAGTAAATTATACGACCTCATTTGCACATTTTTGGTTTATCAAGCAATTGGCATGATTTTTGAGTGAAATTGCGTGAAATCGCACTTCTTGAACATAAAACAGTTTATATCCGGTGCAACGCACACATTGTCAATCAGAGGTGTGTCTACAAAAATTATTGTGTGGTTAAGAAGGAAAAATGAGTCTGCGAGTACATTTTATGACATTACAGCAAATCACAAATAGGATTTTTAAGTATTTCTGCAATGAAGCTACTCGAGGAAAACTATATCATTCTATTTCAAACCCACAAAAGAGGACTATTCATGCCTTGGGGATAAGCAAACGATCATTGCACCGCTGGATAGTGACATCTGAAATGTCTAATTCCAGTGTTTTACACACGAAAATTAGGCCAAGAGTGGTGGATAATTTTGACAGAGAATTGATCCGCAGAGAAATTTGCGAATATGTTTCACAATAATGAGGCAGTGACTTTAAGGAAATTGAAAATTTGGTTAAGAAAGAATAATGACATTGATATTTCCAAATCTACGCTATGGAGGACTATTAGGAGTTTGGGATTCACTTTTAGAAAATATGTTGGTGGTAGAAACCTTATTTGTGAGAAGCCTCATATAGTTGCAATGAGAAGCAAATATTTACGCGAGGTCAGAGAAATGAGAAGAGATTGTTATGATTTTGTGTATTTAGATGAAACTTGGATCAATGCGCACCACAGTAATGAACGAGAATGGCAATCATCTGATGGAACAACTAAGAGACTAGTACCAAGCAGCAAAGGACAGCGCCTAATAATTGCACATGCAGGAAGCAACCATCATGGGCTTCTAAATAATACTGAACTCATATTTGTTTCAAAATCCACAGATAATAGGGATTATCATACAGAGATGAATGGCAAGATATTTCAAGATTGGATTGTGAATCATGTACTTCCTTCATTGGATAGACCGTCGTGTTTGATAATGGACAATGCTTCATATCACAACGTTGTGGCACCAGAAGATAAAGTTCCTAAATCATCAAGTACTAAAGATGTAATAAAGATTTGGCTGACCAAAAACAACATTCCATTCAACGAAATGTCCCTGAAGCCATAATTACTTGAAATTGTAAAAAATACACAGCATACAAAGATATTTCACATAGACAAGGCAATCCATGAACATGGTCACAGATGTTTAAGATTGCCTCCTTACCATTCTCACTTAAACCCAATAGAATTAGTCTGGGCTAAAATTAAGGAACAGGTAGCAACAGAAAATAGGACGTTCAAATTAAAAGATGTTGAAATACTTACAAAAGCCGCCATCTCCAACATAGCCAGGGATTATTGGAAGAAATGTGAGAACCATGTGTTACAAGAGGAAGAGGAATATTGGACGAATGATGGTTTGTCCTTCATTCAGCCGAGATTGATTATCAATTTCTCAGAGACATCTGATTATGATTCGGATGAAGTTTAATTTCTTTAAAGATGACCTTACCGTTATTTACAAGCACAGTAGAGGAGAAACTTTCCATTATGATATTTATGAACCGCAAAGTGTAGATACCTATTGAAATAATCAGATCAATGAAGGTCCAGTTTGGTAGCGCATTAAATGTCAATGACAAACAATGTCACGAGTATCTCCCATGCAGATCATTTAAGAAATCACCTTCAACAGGTATTCATATGCAAACGTGATGGCCACATTATTGTAATAGTAGACACGCCTATGCCTATTCAATTCACAGAATCTGTGACTGAAGTGGTAAAATTTCTTTTTTCGATACACAATAATTAGTATGCCGACAAAGATCAAAGGATTTCATCCGTTTGTGGGAACTGGACAAGATGCACAGATATAAAGTATATATTTGTTGGGTCTAACCCAATATAACATCGTATGCAAAAAATGGCATTAATACGTTAGACGGTTAATCAGATAATTACATTTGAAGTTGGGCAAAGCTAGTGAAACGTGCTATAGTTGTTCCTGTACTTCCAGCTTCAGCAGTTAGAGTACCACCACCATGAACATCAAAATATTATGTCAGCTTACGTGTTTTTGATATCCCAAGTTGATCTCTTCTTTCTTTTTCTTCCTTCGCTTTACGTTTTTCACTTCCAGAAGCATAATTACGACCAATATCTCTGTGTCTACTGCTCATTTTTTGAGTTTTCTAACCTTACAAATCAAGAAATTTTAATCAAGATCGAAAGAGAGTGCTAGCACGCCGTATACCTCAATTAAAACAGGAAGTTTCCGTTTCCTAAATTCTAGTTTTTATTATTAATGCAAATTCATTTCACAAAGAACGAAACAAAATTAGAGGGGCAGTCGCCTAGAGCCAAAAAGTGGCTTCAGTCCAAACGTGACCAAATTTTCAACACCACTTAAATGGCTTCCGTCCGCAAACAGTTAAGATAAAAATAATAAAGAGTCACACCAAGTCACCCTCTTATGCCCTTTCTCTCACAATTTCGTGACACCAAATGAAAAGGTGCTAAAGATGGCATAAATCACATGATCATTGGTTTAACGCTCGTATTAGAAGATGACCAAAAAATTATGTATATATTTATTGGCGCGGGACCCCTAAAAGCGCGGGGCTCGTAGCATACGCTACTTTTGCTACTACGTTAATCCGGTGTCGTGGTTGAGTTAAAGTGTAAGAGTATTTGTCGAGTTGGACAATAGTAGTGAAATCGACAATGATAGTGGACTGGCAGAGTTATAGATTACACATAGATATAGTGTAAATAGGAGGTGGACTTGAGACCAACCTGGAAAAAGATTTATTAACAGTTTATCTCTCTCTCCAAGCCTCAACACACTTTTATAGTCTAAGCACCTCCCGTTCTCTCTCTCTTTTCTCTGATCCTAAATAGAGACTATAGTAAAGAGCTTTAAAATGTTAATTATGGATGAAAGGGTCGTGAACAGCGCATTAATAAATGAGTAAAACTTATTAAAGAAGAAATGTATGAAAATAATGCATATCAGCACAAACAACATAAACGTTTACAGCAATAATCACAAATATGCAAATACACACCAACGAACACACAGACCACCAACATAAAACCTGTAGAACACAGAGAAATAAATAAACTGAGTGTCAGTCTGTCCGCTTTCGTGGGACCAAATGCGCTAGCTCCAGAAAGTGTCTTACATGTAGATATCCTTCAAGGTGATGGAATAACATAATAACTTTCCTGTAGGTGCTAATCGTTGGTGACCCCTAATTGCGCGAGGGGGACTGGAAGACTCTGTCTATCTCCGGCTGACCGCTCATAAGTGCGGGGTTTTAAATCTCCAGAAATACACACAGGACGAAGTTACTTGAGGACAAATGGTCCCTTGCGCTCATATCCGGCGCTCGAATGTTGCTTGCGTACCTGGTATTAAATCCGGTTTGGGCTAGCTTGAACTGTGGTTTGACTGAGTGCTCCGTTTAAGCACACAAAGACTGATGATTTAAATTCTGCTATAGACGCTGGGCTGCTAGATAGGTTGAAAGCCGCAATGCTCTGACTGGCGATCAAGAGGCGAGTAAAAAACAACTACTGCGACAGATGATTTTCTCAGAATTTGCTATGGCTCGTTACACCGTGAGTGAGCTTAATTTCCCGTTACAGAGAAAGGCGTTGACAAAAGAATTTTGTTTCAAGTATTGGGGTGACACCTCGTGAATGCTAGGTGTTATTCAGAAACCCTCTAGATCGAAGAGAATGTGACGTTCTTCACCTGACTGGAGTCTTGCTCTAGCAATTCGGTATCCCTGAAAACTGAGACCAAAAAAAGAGACGACCTTTACATCAAGCAAACAATAAAATTACATTAACGTTATCCAAAACAGTTATGCTCCATTATGGGATTTAAATTTATTGTAATCCTTGCTATGATAGTTTTGGGCTGTCTTTATCCATATGTCTCCCTCCTGTTCCTTCCACTCTATCAATTATCAGCATGCGCCCGCATAGGCTAATATATTTTGTACACCCATGTACCTGTCAGTAAATGTTCTGACAGCAAAATCTACTCCTCTTCTTCTTCCAACTCAACATACAGGAAACCTAACCCTGTAGTTACAGCTGACTGGATATGTTATTCATCTTACAACATTAAGTGAATTTACATAAAATACAGCATTTGACATTACAAAAATAAATCGTATGTCCCCCTTGGGGAAAACATTAACATCCCACAAATGAATACATAGAAAATGCAATGTTCTTGATATAAAAATTCAGGTGTGACTGAATCGTAAGATATAATGTTATCTATGGCTGGTGACTGCTTTCTGTGAAAGTTATAACTAGTGTCTAGCTACCCAAGAAAGCATATCAAATTCCACACCCAGCCAGTCGACGTTTCTATCAGGAAGGAATAAGTGACTATCTCCTGTAATTCAGAGTTATAGCGCATGCAAGTCACTATTCAGTTTTAAGTGAATAATCCACACCTCTGACATTTCTTTACAGTAATGACAGTTAATTTAGCCAACTCTTAACCCAATGGTAAGCATTGTATGGACTGATTCTACGCCTAGTGAGTATCTGTTATCGTAAGTTTACCTTTAACCCATGGAAAAATAACACTGACACCTGATTGTTTCGTCACTCGTTTAACTAAGGCTGTAGACGGCGCAACACTATCACTGAACTAAATTACCGGGAGAAATCCTCACAAATGAATTCAAGTCACGTTCCTATCAGATATATATAAAAAGCTAACATGAATATACATATTATAATAGATGTCTACTCACCCCGAGAAATGCCGAGAACATAGGCAAATAACATTTAGTTCTGTGTTATCGTCTGCCTTATTCTCATTATGGTCATCCCGGGCAGGAAATATTTTACGAGTGTGTCTGACTTATTAAATCTATCAAATTTTATAGTCTACAATTGACGCTACCCGAACACCTGGCATGGTTTGTTTCTACAGATGTTCGGCGTATAACGTAATATTTAGTAAGACCAATGAGATTCTAGAGACTATATCAGAGACACCAACAGCGACAAAGTTTCCCAGATAGACGATACATAATATTATGATTTCTAACTCGTCTAAGGGGCAAAAACCACAGAGACCAACCGCGGGTTTTATCTCCCCCTGAATCGGAGATCAAAACCTGTTTCCCCAGCCTCAAAGGGTACCAGCCGCTAGCGGGCCGTTTCTTTACAGAACCCCTCTCGGCTCGTGATCAAACACTTTAAGCGCAAGAGACATTCCTCTGGTCAGACAAACCAGGTGCGCTTAGGTAACATTATCGTTAGCTGACCGCTGCTGGCCAGTGGGGATTTATTTCTGAAGGCCAGAACGTAAATAAACCGCGGGGTGGGGTCTGCGAAAGGGAAAAATGGGCCACGCAGGTAGAATCCGAAAGAAAAGAAAATACAAAAATGTCGAGGAAACCAGAACATTAAAAGAGTAATAAAATTGGGACGTGATGGTACGAGACAAGATTCATAGATTGTTACCAATGGTTACAAGACTCATAACGTGTTCCCTATGGTAACAAGATCCATAACTTGTTACCTATGGTTACAAGACCCATAACCTGTTCCCTATGGTTACAAGATTCATAACGTGTTTGGGTTGGTTTGATTTTTAAGGACTATCTTCAATGCAGATGGAGTACTCGATCAGTGCTCCGATCTCCATCCTTAGACTACACAAGGAGGATCTCAGCACAGTGCATGAACTCCGTAGCACCGACGAGAATCCCAATGTGTGTATATAGGAAAAATACATTCTATAAATATTTTTGTGGTGGGTAGGTTTCTAATGTTTAAATTTTTGCCAGGGCAGCGGACTGATAGGCCTACGCTTTACGATTTCCAACTGCCGTGGGATTTTCAACGTTAACAATTTGCACACGGGACCTCCTATTGTTTCGCCTTTATCCGAGAAGGCTAGGCATCCGATATCACTACCCAGGAGACCAAGAGGAAGTATGACATTATTAGGACTACTGGTTCCGAAAAAAATCTCCATAAATTATATTTCCTCAACTGGAAATCAAACCCAGTACCTCTAGAACTCGGGGCGGACGCCATACAAGCACCTATGGTTACAACATTCATAACGTGTTACCTATGGTTACAAGACTCATAACATATTTACCTATATTTACAAGATTCATAACTTATTTACCTATGGTTACAAGATTCATAACTTATTATCTATGGTTACAAGATTCATAACGTAATTACCTATGGTTACAAAATTCTTAATACGTTTAAATGAGCATGGTTTCTTTTTTCACAATACTATAACTCCAATGTAGACATGAATGTTAAAAAAAATTGATTGGTACCAAATACCCAGCAAGGACTAAACAATTATCAAAAAAGCTATTGATCACTTATCAGGGTTGATCCCTAATCTTTGCAGTCACGACCTCTTGTCTACTCTTTCCATGCGACGTACAACTCTTTCCAATAAGTTTAGTCAGGCGCATAGGTCACAGAAAACTGTGATTAAAATGTCTCAGGTCCATGTCCTATTTAATGAGACATGTCTGCACGCCCACTCTTAAAGTACACCACTTAATCATACCTTTTTTTTTGGTCTTGTAGAACAGCACTTCTTATTTATTAAACTTGTTCCATTCAGTTATAAAATACGTAATCAGATGAAAAGTGTTTGTGATGCTGCCTAGCGCTTGTCATGTATGACTCGTTATTCTTGTTAACTAGGGCTGCTAAACTTGTCTCTCATTCGCATTCAAGGGCCACGTTCAAGAATCCTTGGCTTTATCTACAGTGTAGATCAAAGCTTTGTGTGTGTATGAGTGTGCAGCTGTTCTGCTATTTTAAAACTGGTTGAGGTGGAGTCAACAGTTCCAGTTTCTTTGCCCAGCAAATATCCCGTCCCGGGGTGCATTTTAAGGATCTTCACATCTGGTTTCATTCAACAAGGGGCATTCTACTGTGCCTTACCCATCATCCATGGGGGCTCACTGTTGCGAGGCTTTCTTTTATATGTGTGTCTTTTTGTATATTACAAGTAACTGTCTTGTACGTTATATAAAAAACTGTTACTGCTGTCTGGGTTAATTTTTAGTAGTTTTACTGGAAAGTTACAAGATCCATTCAAAAATATTTGTTTGAATTAGTGTAGTGACTACATGTCCGCACGAGTGCGCACTTATTGTACACAGTCGCGAGTAACTAATTCAAACAAAAAAAAATATTTTTGAACGGATCTTCTAACTTTCCCGTAAAACTACTAAAAATTAACCCAGACAGCAGTAACAGTTTTTTATATAACGTAAAGAAGAAAATTCGAACATGACATGAGTTTTGTAAGGGCAAAAAATATATTAATAACTGCATGGAAAATCTAAGACTGCATGCAAAAATTCATGTCCATACAACAAACAGTTTTGAAAAAAATTGACGCTTTCTGTGGGACGAATTTCCGAACGGACTATACTAGTCAATCAAAAAGACGTTGGCCAGTCAACGCAAAGTGTGCCTATTTCTATAATGCGCATTCAGTGTCTTGGTTACAGATCTAACCATGGAATTCACATAAGAGCGGCGTGCATTCAAAGATAGAACTAGCTCTGGCATACAAGCAAAAGGGCTTGCATTCAGAGAGCTTACCTTTGAATTTACGCCAGAACTGCGAGCATTCCTTTACATCCCATGTCTGGACATTCAAACTAATCGCGAACAGCTTTTTTTTTTTTTTTTTTTTCCTTAACCAGGGGCACTTGGGCTTTCAGCCCTTCGGCCCAATGACATGTCATTGCGAGGCTGGGGAACCTGAGGACTTTCCTTCCAACCCGGTCAGGAGCTTCGCTCCTTCCCATCCACATAGGGTTTATCACAGGAGCCGTTCAGGCTATTCAGTCAAATTTCCGGCCGTAAACATTTCTTCAAACGCCGACGCCCGGGTTTGAACAATGAACACCTGGTCGCCAGTACAACGGCGAAGCCATTACACCAGCGCGGCTCCCAGTCGCGAACAGCTAAATCAAGAAGTCTGCATTATTATAAAGAATAACACATTACAGAATATTCTGGCTAACTGATGTCAAATACACGTATTAGCTGTAATTGCTATTTCAGTATCGTCAGCGGAAGCCATACTTATAAGGCTGTCGAGTTTGGTCCGTCTAGTGCTGACCCTACTCGAGTTTCAGACAACCAGACAAACGTCTATTATTCATTTACAAGGAGTAAAATGTCAAAAGGTTATGGGAAAGGACCAGCGCTTTCACCGTTTGTCTCATGCTCTAAGGGCGGCTTTTTCTTCACTTTACAGTTTCTGCTTTTTCATTTCTTCCTACCTTTCACCTTCACACCGTTCAGGTATATCAGTCAAAAGACGCAAACTATTATATATATATATATATATATATATATATATATATATATATATATATATATATATATATATATATATATATATATATATATATATATATATATAATATATATATATATATATATATATATATATATATATAAATTGCTACTAATTAAATAATAATTAAAAGCGTTAAGCAGTTTAATAATCTAGTTTTTAATTTTTTTTAAAGTGCTGTACCTAAGCCAGGAGTTGAACTTGAAGCAATTACTTCAAAGACATCCATACTAACCATTACACTTGTATATTCTCTGGCGCACGTTTTTCTTTTCAATTTGAACTATATTGTTGCAATATTTTCCTTCGCAATGCTCAGTACAGAGAGCCGCGCAGGGTGATTGAAAGATTTGAGTTTACCCGAAAGGGTGTTGGTTCAGTCATCTTTAGGCAGATCTACGTTTAAAGTATACGGTTGTTAAATGACGTCCGAGAAAAATTATGACAGTTTGGGCTGGTTGTAGCGTACTGTTTACCCAGGTATGAGAGTGGTATCTAGGATGTGTAGCAGTACCCTACTGGATATGTTGATGTGGAGCTATAAAGTGTTGATGTGTCTTGGTAGTAGCACCACTCAACATGGAGGGTTATCGCCCTCAGACACCAAGGATGATGAGGCAAGATCTTATGGTGTCGTGGTCTGGTTTATGTGTGACGTGTTTATGAAGTCAGGTATCAGATAGGGACGTCACATCAATTCATAAACGTATAAAGTCAATAAATCGTTGAACAGCAAGTGATGTTGTTGGTAACATATAATTGACGTCACAACGACGAGATACATGAGGATAATTATGCAGTAACATCACTGGTATAAAACAATAGTCATTACAACATCGACGTAGTCAATACAGCAGGAACAGCAGACCGCATCAATAATAATAGTAGATATATGCTTTCTATGGATATCATAAACAGCTGTGCATGTAGTCAGGTGGTAAGCTTCCCCTTTCCATCATAGCTAGTAGATATCAAATGGGAGATTAAATCTAGTCTCCTATATTCGACCTCAGCAAGACAGGCATGTCTTCTGAGCGTCATATTATCGTCCTCTATGTTCCTTAAACAACAAAGGTATCAAACCTAGATCCATCAATAAAGTTCAGGAAGCAAAGGGTCCTTAGGACAGGCATCAATCGTTGCGTGGCAATATAAGTGGATCGTGAGCTGAGCAAACTTGTCATATCATAGACTCTTCAATAAGGCAGGCTAGGCAAAAATGTCAACATCACAAGATGGCGATAAAGTTACTCAGAAAAATTCAATTACCTTTTCATCAGGAATTAAATCACATAACTCACTGGCCTCCCGGCACTTAGAATCACAATAGAGATATATCATCTCAAAAAGGAACAACAAATGAAGAGGACTCTTTCCTGAATAATATAAGCGAAGACGCCAGCCCAAAGCTACGTCTCGCTTCACCAGCCATTCTGCCAAGAGTGACCTGGGCGGAAATCATTCAAACAATGACACAAACTAGGACATGCGCAGAACACGCGAATCGAATACAGCTCAGCTAATATACGGAACGAAGAATGTTCTACGATGTTCGTCTGAAGATTTCGAACCTTAAAAGGGAATGGCATAGCGACTTGACAACTGTTTCTAGGAAAAGAAGCCCTGAGCGCTTCCATAAATGGTTATGACTTAAAATCGCTCACACAGAAACTATCAACAACCGTCGCTATCCAGATAAGACAACTTTTGACGATGCTATCAAGATTAGACAACTGTAGAAATAAAAGTGACTACGATTCCATGAGTTACTTCCCATGCATTAAAAAATTAAATATATAGTCAGAATGCATGGTCATAATACGTAGTCAGAATATATAGTCAGAATAAGTTGCGACAAGTTTAGCGCAACATTACCGCGACCTCCCGATAAAAAAAAAATGTGCAACTTTTTTTTTTTAAATCCAAGAGTAAAACCAAAAGCGGTTTAACAACGCACGAATTATGCGAGGATAACTAATTGCACTGCCTAATATGAGGCTAAATTGACACATGAAGTGTCTGGTGAGAATATTTCTCAACAGATAAAATCTGACTCGAAAAAAAAAACATATCGGGGAGGTGCCACCAACACACACTACGCTTGCATGAAAATACAATATAAATATGCAAGTTCATATCATCATAATCAAATAGCGGTGTCATAGTCTAATACCGCTTAGAATGGATGTACACATCTGATAGTGAATATTAAATAGTATATTATCTAAACGTTTAATAATATCATTACATAATGAAACTACAATACATGAAGATCTAGGACACATCTCCTGTAGTTCCAAGGGTAAATACACAATGTGGAACTCTCCATGTTTGACAACAGGAAGGTAGCTTCTCAGATCAACAATACCATGCTGAGAAAAAACAACCAATATAATTCTATTTAATAGCCATTATGTTTCATACTATACAATACATTATTATTAATAATTGTGGCCGAGTGAACTTTCGGCCCTTATATTAACTACTCAGCCTTCCTTTGTTATAAAAGAAGGTAACAGAAAAGATGAAAACAAAGCACAATATTATGTGTTCACATAAAGTGAGGACAGATGTGCTAATGTATTGTAGCAATATAGATGTGTTATTACTCTGTAATATATATATAGGAATATAGGACAGATGTATCAGTTGGAATCATGTGGGCATCAAGACAGAATGTCAGCCATCACATTATCCGAACCACGGATAGCTCGTACCGTGAAGTGAAAAGGTTGAAGAGCAATAGCATATCGAGTGGATCTCGAACTCTTCAAGTTCTTAGTCTGAATAGCTGTAAGAGCTTTCTGATCAGTTTCTAGAATGAAATGTGCGCCCAGGAGGAATCTTTGTAGTTTGAGAATAGACCAAACCATAGCCAACAATTCACGGTCTAAAACCGAGTAGTTCCTCTCTGCCGCATTTAGTTTTCTAGAAATGTACATAACAGGATGCAGAATTTCTGAATATTCCTGCATAAGTGCTGCTCCGATCCCAGTGGATGAAGCATCACTTCGAAGAACAAAAGTCCTATCAAGAGTAGGTAATCTTAGGATGGGAGGAGATGAAAATATATTCTTAATTTGGTCTAAGGAAGATTGACATTCCTGAGACCAACGAACCAGATTTAGGCGATCCTTTCTTCAACAACGTTGAAAGAGGTGCCATTATTGAAGATAGATTCGGAATAAATCTCCCATAGAATTGAATTAATCCCAAGAGACTACGGACTTGTTTCTTCGTCTTAGGTACAGAGATGTTCAATATCTTTTAAGTATTATGGTCTTCTGTCTTCAAGAGACCATGACCAACACGATGACCCAGGAAAGAAATTTCACCAAAACCAATATAAGCTTTAGAAGGTTTTGCTGTCAGATTATACTCACGTAGAGTGGACAGTAGGTCATATAAACCCAAATAGTGATCTTCCCAGGAATCACTGAAGAGACAGATATCATCTAAGTATGCGATGACATCTGAACGATGAGAAAGAATTCGACGCATCATGCGAACGAAAGTAGCAGGGGCGTTAATAAGACCGAAAGGCATAACATTCCATTGAAATAGACCCCTAGGTGTTGAGAAAGCAGTAAGAGGTTTGGCATGATCTGCTAGAGGCACCTGCCAATAACCTTTCCACAAGTCAAGTTTAGTGAAGAATCTAGAATTAGAAAGTCTAATAAGTAGATCTTCTAGTAAAGGCATAGGTTCAGCATCGAACTTTGTGACTTGATTTAATTTTCTATAATCAACACAAATTCGTATGTTCTTATCTTTCTTCCGGACAATAACCATGGAAGAAGAATATGGAGAAGTCGATGGTTCAATTATGTTTAATTGAATCATTTCATCCAATTCCTTTTCCACTTGTGACTGAAAGTGTATAGGGATAGGATAAGGTCTAACCCTAATAGGATTATTGTTGGTAAGAATTATGTCATGTTCTATGACCTGCGTGTGACCAGGGATGTCAGTTAGAACATCCTTAAATGTCTGTAACATCGACGAGACTTGACGATGTTCATCAACAGAAAGATTAGGAGAGATGGAAACGTTTTTCCAAGATTCCATGGAATGTAGTGGAACCACTGGAAGAGGAAGATTGACATCAGAAAAACCAGATTCCTCATCCTGTATGACAGACAGCGATGAGTACTGACCATGAGGTACAGAAGATTCGTCCGTTGCCTGGAAAATAGGCAGCAAATAGTCTGGACGCTCATGTAATTCCGTCAGCATGTTGATATGGAAAGTTTTATGCTTCCCATCAATATAGACCACATAGTCGACATCGGAAATTCGTGAGACTATTGCATACGGACCTTTCCATGCAATAAGAAGTCTATTTTCCCTACTGGGGAGTAGGACGAAGGCTTTGTCACCTGGACAAAGTTGTCGTAGACATCTATTCTTATTGGCAAACTGCCTTGCTTTTTCTTTAGCAATTTCTGATGAAGCAGTTGCTATTTTGCATGCCTCAATGATCTTTTGCCTAAGAGCAATGACATACTCATATGAGGATTGAGTGTCATCGCTAATATCATCGGCAGTGATGAGATCGTGTAGTAAAGACATAGGGCCGCGCGGACGTGCGCCAAAGACAAGTTCAAAAGGGGAAAATCCTGTGTGTTCGTTTGGGACCTCTCTGTAGGCAAAGAGAGCCGCGGGTAAAACCCTGTCCCAATCTTGAGGATGATCTTCAGTTATCTTACCAAGCAAAGTCTTGAGCGTTCTATTCAAACGCTCAACTAACCCATTAGACATTGGGTGATAGATACTACTGAGAGATCTTTCAATATGTAAGGTAGACATAACTTGTGACATAGTATCAGATATGAGTTGAGTGCCATGGTCTGACAATATTTCCCTGGGGAACCCCAAGCGAGAAAATATCAGCCAAAGAGCATCTGCGATATCAGTAGTAGATATGCTCTTAAGAGGGATAGCCTCTGGGCAGCGTGTGCACATATCGACACATGTAAGGATAAACTGATGTCCTCTGGCCGACTTGATTTTAAAAGGGCCAATAATATCTATGGCCATTTTCTGAAATGGCCGAATAGGGATGTCAGCAGCCTGGATAGGCGCAACATGTCGTGGTCCTCTAGATTTGAACTCTTGACATACCTGGCATGATCGGCAGTAGATACGAATGTCCTTGTTAACAAAAGGCCAAAAGAAAGCCGCAAGGACTCTCGACTTTGTGCGGGAAAACCCCATATGTCTGGCACATTGCGAGTCGTGAGCATGTTGCAGTATTTGCACTCTCATACTCTTGGGAACAAGAATTTGCGAATGTGCTGACGTGGTCGAGTCTTGTACCATACGTACAAGTACGCCGTTTCTCATTGCAATCCAGGATTTCTTTTGTGTATCCTTATTTGGATCACCTTTCTTAGCAAGAATGAAGAATTTTTTTAGAGAAGAATCTTCTTCTTGCAACTTTATGAAAGAGTCACGAGAAATAATCAAGTGACTATCTTGGCTATGAACTTCATTATCACTATTCAATGAAGTTTGTGGTGTTTTTAGAGCTTGTGCTCTTGTAACCACTGCATTGGTAGCTTGCATATTATCATCTTCCCAAGCAGCAATCTGCTGTGGGGTACATTCCCTAACTCCGTGGATACGACCAATAATAAGGTCCGCAATAGGATTAGGTAAGAGACAAGCATGCACATCTCCAGTAAAGAAAGGAGTGTCAATGCGAATTACAGCAGTAGGATATTTTTCTAGAGTGCCGCCAAATGTGACACATTTAATAACCCTTCCTGTAGCACAAGATGGATCTACAAGCGATTGTCTAACACCAATAGTGGTGCATCCGGAATCGAAAAGTAGGGAGACCGGAGTATCATTAACAAGACCCTTATGTAGAATTAAAGAACCCCTCCCGTCATGCGCAACAGCAGCAGGAAGAGCGGGAAGTGGGTGACCACAACTCAAAGTCGATATTGTAGTCGGTTCGAACAGAGTACTGCATTGGGGGCATTTGTTTGCTCTCCAAAAGTCAAAAGAATAACAAGTGACAGCGTCAGAGTTTTTATTATCAGAAACCTGATTACAGGCTCCCTGAGATTCTTGTTGTACAGAGTTAGCCTGCTGATATCTTTTTTTTGTATTGAGATCTACCGCGACTACTATTACCTCTGAAGTTATCACTGTTTTATTATCTCTGTAGTTATTAGTGTCTCTATTATAACTGTTATCCTGTTTTGAACTACAGTTTCCATGATTATTATCATGTCCACATTGATGCGAACATCTATTTGTTTGGTTTTGAGGTCTTCTCGAGGAATAACCTCTGTTCCCATATCCTCTTCTGAAATGCCTACAATTATTAGGTTGGTAGTAACGAGGACTGTCAGCTTGTCTCCAATTCTTTGAAGAAGAATCACCTTGAAATTGATTTCCATAATTTTGACCATAACTATGGTTACTCTTCCTATCAAAATTTTGTTTGCTACCCTGACATTTACGAATGAAATTTGGGTCATATGGTGCTGCCGAAGCAACTGGCAGACCTTCTTTTACTTTAGAGTTGCTAATGGTTACATGAGGATGCGCAGTAATATACTGGCAACAGTATTCTTCCATTTCTTTTAGGTTTTTAGGCTTACGCTCGTGAAGAAAAGCAAGAAAAGATTCATGGACAGAAGACATTATTTTGTCTCTTAGCAGTAAGTCCATAAGTGCTTCATACGTATTTTCTATTTTAGACAATTCAACCCAACGTCTAAAAGTAATACGTATCTTTGATATGAATTCAGAGAATTCTACTCCAGTTTCAGGCAACATATTTTTAAATTGAAGACGATAGCCGTCTTCGTTAAGTTGGCATTTCTTTAACAAGATAGCCCTGACAATCTCATAATTGTCCTTATCAGGTTCATCTACCATACCTAACATAGTCAAAGCATCACCTTTAAGTATTTTGGACAAATGAAACACGTACAGTGATTTATCCAAGTTATGTATTTTACATGAACGTTCAAATCTCTCTAGATAAAACGTTATATCGTCAATGGAAGCATTGAATGCTGGTAGATTAAGCTTGAAATCAACAGCATTAGATTTATTAGAAGATGACCCCTTATTTGGATCATTAGCATTACCCATGTTCATCAACTTTAACTTTTCTAACTCCAAAGCTAAAAGTTTTTCTTCATGCTCCATTTTTGCTTTTCTCTCATCAGCCTCTCTTTGTAACTTTTTTCTTCAGCCTCAGCCTCTCTTTGTAACTTTTTTTCTTCAGCCTCAGCTTGAAGTCTCTTATTTTCAGACTCTCTTTCAAGTCTTTTATCTTCAGCTTTTGCTTCTGCTTCTCTTTTTTGTTTTTCCATTTCCATTTGGAATCTTTTTTCATCCATCTGCATCTGCAGTTTTAAATTCTCAGCCTCTATTTTCTTTTGTTCAGTTTGTTCTTTCATTTTCTTTTCTTCCGACTTCAATGCCTTGGCATATTGAACAGTCGTAAATTCTTCTAACTTATCACCAGTCTTCCCAAGCGATTTACCCTGCTCAATGAAGTGCTCAAATGTAGACATGTTGTCTAAAATCTGAGTCCAAAACCTGAAATAATGAATTACCTTATTTCAAACTTAATAATAACAAGTCTTGAATAAGCAATTGTTTACTCACAACACTATATTATCATCCCAATCTCTGTGGGAAACAAGTCTTAAATCAAAGATCTTGTGTATAGACTTTTTTGAAATATCATCAATCAACTCTTGATCATAGGTGCACTTCCCATTCAATAGTGCACAATACTATTCATCATTTATTTATCATCAGTATAGTAGTAGTGCATCAGCATAATCCATTATCCAATGTGAATTAACTACTATAAGTGTAACCAATGACTATGTAAACACAATCACAATGTAAACAATAACAATGTAAACATCAACAATGTAAACAATACAATGTAAACAATAACAAAGATTTAGCACCAATACGAAAACATTCGCAGAAATCAACAAAAAAATAAAGCGAAAATTAAAGGAATATCACAAAAAATGTGATGATATCTGCGACAATATAATACAAATACAAGACACCACAGTGTATAAATATAAATGGTGTATAAAACTAAACAATAGAAAAGGGGAGATCTACAAGTACAAACAAATCAAAACAAAACTAAAGAATGCGAAAAAAATAACGAAAACAACACTAACACATGTCGTCACAACTAACATAAATAGCAACAGAATTCGCTTAGCAAATTTCGCTATGGGAAATTTGCCTATCCTACAGAACACTCTCAATAGAAGACCTCTTTGACGTGGTATGATCTATAGCAGTCGCCACCCATCCAGACCCGCAAGAACATAAACATATAAATATAAATATACAAATAACAAATAAACGTATAACATATAAACAAAAGAAAGGATCAGTAGTAT
The DNA here is from genome assembly GCA_024509875.1 of Oreohelix idahoensis. NCBI lineage: Eukaryota > Metazoa > Mollusca > Gastropoda > Stylommatophora > Oreohelicidae > Oreohelix > Oreohelix idahoensis. The sequence continues at coordinate 74,988 of JAMPIV010008719.1, forward strand.
GGAAGACTCTGTAACAGTATAAGGGCACAGTTCACAAACAAACAGGCCACTTAACTTCTGGTACTCCAATCGTCAGTACAGCAAACAGGATGTAATCAGCATTCTGAGATCAAAGATCCAACGTTGATTGCCATCTGTACTTGCATCACAACAGCTACGACGATGGTTGACTTGAGCTTCCAAAACGGTACAGGCAGTGTATAACTCGTCAACGGTGGAACTTGGCCTTCTCCAAACTAGAACAGCAACAAATGGATTCTCCCGTATGTAACAAAACTGGGAAATGTCACTTTCTTGATTTGGAACAGCAATTGTTGAAAATTCCAAAAAAGTTCCTGGGCAACGCCGAGTAATTTCGAAATTCTGCACTTCTGTTGTTGTCTTGTAGATGTTGTCTGTAGACTGTTATAGAGTGCTGAATGAAGCGGGTAAGGGACCCCGAGTCTACTGGTACCAGGCCAAACCAGTTTATGTCTCACAACGTGATGAGGTGAGGTATCTTTTGTTTCTGGCCACCAATATGTAGAGTGTTCCTAGATGAGGTGCTGAAGTTATAGAGTGCTGGCTACCAATATGTAGCGTACTGTTTACCCAGGTATGAGAGTGGTATCTAGGATGTGTAGCAGTACCCTACTGGATATGTTGATGTGGAGCTAAAAAGTGTTGATGTGTCTTGGTAGTAGCACCACTCAACATGGAGGGTTATCGCCCTCAGACACCAAGGATGATGAGGCAAGATCTTATGGTGTCGTGGTCTGGTTTATGTGTGACGTGTTTATGAAGTCAGGTATCAGATAGGGACGTCACATCAATTCATAAACGTATAAAGTCAATAAATCGTTGAACAGCAAGTGATGTTGTTGGTAACATATAATATACGTCACAACGACGAGATACATGAGGATAATTATGCAGTAACATCACTGGTATAGAACAATAGTCATTACAACATCGACGTAGTCAATACAGCAGGAACAGCAGACCGCATCAATAATAATAGTAGATATATGCCTTCTATGGATATCATAAACAGCTGTGCATGTAGTCAGGTGGTAAGCTTCCCCTTTCCATCATAGCTAGTAGATATCAAATGGGAGATTAAATCTAGTCTCCTATATTCGACCTCAGCAAGACAGGCATGTCTTCTGAGCGTCATATTATCGTCCTCTATGTTCCTTAAACAACAAAGGTATCAAACCTAGATCCATCAATAAAGTTCAGGAAGCAAAGGGTCCTTAGGACAGGCATCAATCGATGCGTGGCAATATAAGTGGATCGTGAGCTGAGCAAACTTGTCATATCATAGACTCTTCAATAAGGCAGGCTAGGCAAAAATGTCAACATCACAAGATGGCGATAAAGTTACTCAGAAAAATTCAATTACCTTTTCATCAGGAATTAAATCACATAATTCACTGGCCTCCCGGCACTTAGAATCACAATAGAGATATATCATCTCAAAAAGGAACAACAAATGAAGAGGACTCTTTCCTGAATAATATAAGCGAAGACGCCAGCCCAAAGCTACGTCTCGCTTCACCAGCCATTCTGCCAAGAGTGACCTGGGCGGAAATCATTCAAACAATGACACAAACTAGGACATGCGCAGAACACGCGAATCGAATACAGCTCAGCTAATATACGGAACGAAGAATGTTCTACGATGTTCGTCTGAAGATTTCGAACCTTAAAAGGGAATGGCGTAGCAACTTGACAACTGTTTCTAGGAAAAGAAGCCCTGAGCGCTTCCATAAATGGTTATGACTTAAAATCGCTCACACAGAAACTATCAACAACCGTCGCTATCCAGATAAGACAACTTTTGACGATGCTATGAAGATTAGACAACTGTAGAAATAAAAGTGACTACGATTCCATGAGTTACTTCCCATGCATTAAAAAATTAAATATATAGTCAGAATGCATGGTCATAATACGTAGTCAGAATATATAGTCAGAATAAGTTGCGACAAATTTAGCGCAACACTGGTGTTTAGACTAGGCGTCACAAGGTGTATAGTCATGAGTATATATATAAGAATCTTCAATTTAAATGTGAAGTCAGTACAATTATATGGCTCTGAAACATGGAGAACAACAAAGACAACAACCAAAAATCTACAGACTTTCATAAATGGGTGCTTGCGTAGAATAGAGGGATTAAAATGGTATGACAAGGTTACCAACGTGGAACTGATGACAAAAACCAGACAAGTGCCAGTGGAACAAGAGATGAGAAGAAGACGATGGCGATGGATAGGACACACACTGAGGAAACTTGTTGATAGCATTACAAGGCAGTCCTTGTTCTGGAACCCCCAGGGCAAGAGAGGCAGAGGTAGACCTAGAAGCACATGGAGAAGAGAACTGGAAACAGAGGTGAAAATGATGAGGAGAACGTGGAAAGAACTTGAGATAATGGCACGTGACAGGAGGACTTGGTATGTGTTTGTTGAAGCCCTATGCTCCTTTGGGAGTGGAGGGTTATGAATATACATATATATATATATATATATATATATATATATATATATATATATATATATATATATATATATATATATATATATATATATATATATATATATATATATATATATATATATATAATTTTAAGATGTGATAGACAGGCAAATTAATTCTTAATTTTATATATGTGACGAGCTGGCTCAGAATTTATTCTGTCAGTTTAGTCCGTAAATAAACATCAAGTTCTTGTCCCTAATTCTAGTCCCTTTCCCTCCTCTAGTAAGTCTCATTCTGTTGCACAAGCTCTGATTTATTAGAGTCACTCTTATTAGCGACCTCTATTGTCTCATTTCATTGGTCACTATCGCTATCCACGATTTTACTACACGCCGGCGACATTAATTTCTTTCATTTTCTTGGTGTTTAATGTTGTAGGTCTTTGTTGCTGAATCACTTAACTGGGCCGAAAGGCGCAAATATCGCAACGTCGCTGTAAACGGGACACAACGCACCCAACGTCGTTTTCAAGACGAACGAGGAAGAAGAAGAAGAATCGTCACTTAACTCATTAGAGATTCCTTTGGGCTGAGTCTGTGACGCAATCTTTCGCTAGCAGACGAAGCAGTTATAGGATGGCCTCAGGAACTAGAAACCAACCGACCATGAGCGTATTCCCTCATGTTTTTTTAATAATTCCTAACTGGAATATTAAGGTTATGAAACAGCAAATTCTAGGGGAAAGCCCCATTATATGAGTCGTCAGGATAGACTAACCTACCTGGATTTAAGAAAATCTCTAACTCAACGGATTACTTGACGTCCCGACCTTGATATGAACATTAGTCCTTAGTTAACGTATTCTTTGTTATTAGCAAATCTCGTGGATTGTTTGTCCTGGTGAGTGTTCTAACTTTTGTCTTGTAATTGTATATCTCAATTTATTTTTTTCCTGCTAAACTAGAAATGGCTATTCTTTGTTTTGATTTTATTATTGGTTAGTGAAAATAAGAGAAAAAGGAAGATAATACTCTTTTGTACCTACCCTCATAGAGATATTTTTTTTTCAATTAGAAAATCTTTATCCGCAGTTCAGAATCGTGCTCAATCTACTCTTTAGCTTGTCTGTCAGGAATAACTGACAGTGTACGTGGATTACGTCAACAAATCGTGAGGGTGAAAAAAAGAGTAATATCACTTGCCTAAACTAAACTTCTTGGCTGTCGTAACACACTAAAAATCGCACATAGTGATACTATCTTCCCCATATCTTGTCGATCACTTGATTAATGGTCATCATTACCATTTGTCTTTTATCATCCCCCCCCCCCCCGACAATATAATATAAATAAATGTTATACAATAAAACTGTTCCTATATTTAATGGAAAAATAACACACATACATGTTGTGAAACATCATTAAAAGGAATATGAAAATAACATTTCAAAGTATTTATTTTGTTACGTAGGTGTGACGAAATCATTTGTGTACTTTTTCATAACTTTCATTCTCTCCTGCAGTATCAGTTCATTTCTTTATTTTCCACACTTATTGTCCTATCATTTAGCATATTTTATGCACTTACATTTTTGCTTTGACCACTGCCTAGACTTGTTTACGTTTGCCCAGGTGAATCGTAGTATTACAAAGCTAATTAGACAGGTAAGCGGATAATAATTTTATCACTTAAGTCGTCTAGCCACCTTTGATATAAACGATCCTTGTTGACACAAGGTGGTCGCTCACGATCAATGGAAAGCCAGATTGGGTGTCGAAGAAATCCGTCTTGGGGATTTACGCAAACACAGGTGATAATACGTAATGCCTTCCGCTGGACCATCTCTGTAGCAATAGTACGAATAACCTCTCAGAGGAGATTATGATGGGAAAGGCATTAGCCATGAAATAAGTTCACCGATGTGTTTGTAAGTTTGTAGTAAAAATCGTCGCCACTATCTTGTGACTCAAAGAGCTGTGTTCATCACCAAACTACCAATAGTAGACACGTTGTGAAGACACCCACCTTGACATTAGCAGTGAAGTTAATCTAGATTACCTGGATGTGTCCTATACCGCAGGTGGAGATAGAGTTTACTGTCCCGATTTCCATAGCCCATTTCGGTTGTTCCACAGCCAGCATGATGCCTTTTCCGCAGTTTCACTGAGCCTCTTCAATGCCCTTGTTCTTGACCGTCCCCTCAACGCCAACAGTTTCAATAGATCATACACTGCGGCAGCCACGAGCCCTCTTGCACCCACCTCAACAGCCATGACCCTTGCAGTGAACCAATCGTGTCTCAGGTTCGCGGCCAGATCATTATACTTGGCCACTTTGATCGAATGTTGCTCGTCCAATCTGGATTCAAAGAGTGCAGACGAATGCTGCCCCAATAAGACTGTGCGTGGGACAGAGCTGTGTGTGTCGTTTCGAACGGCGTCTTTTGCCAAGGAGCTAGAAGAGGTGGCTGCGCCATCGCCTCACAATAAGTCACCTCCGCACTATGACCCACTTTGCAGGGTAGAGAACTCTCCTTCTAGGTGCGCCTGCTGAGTCGGGGACGTTATCTGGGGTTGCAAGAAAGCACAAAACCAAATACTCAAAATTGTGTTGCAAGGGTGAAAAAGTGAATAAATATATGTCTAGGTATATATATGTATTAAATATTCTGGCTCATACGTTTGCTTTCATGCATGCAATAACTGAATGAACTATGTTTAGTTTTAAAACAACCGGTAACAATCGTAATAATCAATTAGTATTAACAGTTTAAAATAAATGAAATGCTGGCGACTTTTATATTGGAATCAAATTTCTTCACGGAGATTTAGGGTGAGTATATAGTTCAGAAAATTATGTCCGGTTGCTGGTGCCTTTTAGTTAGCACTTAGCTTGTATGAGCGAGTCCTGCAGCCTTTGTTTTCGTCACTTCTTGTATGATTATGACACTTCCCAGTCTGGTAGCTTCTTTCCTCAAATGGTCTGATTGCTTAGTACCAGGATCTTTTAGACAAAATAAAAACAAATGCTTCTGCTAAGTAAATTTGTGGGCTGCCAATTAACAGGCGCATTGTCGCTGCCCACCCACCATTGTTAATCTCTCAGAACAATTAAATTCCTGAGTACACAGCGTAGCTCATGAAAGATGAATAGAAATCACCACTATTATTATGGATATTAAACTGGGAAAATGTGTCTGGACGGCGCGAATAATGATTTGCCTGAGTTACAATTAACAAAGTGCATATATCTCACAAAATATTATACACTTTATGCACATTTGATGTAATCATCAGTCATCACTGATTCTGAGGTCATCTCTGCTGTCGGTTTTTAGCACGACTAGCCAGAAGAAATCACCAGCGCTTGCTGTAGTGGTTCATGAATATACTAGTTTCATAGTAGAGAGACGAGTCACACTATATGAACACAGTGTTGCCAAAAAAAAAATGCAAATATCAACCACCCATCACGGCCACATGGGTTGAATGGTGCCAGTGACCAGCCCTACAGTTAAGCAGAAAAACGAAATCGAATCAAGACATTACGAAAGTCAAGTTAAAGCGAAGCAAAGTCAAGAAGAACGAAATCGAATCAAGACATTACGAAGGTCAAGGCGAATCAACACAAGTAAAAATAGAACAAACAGTCTACATCACCCAACAACCGTCAGAGTACAGACACTCATGCATGCGACAACAATCTGAATTATTAACAGGCATAAAACGCGCAAATAACGTAATAAAACAGCCGTATGTGAAAAGTCGGCTGTTCTGAAATACTCGAGAAGAAAGTGTTCATCTCAAGCAAGACACAGATTATGTAGCACATAAACTTTTAGATACAAGTTAAGTTAGTTATTATAGTAGTTAGTTAAATTATAAGAGTTAGATTGGTATTTATATTCTGTGTTTACAATCACAGTGTTATTTATTTTTGTGGTTCAAAAATTTTATGAAGTATTGTGTATAGATAGTCGTTGGTATTTCTTTTGCAGGAAAACCAGGATATTAATATTGGTTTCTTTCCAGGTGTTTTATTAATACTAACACTTCACAGGTCGGGTCAAGATGCAACAGCAACAACTTACTGTGGGTTTAGACCCCAATGTGGCTGCTCTTGAGCAGGTAGCCAAGGCTATGACTGCTATTCGAAATGATAGTAAGTTCCAGAATATCCGGAACAGCATAACGCCATACTCAGGTAATCCTAGCTTATGTAGGAAATGGGAATGTAACAAATATCAGCATAAAGAGAGATACCATAGGACATGTAATAACAATGAGAGGACACTCACAAGCCTCAACGGCAACTATGGACCAGGACACTGGGATAGTTTGAAAAGAAGAGGAACTAGAAAAGCTGTGAGGAATTTTGTAGCAGAAATTAAGAAAGGAAGGATATTGGAAATAAACAACATAAATGTAGATGGTCAACAGAGATGTCGAATAACAACTGACAATGGGTGGAGGATGGACGTGAACAAAGTAAGATCAGGTGAGAACAGCAAGAACATATCCTACCAACCAAGGGTTACAATAGAATATGACAGTACTAGGCATAGATCAGGGAAGAGCCAGGTTTGGAAACACGACAACACACGGAAAGACATAGTCAACGTTGCTACCCAGACAGAAACAAAGAAGGAAATAGGTATACAGACAGAAGTATCGGAGCAACAGAGAGAGACGAAACAACAAAGTGTAGGAAGTCAAACTCAGAACATAGAGGACACATCAACTAAAGATTCAGATTAGCAGGAAGAGATGGAGGAAGGGAATATAAGAGGCAAGAAGAGACAGCGGTCGTCGTCATCAGACGAATCATCGGTTTATAGAAGCCGTCTAGCAAAATTGAGACACGTAGAAGAGGTCAGACTTAGAAAGAAGAATAAAGTAAGAAATAGTGGCACAGCGGAGAATAAGAACTATATAAAGACATTTTTTTCAATATATTGACAGGAAATTTGAAGAATTGAAAAAGGAGAAAACTAACCACAGAGAAGTAGAAGAGGAACAAGACAGAAGGACCAAGGGAACGGGTTAACGGACAATAGACAAGGTAGAACATGGAAGGTCGAGGAAGAACAAAGAAGAAGAAAGGAATACTGATATAACCGAAATAGAAGAGATAACTACACTTTGCGCAGATTTAGAAAGGAAATTTGAAGAGTTAGAAAAGAGGAACAACAAAGAGGTTAGATATAGGAGAGATACGAGTCTAGGGGAGTACCGATCCAAGAGCCGAGAGGCTAGACAGGAGGAGAGAAATAAGAGTAGTAGCAGGAGAGATATTATGAGTACAAGTAGAGGTCGAGGTTGCGACATAAAACCTGAAAGAAACTCAGGGAGAACGAAAAGTGAAGAAATGGATGATAGAGAAATAACCAAAGCAAACGGTTAAGGAAATAATAAGACGTAGACAGGTTCAGACAAATTCGAGAGATAGAGAGGCAGAGAAGAAACAAAGTATTGATGATGTCGGAAGAGTAGAGTAAACACAAAATAGTGATAAATTAGCGTTGAAAACGCTTAGAGTCAAGGAGGCCATGATGGAGAAGTTTTTGAGTCTGTAAGTAAATATCGCATGAAGTGAGTAGAGGGAGAAGGAGGGTATATGAGGAGAGGCATAAAAATGTTAAGTAAACAAGATGGCGGCGATAGCTGAGTCTTGACAATACTAATTATAATTGGTCTGTACCGCACACATGATAGAACTGAGTACACCTGACCGATAGGGTACTGCAGTAGAAGAGGAGATGAGTAAAAGTGATATAAGAAGTAGATTGGAGGCCATGGTAGTATGGCGGAAATTATGTGAAACGCCATGGTGACGACGTCAAGTAATTGGAGATAGAGGTTTGGAGAAGACGTAGAACAGGACGGCCGAAACAAGGACATATGAAGATAGAGATTTTGAGAAGCAGTAGAGCAGAAGAAGACGGAAATTATGGAGAAATATGAGGTAAAACGGCAGTAATAATAAATAACGATGAGGATATTAATTTGCCGTAGAGGAGGACGGCAGTGATAGTGAGACATATTTGGAGATAAACAGAGTTATAATTGAGAAGTTGAAGAGCACAGTTCCATGGAGGGAACGAGAATAGAGGATATGAGGGAGAGAAGCATAAAATTGCAGCGGGAGTCTGGTTGTATGGAAACTAGATACAATCGTTCTACACTGAACATAAAAGGAGCTGAGTAGGTCCGAACGATGGACTACTGCAGTGGAATAAGAAAGGAAGAAAGAGGCAGGACAGCCATAGATTAAGGGAGAGAGACGTAGAGAATGGGAGAAATCGAGAAGTCACAGAGAGGAACCACGTATATAAAGAAGAAGTCAGAATAATACGGTAATAGTAGATCGGAGATTAGAATGTGTAATGGTCATAGATGAGAAGAACAGTAAATGCTCAAGTAGGAAAGAAATGCAACTAAGAAGAACGGATAATGAGTTAAGTCGCAGATGAAATTTCGGAATTCCAAGATAATTCGCGTAGTGACCGTACTTCAGGGTCAGTGATAGTTTAATAAATCTATCATAAAGGTATATGTTGTGTACAACCTATAGCTATTATATACGCGGGAAATATTAGAAACGGGTCAGTAAACCTGGAGGTAGATGGAAAAAGGATGGTAAAATTGCAAATGTAGTTATAAAGGAATTAGTAAGATAAGATAAGGAGCAAACACTGAGGTGTATATATACCTAGTAGCTGCATGTTATTAGAATGTGGGCTCTAATAAAATTGTAACAGTAATTGAGTTGGTAGGTTAACCAGAATAATGTAATGAATTTCATTGTTTAAAATGAGTAATATGAAATGAAAATTGTATTAGAGGAAATGTGTGATTAGAAATGGATAATGGCAGGTTGCATTAGGGTCAGTGGGTGTTTGGCTGACTGGGACCAGAGAAGTAGGTGGACAGATGCTAGTAGACAGATGGACGGAGTTGGTAATGGACGCGGGGAGGAAAGAATTGTGTGGCTGTTTTCTGGGAAATTTTCTCTGTGTGAGAAATTTTTTTTTGAGGGGGGAGATATGTGAACGGTGGTTTGGTTTTGGAAGAGTAATATAGTGTAGAGAAATGGTTTGAAAAGGGTGAATGCAATTGTTAAAGTTGTGGTAGGGTGAACACATTTTAGGAGTACACGAAAAATGTAGAACGGGGTTTGTCAGTCTGATTTTGAACGCGCGCAACGGAAGTCAGCACGTTTGGACGTTGTGCGTTGGAACAGTGTGAAAAGTGGCAGCGAAATGAAAAGTATATTGTTCCCGATAAAGAAGATAGACTTTTAGATAAAACAGAGACAGACATAGTGATCAGGTAAACTGGTAGAAAATCAACATTCCTGGCAGTTTGTAGGCCAGTCTTCTAGCAAGATACACCAGAAGGTCACTAAGCGAACGTTATAAAGATAACTAATTTTTCTTAGAATATCACTCAGGTGATGTAGCAGTGGAAAATTAGACGAGAGCAGATCAGTGACAGATATGTACAAGAATATGATTTTGTTTGGATGTCGCTAATTGAGAAAATGTACGAATGGGATTTTCATTTCAAGTTGAATGTAAAAATCTATGAGGTAAATTCGCAGAAGAGAGAAGCGGATTCTACTGTATTTAAATAAAACTTTTGAAGTTCGTTCTACTGATGTTGGAGTACAGTGTGTCGACAAGTAGAATCATCAACTATCTGTACGTCTTGTCTAACAGTACATTTCATTTTTTGATTTCATCAGAGTGTTTACACGTGTCTGTTCACACACACCTTAGCTGCCTACTGTCAAGGGTAGAGAGACGAGTCACACTATATGAACACTATTTTTAAAAATGCAAATATCAACCACCCATCACGGCCACAATATACTAGTTTCATATGTTGAGGTTGCCAGCCTCATATATAACCTTAGCAAGAAAAACATGTAAAATTTACATTTGTAAAATAATTGTTACACTTACCCCAATGTTTTGAGAATACACAATCTCCTTGCACAGGTTAGAATGGATATGACCAATTTAGGTTACATGCTCGCAAATCACTTGGTCTAGAAATTTTTAATCCCGTTTATGACGAGTGAATCTGCGAAACACTTGGTTTGGGAAAGTTTCTCTTACGACGGGTGATCCAATTCCTTAGATATCCAGCACTAATATGTAAAGCCCTGGTCCCTTAAGTTTTTCAGAGTTTGTATTTATAAAGGCGGGCTTACTTTTTAAGGTTTTAAGTTTCCCAAATACTTCGATAAGTATGGAACTCTAGGTTCGATCCTTCTCTTTCTGGCTTTTTGGGAGTTGCTCGCTTGAAGTTGCGAAGCAGTCTCTGAGTTCTGCGTCTCTGAGTTTGCTAGATTATATCTCTCATTCTCAGTTCAAATCCCAGATTGTACTTCCCGGCAAACTTGCCAATGAGATTCAATGTGTATTCCGGATCTCACTTCAATCCAATCGTAAACTCTTTTGCACTATGTGAGTTAGGGTGTTTTAATTGAAAATATCCCCCACGTGTTTTAAAATATTAAATTTAAAATTCCAAACGCGTGACCTCTTTCAAATCATGCGTGTATATTTCAGGTGACATCTTATGCACTCACACAAACAAATGTGTGAACTGATTACCTGTCTAAATGCCTTCCGTCAAGATTGTAACCCAGACAAATTATCTGTAATAATCTCACGGGAAGGGCCCGGTGAAAGCTATTATCTCATATCACCTGTGTTTTCGCACACCTCAGACGGCTCGCTCAGACAGACAATATTGGCTTCCATTTCACCCTTGTACGAGACCATATTGTGTTAAACGCGGATGAGTTATAAAAAAGCACGACTTATTTCGTCACAGCCTCTCATGGCACATGGAACACTGATCATCATCCGACTTTCCCCATCTCACAAGGTTTGTAGATATATATATACGAGTATATATATATATATATATATATATATATATATATATATATATATATATATATATATATATATATATATATATATATATATATATATATATATATATCAAAGTGAGTGTATGTATCAGTTAATATCTTGTAAACGTCCGTACATTAATGATTCCATTCCTGCCAAACGACCACCAGACCTAAGTTAATCTTTGCTTGTCATCTCGCAGTTACAGGACATGACCTGCACCTGTAAAATGACTTGCTAAAACTGTAAAGTGGTGCCATGGAACACGATGACGCACACGAATGAATCGAGTTACACATAAAGATATTTTAACCATTGTTATGTGTCACAGAGTACTCGCCAATTCCTAGCCAGGTCTAATTAATACAAGGACAAACATTTTTTTTTTCAATTTAACAATACTATCAGCAATCTCATCGTGTAAATCGTTTTGCTACAGAAACGACTGCTGCAAGAATGTGCAACTGTTTGGTGCACGATTCCTGTAGTGTCAGCTGCAATGGTGGGTACATCTTCCGTAAGTTACACACATGAAAATGATGACGATGATGATTATGGTAAACAATATCAGAAAAAAAAATACGGATTTAAACAGAAGCAAATCAGAAGTTCTATAGCCAAAGCTCAAGAAGTGTACACAAACACGAACAAAGATGTCTGATACATCTATGGTTGCGGATCCACTAGAATGTTAGGCCACCACTGATAATTCTATATAACTGAAACCAGTGGTAGATAAGTGATGAAGGCGTAAATGTGTTCTCCTTATCTAGGCCACGCCCCCTCAGGGCTATTTGTAAATATGTCCCTATTGTCACTGTGCCTGGCATGTTCAAAGTGGGTGTGTATTGGTGCATTCTTTCGTCACAGCACAGTAACACACATAGAAGCCATGTAGCGTAGAACGACTGGTGATGGTTAATGAACAGTTTTATTAACGCTACACACACAGTCACGATGACACAGACGAAAATTACGCATACAGTACAAAGTATAGGTAAGTCAAATCATAAGCTCAAAACACCCCACAGAGCTCCATTATAAATCGTGGTGCACTTCTCATCGAACATGCACAATAGCAAAATCCCTCAAGGACTGCCTTCATAATAGCATCCTAATAGCTCCATAAACATCTTACTGCAGTTAATTCAAATGCGGCCTGTACGAAATCCTGGCCTTCAAAGCAATGTCCTTCAAATCTCGGACTCTTTATAGCACTTTTGGTGCACTCCTCATAGAACATGCACCAACGTCTATCTTCACATAAAGCTGCTCCACGGCAGTATAATCATCATCAGCGCTATCTCTTAGAGCTCACAATAAATAGTGGTGCACTTCTCATAGAACGTGCACAGTGCAAACTCTCATAAGCTGCATCCACTGCAGTCATAAATATCAAAGTACATACCTTCAAAATAACCTAACACATGGAAGAATACATATGCAGGAAGAATATTCAGCTACAGGCCTGTGCCAAAAGTCTCCACCGAGACACACATTGAAAAAAACACTATACCATTTTCACCGAACACTGGTCGGGAACACACACTTGGAAAAACACCAGGGTTGACTTCACTCTGTCAAACCCAGAACCCCACTGCAAGCGGTCACAAAAACTCCCGCCTAAACAGTCACGGGACTTCGCAGTTCACCACCGCTCAGTCCCTTCCACGGACTAGCCGTGCGAACTATCCACAGTTCTACAATACAGAACACGCTCATGACGCTATCTGTAACCTATGACCTCTATCATACATCTGTTCACCCAATTCACCGTTAATCAAGTCTACAAGTGATGTAACCCTTAATTTACTGTGACCAACCCATATACAAAGTATCACCTCCCTTTTTAACCTTAACATCTTACCACCACCCCCGGAGAAAAAATGATTTATCATTTTTTTAACAAAAACTACATCAATGAAAAATGAGGGGTGAGCTAAACTCTAAAATACTCATACAAAAATTAACTTATGTTAAGGTTATAAAAATACATCGACAAAAAATATAAGCAAGTGTACAATAAAACAAATTATGCACAATAATCTGCTAAGTACACTAAATAAACAGTTTCAACAAAGTTAACTATGATCACTGTAGAGCAAGTAGTATACAATAAATAGAAAGTAACAGATAAGATCAAGCAAAAGAGGCATGATCAACATCAAAAATCAGCAATGAAATCAATATAGTAACAAAGATCCATAATCCCATTTGATAACAATCAAGTAAATCAAATCCTTACATTCAACTAGATAAAACCGACATAAAAACTACCTCATACCAAACCATATAATTAACATAACAATCCTGAAGAAGGAAGTATAAGAAGTATAAGAAGTAAACGTATACAAATAGAATTAAGTGACACCAAGATGAAACATAGAAGCATCACGAAAGTATAAACTGCTTCAAAAGAAATGAAGTGAAACGAAGAATCATCCGAAAAGAAAGAAGAAAATTCAAGAAATGAATGTATAGAATAAGTAGTAATACATCCTAATAACTATCTAAACAAACATTGTATTGTAAAACAAATACAATCATGACAGAAAATCATCGAACAGAAAGACATAGTATATATATATATATATTAAACACTAACGAAGGATATAACTAGATAATGCATAATAAATAATTTAACCAAATTGCAACACTTATTCATAACTAAAATGAAATATCACAGGCATCACACACAAAAAAGTGTGATTTGTAAAAACACAAATATCACAATCTCAAAAGAAAAAAAAAAATTATTATCTTTTTCTCTTTTTTTTTTTTTAAATGTGGACATATCAATATATTAAGCACTGGACACATAAAAAATACAATACTTTCACAAAGAAAAACAAATACATTTTCCAAAATTACAATACAAAAAAGTTTCTTAACATTAAGTTAAATAAAAATAGTATTTTTAAATTTTTACAAGTTTCAACCACTAATTAACAAATCAAAAGTGAAACGAGCTTTTAACAAAATGTGAGACATAAAAAAAATATTCACATCTCTAAGTAAACACAACTGAGCACCTATAAAACCACACTATTAACATCATACCAACTTGCACATATAAACATAACATTATTTCTCATGAAAAAGTGTTTAAGTCAGACTACTAAATTCTTCAAACAAATAATAGTATCTGCTATCTCTGACAATTCTACATGTTATAATTTAGTTCCAAAATAACATTCAATAACAGAACAATTAATTCATATAACCTCTGTATAAGGTAATATATTAACTAAACATGTAGTCCGATACGAAAAAGAAAAAACAAATTTAGAAAGCAAAAAAAAATTCTCTGAAAGCGACTAACGCATATTCATAACCAATGAGTTTGTGCTTAGGGCTGACAATCTCATTATGTAAAAAACTATTCTAACAGTTAGTCCTGCAAAATCATGTCAATGTTTTGATGTAACAGCTATTATAGCTCCAAACTTGACAACAAAGCACATATGGTCAAACATAATATGAGCAAATGAAATAGTCTTCAGACTAGTGTATATAAATACAAAAAATCCATAATCTCATCAACAACAAAAATTAACAATCAAAGACAAGTCGCTACAAAATGAAATGTTACAATTCATTACAATGATAATGCGTACAATGTTTATCAACAATACAATTATGTAAATAACAAGATAGAGTACAAATAATGCATAAATTTGGACATACACAATATCCAATGAAACATTATACAATACAATCATATTATTCTATACAATAATACATTATCCTAAAAAAAAATCCTGTAGCTATCTGTAGAAAAAAATAAATAGGTCACTACTCCGGTGTATAGTATTCTGTAAACCGCACGAGATAACATCGAATAATACAGGGTCAACAAACTGGCTGGGTTACGCTTGATTGCACACGGTAGTAAGGTAACAAACATTTCTGTCACAGGTAAAGGAAAAACAGGCACGCTGACCTTTATCGCACAGCTGCTACTGTTTGAAAAATACAAATGAAAATCTTCATTTTAATCAACTGTAAGATTATCATGAAAAACGGATAGGTTAAACACACAATTACTTATGAAAACATCTGGTTTCCATATGATGTCACCAACTCTTCGTTCACACATAATATACAACCCAGGAGGCTTGGGTCAACCTGACCGAAAATGACGGTCATCACGCCAGTAGTAGGCTGAAATAAAGTGACATACACAACAACGAGATTCTCTCTCGTACTCCAAAAAAAACATAACAGTAGTAGTACTTGGAACATCAATAGCTACTGTTACTTTATTTACTACCAATGACTTTGGGATTTTGTTGCACACAGTTAACCTGGTTATGCGTAGTAATATTTTGAGAGTTATTATCTCTATTACCATTCCCCTTATCATTCCACTTGCTCTGCCTAGGACTGCAGTTAGCATTGTTATGCTTAACATATCTTCTAGGATAGAAGTATCTAGTAAATGAATCTTGTTGACTCCTAGAATAATTATTACCAAGTTTGTAATCTTTAATGTAACTATTCCTATCATAATTTCTCAACTCTTCAGAATCAATCTTTTGAGATCTGTTAGACTGTCTGGAAAAACTACCATTTAATGGGCTTCCCCGGTACTGTCTAACATTATGGTTATCTCTTTTACCAGAACTGTTGTTATTCCTTTCTGTGTTAACATGCTTATCTGCTGTATCACACTGCCTATATTGTGTATGACAAGCAGTGGAACTCATAAAATCCTTATGGTTACCAACATGATATTTGTTATATTTATTACCATAATTAGATATTACACATGAAGTATCCTTGCTGGTCTGACGCCAATAGCCATTAATCTTCAACGTAGCGTCTTCCGTACGTGGGAAATTATATCTGCCACGCCGAGATTTAAGTCCATCATGTTCCATTTTCGAATTCGCAAAGAGTGTATAGGGCGGGCTCTTTGCTTGTTTATTAACAATCTTCTGTATACTATTGTCAACCTTAGCAGTAGATAAATCTTTGATGCCTAAAACCACATCCACTAAACCATTCAATATTCTTCTCAATTCAGTAATCTCTTGGTTTAGTTTTCTGTTTAAGTTATCACATGTTATAACTTTGCATCTCTCTTCTCTAAGTAACCTCTCAATCTTAATCACTTTCCTTCTCTGCACCGTTAACTCTTCTAACCTCTGCTTATCATCCTTTTCCTTATTTGCATTCAACTTTGTTAAGTTCATCTGAAGTTCCTCAGTGTCACTATCCTGGCTATTCCCAAGCTCATTAACCTTCTCGGGAGGTACAAAATACTTTCCTTTAAGTCGGTGACTAACAATCACATTGTCACTCAATAAGCCAGTAAGTGTTTCATTACATACGTTTTCACATTTCTTGGCTTGAACTTTTAATTTCTCGTGTATTTGTTTCTTTTCCTGCTCTTTTCGAGTGAAATTACCTATTACGCTATTCATATGTTCTATCTGAACTTCCAAGTCCTTTACTCTATTGCATTCTGAGTCTAATGCTGTTTTCACACAAGAAAGCTCCAAGTTTGATTTATGCAAATCACTTGTGAGTTTAGACACTGTTTCTTGTAGTTTTCTCTTCTCAGCTATATCCTGCAAGATAATCTCTCTTTCCTGAAGCGCACTCTGTTTGATTACTTTTATTCGCTCCTTCTCTTCTAATTCCTTTTTCTGATCATCCTGCATGTCATTGCGGATTATGTTGTGTAAAACCTCATGCACAAAATTGTATCTAGCCTCATCATAATTGTACACAAACGAACGCAGATATTCTAACACATCCGCCAAATCTCTAGCCAAGATAACTTGAGGACCTGACGAAAAGTCATCGTTAGCAAAAACCGACAAGGCTTCTACCACATTAAACAAAAAACCATCCAGCACGTATTTCTGAATTGCTGGGCCTCGTAATCCATCATAATATTTAGCTTCTTCATATAAATAATTCAACACTGGCGTCATATCGTCTGTAGCCATATCACACTCCATGTTAATTCAATCACTGAGTGATTATAATTATTACAAGTTTATGTCAATATATGGTATAAACTTTTGAATCAAGATAAAGTAAGTCAGTACTATGTCACATGAGCAACAATCAATTATGCATTAAATCTCATAACAATACGCTATCAATATGCAATACTCAATAGAACAAATAATGACAACTGGAAGGCTTGAGAACATCATACAGAGACACAGTTTTCACACAAAAAATCACTTATCTTGTAAGTAGAAAACCGTTCCGTTCTTTCTCTGTTACCACTGATGAGCATCAGACAACACACCATAAGCACACTCCCTTGTTGAAAGTTACTGGAACAGCACTAGACTCGTCGTCAACTGTTACCTCTGGCACTTGATTCGTCAACTGTCACCTCTGGTACATGATACAGCATAAAATAGGAAACTTGACTGCTGCAAATATGTTATAGGAAGCATGTATACATTAGACACATCACCGTGTCACCGATCCCAGATTACCAGAGACACCACACTGTCTGTAAGCAATGCAGGTGTCAATAAGACTTGAAATGTTTTACTGCCGACTCATTTAGGCTGTAAATAAGCACACTTGATAGGGCGACCAACACAGGTAAATCTGAACTGGGTTCTAAATCGTAGCTCCGCCCACACAGGGCTAACTACTGTTACAGATGAGAAAATCCTTAGTGCATACGCCACACACAAGGCACACTAAATACAGGTCAAGGTCTGGTAGAAACAATCTTACCACGTGAAATCATGAGCCTTGCGCTTCAAAGGTATGCTGATATTCATGAGTCTATTTCATAGTAGTTGATCTATTTCCTTTCAACGCGAATTTCGCGGGTTTCAAATTCCACCTTTACTGAAAACCACCACTGATACATCTATGGTTGCTGATCCACTAGAATGTTAGGCCACCACTGATAATTCTATATAACTGAAACCAGTGGTAGATAAGTGATGAAGGCGTAAATGTGTTCTCCTTATCTAGGCCACGCCCCCTCAGGGCTATTTGTAAATATGTCCCTATTGTCACTGTGCCTGGCATGTTCAAAGTGGGTGTGTATTGGTGCATTCTTTCGTCACAGCACAGTAACACACATAGAAGCCATGTAGCGTAGAACGACTGGTGATGGTTAATGAACAGTTTTATTAACGCTACACACACAGTCACGATGACACAGACGAAAATTACGCATACAGTACAAAGTATAGGTAAGTCAAATCATAAGCTCAAAACACCCCACAGAGCTCCATTATAAATCGTGGTGCACTTCTCATCGAACATGCACAATAGCAAAAACCCTCAAGGACTGCCTTCATAATAGCATCCTAATAGCTCCATAAACATCTTACTGCAGTTAATTCAAATGCGGCCTGTACGAAATCCTGGCCTTCAAAGCAATGTCCTTCAAATCTCGGACTCTTTATAGCACTTTTGGTGCACTCCTCATAGAACATGCACCAACGTCTATCTTCACATAAAGCTGCTCCACGGCAGTATAATCATCATCAGCGCTATCTCTTAGAGCTCACAATAAATAGTGGTGCACTTCTCATAGAACGTGCACAGTGCAAACTCTCATAAGCTGCATCCACTGCAGTCATAAATATCAAAGTACATACCTTCAAAATAACCTAACACATGGAAGAATACATATGCAGGAAGAATATTCAGCTACAGGCCTGTGCCAAAAGTCTCCACCGAGACACACATTGAAAAAAACACTATACCATTTTCACCGAACACTGGTCGGGAACACACACTTGGAAAAACACCAGGGTTGACTTCACTCTGTCAAACCCAGAACCCCACTGCAAGCGGTCACAAAAACTCCCGCCTAAACAGTCACGGGACTTCGCAGTTCACCACCGCTCAGTCCCTTCCACGGACTAGCCGTGCGAACTATCCACAGTTCTACAATACAGAACAGCGCTCATGACGCTATCTGTACCCTATGACCTCTATCATACATCTGTTCACCCAATTCATCGTTAATCAAGTCTACAAGTGATGTAACCCTTAATTTACTGTGACCAACCCATATACAAAGTATCACCTCCCTTTTTAACCTTAACAATGTCAGATGAAACATCAGACGAGACCAGAACAAATATACGAGGGGCGTTCAGAAAGTAATGCACCACATCGTTTTTCTCAGCTAATAATGAAGATAGAAGCATGAATTTTTGCACACTTCAAATATGGCATGTGCCAATTGTGTGCACCAAATTGCTAGCCAAATAAGGCTGCCCTAAACCGTTGAAATGGAGCGTGTTAGCAACTTGCGTTATAAGCAGCGAATTGTGATAGAATTTCTCGTTGCAGAGAAGGAAACTGTTGTGAATATTCACAAGCGTCTATGTGATGTGTATGGAAGTTTTGCAGTCGACAGGAGTACAGTCAGTCGCTGGGTTCAGAGAATCAAAGAATCAGGAAGTGGAGATACGGAGCTGTTTGATCGGCGGCGCTGTGGACGTCCTGCTACAGCCACCAACGCAGAAATGTTGAAATGCGCTGAGGGCATTATTCTTACTGATAGGCGAATCACTACTCAACAATTGGCCTTACAGCTGTCAGTCAGCATTGGTAGTGCAAATGCAGTTATAAAAACTCTCTGATTTTCTAAGGTTTGCGCAAGATGGGTTCCTCGAAGTCTCACAAATAACCACCGATTGCAAAGGAAAGCAATTTCTTCTGAATTGTTGGAGCGTTGCAATGCTGATGGAGAGAACTTTTTGGCTAAGATCGTTACAGATGACGAAACCTGGGCACATCATTTTGAACCTGAGACAAAAAGACAGTCAATGGAGTGGCATCATCCGCAATCACCAAGAAGAAAGAAATTCAAGACAATTTCTTCAGCTGGAAAGGTCATGATCACTGTCTTTTGGGACATTGAAGGTGTGATTCTTGTGGACGTTATGCCAAGAGGAGAGACAATCAATTCGCAAGCTTACAATAAGACATTGAAAAAACTCAATCAACGTTTTCGCAGAGTTCAGCCGCACAAGAATCCAGCAGACCTGCTTCTCCTTCACGACAATGCGCGCCCTCACACAAATCTGGCAACACGGGAAGCAATCACCAAATTAGGTTGGACTGTACTACCCCATCCACCCTATAGTCCCAATTTGGCACCCTCTGATTTTCATCTATTTGGTCCACTTAAAGATGCACTCCGTGGGACAAAGTTTGAAGATGATGAAGGAGTGATTCATACAGCGAAGAAATGGCTACATGATCAAGACAAAATCTGGTACGGGCTAGGAATACATGTACTTGTTTCGCGCTGGCATAAAGCCGTACAAGTTGATGGGGATTATGTTGAATAATACCGATGTTTACATGACATATCCATGTATATTGTGTATAAATTTCATGCTTTATGAATAAACAGCTCCTAAGAAAAACGATGTGGTGCATTACTTTCTGAACGTCCCTCTTATTTATGAGTTTACATGAGGGGTAAATGAAGCTCCAGCCAAAGGAAATATGAAGGACCTGGACAAAAAAAGCTAACAGGAAAATACAAGCAAGCAAACATTCATTAAAAACAAGAATAAACAATAACATAGTAATATAACAGAGCAAATGAAGAGCACTTTTTCTCAATAGACCAGCTTCAAAAACTCCCCCAGTTACCTAGCCAGCAGACATGGATTTCACGTTAAGAGTGAAAAATAAAGAAATGAAGAAATAAGGAAAGCTATAAAGCTTCTAAAAGATGGAAAACCTGCCGGCCCAGATGACATTCCAGCAGAGGTACTCAAAACAGATATTGACACTTCAGCAGGGATATTTTACACATTACTTGGTAAACTCTGGAAGAAAGAACGAGTACCAGAAAGATAGAAAGAATATCTGATCAAGTTGCCTAAAATATGGAGATTTACGAGAGGGCACAGATTACATAGGAATAGTGTTCTATAAAACAGATCTTGTGCACACCAGATATCTACATCGATAAAACAGACCCTGTACAAATCAGGTAACTGTATTGTATATAATAGTTGAACAGAGTGTGGAACTACTCACTTCTTACATCGCATTTGTGGATTAAGAAAAGGTATTTGACATTGTAGACAAAACAATAAACACTTTGGAAACTGACGGAGTCTTCAAGTCTATCTCCTTGTCAAGGCAGTACAAAAGTTCAGACAAAAAGAGTTCATTCATTTTTGTCTGGCAATAGAAACCCCCCCCTGCCCCCTCCCCCCTCCCCCCCCCCCCCCCCCCCCCCCCCCCCCCCAACACCCAGCACATAACTATAGTTTTCATTGCATTGCTATGTAGCCGCGTGCGAAGCAAAGGCGAATTTGTAGAAAGACGAATATAAAGGGAACTTACAAGGACCAAATAAGTAGCATAAGTTCGGTTATGTTAAATAAAAGTGTTAGGGAAGTAACTGAAATTCAGAACAGATCACACTGACCAGACAGTTGTATTAAACGACAAATTATCAAAGACAATTAGATTTTAGTTTGAATAAAACTAAGAAGTGAGATGACCGCACGAAGAAAATAGATTACAAAGACACAACATGAGACAAAACTGATGAGTAGACAGTCCGTGGTACGTGACAGATAGATTGCATAAGCAGCGGTTTTAAAATTATATAGGGAAAGTCCCTAACTAAGTTAGAAGACCAAATCATTATGACCAGACAAGTGAGTTGCATCCCGCAGTGGTTCTCAAATTATATGAGGAAAGTCCCCAACTAAGTTTCATGTTAATCATTATAATAGTACTTTAATTTAAGTTACCAGAGATTACAAATAGATGAGAACCGCTGCAGTTGTATTTTAGAAAGTGATACAGAAACCAACCATTGGTTGCTAGTAAATAAAAATGGTAGATGTCGAATGGAAGATGTCGTATATTTTTTTATAGGAATGTAAGATCAATTATGGTCCCGTCTGGATAGAACTAGAACAGGTGATAGCTCAGTGGGAGATAAGGTAAAGAAATAGATTTTTCACGAGTGAAATGGTGAAAGGTACAGTCTGTCCCTGGATTTAGAGATAATCTATCCAGCCTATCGGTTACGACTGAGATTCTTAGATCGGACAGTTTCCCTATAAATATATATAAATATATTCAACCACTCACCTCTACACACACAGATACGTGACGACAATTAGACGCACAGACGTGAAAACTATAGCTATGGAATAGGGATCTTTTGGGACAAGCTGACCGACACACGTAAATAAAGTTTATGCAAATTTTATTTATCATAAAGAATTTACAACAGAAATAAATTTTGAATATCACATCAAATACAAATAAACATAAGTTAATGAATTAACCAAGAAAATAGACTCATAGGTGTAATCCTCCCTCCCTCTGTTGAGACAAGCTCCCGTTAGAGAAAAGTTATTAACCCCCAAAAGAGTCACAGGTGTATACGCTATGGTCTAGGATTTCCCTCTACAATAAAGAACAGAGTTTATACGTTAATCTATTTTGAAAGGGACAGCATTAGCAACAAACTTGCATAAAAAAAGATACAAAGTTAGTACATGGGTTATAAAATAAAAGAATTATTCATCCTGGCTTTCACTCGCTCTGACAGACCTGTGATCACAACCAGTCACTCTTACCTAATCGGTGCTTTAACAACCTCTGGAACAATCGTAAGGTACACAAAGCCCATCCAAGGTTTGGTTAATGGCGAATCAATCCCCAGTTTCTCCAAAGACTAATTAAATCAAATGATGGGAAACGCTTGATTCGCTACTGGTAGTAAGATACTGGTAATGTCACTTCAATTTTTGTCCAGATAGTAAAATAATTAAGAAATCTAATGTTCACAGTGTACAGTAGCTTGGAATCTTCAATCGTTAGATCGAGTGTCAGGTAAATAAATCTGTTCAGGATAGATCTTCTTCACAACACAGTGGTTGTTATTCAGGTAATGTCAAATGTTTGATTATATCGCCACCACAGGCTGAATGTATATGAACTTGGGAAAAGAAATCTGGATATTCTATAAGTCCAGTTACAATTTATTCTTAATATTCTTTGGGTTGGTACTCTGTCTCTTTCTGGGTGTAAAACACGAGGCCAGACAGGTCACCTTGAAAACCCGATATTTATATCAGAAGGTTCTTTTTGTAAAAGTTATTCTCAGTTTCATATGGAAGCCGCTGGTAAGGTTTAGGGTTTGACCCAAATACTGTATAAAGAGAAAAGATACAAATACTTAACCTAATATATTATACACAAACCTATCATTAGCCCGCGTAACATAGAATATATTTATCCACTTCGGTTATTTAACTTTAAATTATAAACTACAGCTTAGAGCTTGTCTTATCGTTTAAAAACTTCCGCGAAATAAATTCTAGTCATTTAAAAAACGTCAGTCATCATGAATTATAAATACATATTTCGTCAATACTCATGATGAATTTACTTAGTTGGTTAAAATATTCTCTGACTGGTTACTAGCAGTTAATAAAATTTATATTATAACTGGAAGAGTTTAGCTAGAAGTTATTATCTGTTCTGCTATCCACTGTAACACAGTAAAACCTAGAGAAATATAATTGACGGACCTATCTAGTAAATCACTCTGCACAAAAATCTTAGAGAAATATAATTGACGATTTAACTAGTTAAATCACTCAAACTACTAGTATAATAATTACCACAAGCCAGAAATAAACGATCTCCAATCGAAAAACTAAGTGATACTACTATTATAAGAGATCTTTAGAATCGAAAGCTAGATGTTCTCTGGAATTCTGGCGGTACTGGATAAATTGAGTTAGAATGCTCGGATATATATGTCTGAAATCAAAGAAATGAACACTATAGACCAAAAACCAGACTCTCTGCCAGATGTTAGCACCTACGGGGAATCTTCGTTCAGATTTCGGCTTATGTGTAAATCCAAGCCGTTCTTCACGCTAGAGCCGAAAACCAGAATCAGACATAACGTAATTGACCAGACCGTGCGAGATTTCTTCTATCGTAAAATCACACTGTTTACCGCCCTGCAGACATGGTCATAGAACGAAATCGAGCGAGTCCGCTCTTTGATTTGGCGATCTGCCGTGTTTAATTACTTTCTAGCGAACGGATTACAAGGGAGGTAATAGCAATTTGCTCACCTTAGTTCCAAAATTATCTGCTCTTATTACTAAAAGTAATACATCCTTGATCGCTGTCTTATCTATTACCACGATTTTCAATCGCTGGCGTTAAAAATAAATTACAGATACCACGCTCAGCATAACTAATAGGTCTACTGGTTGAACATCATCAAAGACAATAGCGAACAGCAATAAAATGCGTTCTAAATTAGAAAAAGGGCCCGATCTCTGAGCGTTAGAATGGTTTATGTTATCGAAACAGGCGTAGGTGAAAGTTTGGTAAAAGAAAGTGTAGATAAAGAAATAGAAAGATAAAAGCTATTTTCATATTATGTCACAGACGTCCCCGCTTAAAGATATGAAACCACTTCATGTCCACTTTATGGAAATAGATTTCTTATATCAGTAGCTTCCGGGTGACTGTTATCTTCACTCTCATCTTCCCCCTCCGTCTCTCCAATTCCTACTCATGAAATCTGCTCCACCGTTTTCTTTCTCTGTAATGTATTCCGTGTGTGCTTAAAAGAGTGTCGCCGAGTTTGACAATGTTGGAAGATTCCGTGTGTTTGCAAAGGAATTTCCCTGCCACTATCATCATCTTCGTCAGTTTTGGCGATCGGCAGGAGATGTTCGGAGGACGGCACCGGTCTTTCCAAGTATTTCTTATCAGATTTACATGGTAGACCTTCTCCTTTCCTTTAATAGAGATCTGGTAGTTAGCCCTTGAGATCTTTTTAAGGACGGTAAACTGCCCTTGCCATCCAATACGTAGTTTGTTGTTCCCTATTGACAGTAGCAACAAAACTTTCTCTCCTGCTTGCAATTCTCTTTCTTTCGCGGCTTTTCTGTATCGGTTAGCGTGCTTTGCGCGTGCTCGCTTAAGGTCGGTCGTTGCTAGGTCCCATCCTAGTTTTAACCTTTCCTTTAATTCCGATACATATCTACTGGCTGAGACGACTGTCTCGTCAGCCTTCTGGTCTGACAGGGACCGAAGTAAGGCTTCAAGCGGCCCCTTAATAGGTCTGCCGAATAAAAGTGTAGCTCGGGAAATCCTATGGAAGTATGTGGGGCTTCCCTGTAGGCGAATAAAGCTGCACGTATACAAAAGTCCCAATCTTTAGGTTTCTCTTGTCCCAGTTTACATAGCATCATGTTGAGGTTTCCGTTGGCACGTTCTACTAACCAACTTCCGGCCGGATTATAAGGGCTTATGTAGATTTGCTGGTTCCTCAAGATCTTAACGATCTCATCCATTAACAGGCTACGGTATGGGGATCCGTTATCCGTCAAAACTTGTTGAGGGAATCCCAACTGTGTAAAAATCTGCACGAGGGCTTCTGCGACATGCTTGGAATACGTGCATGTTAGCGGTATAGCTTCTGCCCACATAGTGCATGTGTCGACTAAGGTCAGGACAAACCTGTGCCTTCTTTTAGTCTTTTCTACGGGTCCTAAAATGTCGATCACCACCCGTTCAAGGTGCCCCTCCTGGCATGTCATCCATGGAAACTGCGGGTGTCAAATGCTTGGGTGCCACCCGTTGGCACTTGGCGCAGGATTTCACGTATCTGATAATATCAGAGTTCATTCCTGGCCACCAATAGTGAGTCTGTATTCGCTGATTTGTGGCGTTCTATCCCATATGTCCGCTGAAGGGAAGAGAGTGCCGAATTTCTAAGATTTGGCTTCTGTACTGTTTCGGTACTAGGAGCTGATTAAAACCTTGTTCAGGCTTGCCCGTTCTACGATAAAGTACGTCATCCTTCGCCTCTTTTACAGTTTCCTCAGGTTGAGAATCACTGACATGAATTCTACCTTGCGAGACTATTTGCAAGCATCCGATGCGTTTAGGCTCGGTGTACTCGCTCTGATAATATGTCCCATGCGCAGGGGGTTTCCCTTTGTCACCTTGACCTTTCTGACCGCGCTGCCATGTAGGACGGTTGGGTTGATCAGATTGTTTGTTGTTGGTGGGGTACTTGTTTTTGTAGAACTTAGATTTTTCAGGAGGAAGATTCTGGGGTCCAGTTTCTCTGTGGTTATGCTGCTGAGAAGAATGGGAAGATTGGTCTAGATTATTCTTTCAAGAAAGGTCTTCTGTCGGTTTACGTTTTGCGGCCGGGTGTTCAGCCAGCGCATTATGATATCGCTCAGACTTTTCCAAAATGTCTTCCATCTTTTCTGCCCCTTGTTCAGCTAGAAATCGATGGGTGTCACGTGACAAAGTATTCTTTATCTGTTCGGTTATAACGAACTCCTCAAGTCCTTCATAGGTAGAAGCGAGCTGCGAGAGCTCCAGGAACTTTGTCAAGTATCCCTTTAGACGAGAAGAGAACTGCTGAAAAGTTTCAGAGCTCTCCTTTCTGCTGTTACGGAACAGTTGCAAAAATTTGCGAACGTTCATTTCAAATCGTTCAAGTAAAGCTTTCTTCAACACGTCGTAATTGTCTTGTTGGCTGCTTTCCAGTTTTGCATACGCATCATAAGCAGACCCTTTTAGAGCCTAAGAAAGTTTAAAACACCAACGCGACCTCTCTAAACCGTACAGATTGGCCATTTTCTCAATTTTTTTCTAGATACGTGTGAATCTTCTCATTAGGACATGGAAAAGATTCTAGAGCAAAAGACATAGTGAGGAGTTGAGGAGATTGAGTGTTAGAAGGATCAGTTAGTTGAGATTGAGGTAGAGAGTCTCCATTACTGGAGGTAGAGGCAGCCCCACGTCTTTGGACCTCTAGAGCTTTAAGCGCTAACTCATGCTGTCTCTCCTTCTCTCTTTCCTCCCTCTCCTTCTCTCTTTCGTCATGCTGTCGTTCCTTCTCTCTTTCGTTCGCCCTGCGAATTTCCATTTCCTCATCATCTTCTTCTGCTCTCTAGCTTCGGCCGCTTTTTCCTTCTCCTCCGCATCATATCTGTCAAGATCGTCCCTGACAAAAGCTTTTGCTTCTTCTCCTTCCAATCCCTCTTCCCTTGCTTCCTCTCTGAGCATCTGCCTAAGCTTTGCCTGCTCTGCCATTGCAAATAGCTGACTGTGAATTAGCCGAGACAAAAGTAAGAAAAAGGATACAGTGGTTCCCTACCACTTACGAGAAAATACAAAACAAAAGTAATGTTGTATAACTGGAATACCTCCTCCTTAAAATAGTTATCTAACTATCGCTGCTACTACTGGCAATAAAGGTTCCTAATGCAGACGACTACGCCAAAAAATGGTAGTTCAGATTAATCACTAACAAAAAAAAAACTAAGTTACTACAGTGGAAACGAAAAAAATTATTTTGCAAAAATATTTAAGGAAGAAAAAAATTCCCTTAATTTAAGTCCACTATCAAGTTCACCCCTGATGTCAGTTAGGGTACAGGAGGCAATTAACTGTACGAAGCAGTCCAAACGCGCTCCTTCGCTTAGCTCAAACACCTTTCTGCTTCAAAAACCCTGTGATTGTTACACAATCACACGTTACCAGAGGCTTTGTATTACAAAATCAATACATAACATACTCTGACAAAGGTCACAATGTAAATCAATAGTATATAGTCTAACAATGCTGTGGAAAAACAATAGATATATTTGTGTGGTCAGCAAGCCAATAAACAGATCGTTAGTCTAGGGGATAATTATTTTTTTTGATACTTAATCTCACGAGACAATTGATAAATCTATGATTGGACCCTGGACATCGATAAGTGTAGGATTACGGTCTTATCATAGATGCATGTTAATGGTCATCACATTGTTGAGTGTAGTGTATTGGGTCATATAGATGAATGCTCCCTTGTGTAGTGATGAAGGAGATGGTCAACTCAAACCAACACAGTGAGGTGCATACATGACATCTTGTCCACCAAGTATTGGGGCCCTGACAAGGGACAGTGTTTGTATTGAGTGAGAATGCAGGTTACGCGAATGTATGGAATGTTCGTATGTTGACAAGTATAAGGCCCTCATTCACTCATGTGTGAAAGTCAAAGATGTCTGGAACTGCTGTTGATAATTTCTTACACTTTTAATGGACGTAAACTCCGACAGCACGGTTACAGTCATTGGAACACGTTGACACAATAAATCATTAGGTACTTGAAGAATAGGTGGCAACATCAAATATGCATACGTATAGCATGAGAGTCTAATCGAAACAGTATGCAAGTATATATATAATTCTGAATGTCTGTCGTTTCATGCCTCCACTGACTAATCGCGTCAGTTTGAGGTAACAATAATAATGTTCATCACAATGCTCCCTTGCAGAACGTCTGCTGACCAAGTCTTCAGGCTAAGTCTTTTTAGGTTATAACTTCACAGGGTCTTATAGTTATACTGTCCATCACAAGTAACGAAGAGTGGACTCCAAAACAATGTAGGTCGTGATATCGCCATCAGATAATAAGATATTTCCGTTCTCTGACCGATGATTCACACAGACCCCAAAGTGTGATTCAAGATGGCGCAAGTCTCAGTGAGCGGCGCTCATACAGAAGATATCCTCACTATAACTGAAGGCTCCGTTCATATATTCAACTAGTACCTTGGGTTTTCATACCCCATAGAAAAGGGTTACACATGTCCACTCCTAGTGCTGCTAATCAAGGAATCGTCCAGGTACGATCCATTAAATACATATATAACGATGATATGGCATCCGCCTACCGTTAGCCCTAGGCAAAGTCTAGAAAATGTTCTCATTTTACCTTAGGTGTAGAAAACACTAATAACAGCACACACCATTCCCTTGGCGTGAAGAATGTATTGTGGGGAGGAACCTAGACATAATAGACACACAGACGATGTCCCCTTCCCCCAGAATTTCACAGCAAAAGAACAAATCTTCGGACTTCTGTCCGTCCAGCTTTCAGCAATCCAACATGACGGAAACCCCCCTTGACGACCAATCGTCTGGGCATGCGCCAAAGTTTAACCCCTCAACTATTCAAGTGGGACAACCCCATATTTACATTTACTCGAATCCAAAGATGAGTATTCGCCCTTTGACTAGAGTTCTAATCTTAGACTCAAAATAATGATTCCCAGATATTTCCAAACATAACAAGTATACAAACAAATAAATGTCTTCCTATATATATATATACATCTCTATCTTCATTGCCCCCAGTAATCTGTTTGTAACAGACTACCGCAACCCCCGGGGAAAAAAATGAATCTGAGAGCAACATACAATAGGCTCACAACGCACGAATAATGCGCAGATGACTAATAAGAGTAATTTATAATGTCAAATTAAGGTAAAGTCATAGATCGACTCGTGAGAATATATCTCAACATCTCAGAGACATCATTTCTCTTAAGTATAAATATTTCCAGGGAGGTGCCACCAACGTATACCACAATGCTGGTAACAACACAATGCATATAGCAATTTCATATTTAAGCATTATAAGTACATGATTGACAAAGAAGAAAAATCATCAAAGAACAGCGGTGAATATATATATCAATGAGCGTAGTGATAGTAGTGATACAATCACTATATTACAAATTACAACGTTTATCTATCTTGATATAGAGAAAGAACTGTTATAGACTTAGATGTGTTAAGAAATCCAAGACCTAACAGTTAGGTTTAATCATGTGGGCATCTAGACAAAATGTCTGCAATCACATTATCTGATCCACGGATAGCTCGTACTGAGAAATGAAAAGGTTGAAGAGCAATTGCATATCGAGTAGACCTCGAGCTCTTCAAATTCTTACTCTGTATAGCTGTAAGAGCTTTCTGGTCGGTTTCTACTATGAAATGTGCGCCTAGAAGGAATCTTTGTAGTTTGAGAATTGACCATACCATAGCCAATAGTTCACGGTCTAAAACCGAATAATTCCTTTCTGCAGCATTAAGTTTTCTAGAGATATACATTATAGGATGCAGAGTTCCAGAGTACTCTTGCATTAGTGCCGCTTCAATCCCAGTGGATGAAGCGTCACTACGAAGAACAAATGTCTTATCTGTAGTAGGTAACACTAAAATCGGTGGTGTTGAAAACAAATTTTTAATCTTATCCAAAGAGGATTGGCATTCCTGTGACCAGTGGACCATATTAGGCGACCCTTTCTTTAGTAGTGTAGAAAGAGGTGCCATGATAGAGGATAGATTCGGAATAAATCTTCCATAAAATTGAATAAGACCTAAGAGACTTCGCACTTGCTTTTTAGTCTTAGGAATAGAGATGTTAAGTATCTTAGTTATATTATGGTCCTCTGTCTTTAGGAAACCATGACCGACTCGATGGCCTAGGAAAGAAATTTCGCTAAAACCAATGCAGGCTTTAGAGGGTTTCGCTGTCAGGTTATACTCGCGTAGAGTAGATAGTAATTAAACTAACCCTGAATAGTGATCTTCCCAAGTATCGCTGAAAAGACAGATGTCGTCTAGGTACGCAATGACATCTGACCGATAAGATAGGATTCGACGCATCATGCGTACGAATGTAGCTGGTGCGTTCATAAGGCTAAAGGGCATGAAATTCCATTGAAAAAAGGCCTCTAGGTTTAGAAAAAGCAGTAAAAGGTTTGGCGCATTCAGATAAAGGAACTTGCCAATATCCTTTAGACAAGTCAAGTTTAGTGAAAAAATGAGATTTAGAAAGCCTAGTAAGTAGCTCTTCTAGTAAAGGCATAGGTTCAGCATCAAACTTCGTAACTTGATTCAATTTGCGATAGTCAACGCAAAGACGTATGTTATTGTCTTTTTTCCGAACAATAACCATCGGCGAAGAATATGCAGAAGTGGATGGTTCAATTATTTTTAAATCTATCATCTCATCCAACTCCTTCTCAACTTGTGCTTGAAAATGTATAGGAATAGGATAAGGTCTGACTCTAATAGGATTATGGTCAGTTAGAATAATGTCATGTTCAATGACATGAGTTTGTCCAGGGATGTCAGTAAGGACATCCTGAAATGTTTGTAACATAACCGAAACTTGTCGCTGTTCTCCTAGAGATAAATCAGGAGAGACCGTAACATTTTTCCATGATTCACTAGAATGAAGTGGAATCATCGGAAGCGGAAGATTAACATCCGAAAAACTTGTTTCCTCATCCTGTATTACGGACAGTGATGAGTAATGACCATGTTGGACTGGTGAATCGTCCGTTGCCTGGAAAATAGGCTGTAAATAATCCGGACGTTCATGGAATTCCGTAAGCATATTGATGTGGAAGGTTTTATTCTTTCCATCAATATCAACAATGTAGTCAACATCGGAAATTTTCGAGATTATATCGTACGGACCTTTCCAAGAAATAAGAAGTCTGTTTTCCCTACAAGGTAGTAAAACAAATGCTTTGTCACCAGGACAAAGTTGTCGTAAGGTTCTTTTCTTATTGGCAAATTGTCTTGCCTTCTGTTTAGCAAATTCAGAAGAATAAGTTGCCAATTTCCATGCTTCGATAATCTTTTGTCTCAGCGCGATGACATATTCGTAAGAAGATTTTGTGTCATCTGTAATATTATCAGCGGTTATGAGATCATGAAGTAAAGACATAGGGCCGCGCGGTCGCGCGCCAAATACAAATTCAAAGGGAGAAAATCCTGTATGTTCATTGGGGACCTCTCTGTAAGCGAAGAGGGCCGCGGGTAAAACCCTGTCCCAATCTTGAGGATGATCCTCAGTTATCTTCCCTAGTAAGTTTTTGAGTGTTCTATTTAGCCGTTCGACCATCCCATTGGACATAGGATGATAGATACTACTCAAAGATCTATCTATCTATCTGCAGAGTAGACATTACTTGAGACATGGTATCCGATATTAGTTGGGTGCCATGGTCAGATAATATCTCTCCGGGGAATCCCAGACGAGAAAATATAACACAAAGAGCATCTGCAATGTCAGCAGTAGTAATGCTCTTCAGAGGAATAGCCTCTGGCCAACGTGTGCACATATCAACACACGTCAAGATAGATTGATGTCCTCTAGCAGATTTGATCTTAAATGGACCAATGATGTCTATCGCCATTTTCTGAAATGGTCGAATAGGGATGTCTGCAGCCTGAATAGGTGCAGCATTGCGTGGACCTTTGGATTTGACCTCTTGACATACTTTACAAGATCGACAATAAATCCGTATGTCCTTGTTCACAAAAGGCCAAAAGAAAGCCGCAAGAACTCTTGACTTAGTACGGGAAAAACCCATATGTCCAGCACACTGAGAGTTTTGAGCGTGCTGCAAAATTTTAACTCTCAAATTCTTGGGAACAAGAATCTAAGAATGACTTGACTTAGTGGAGTCTTGCACCATACGTACAAGTACGCCATTCTTCATTGTAATCCAAGATTTACGTTTTGTATCTTTATTCGGATCACCTTTTGTTGCAAGAGTGAAGAATTTCTTTAGAGTCGGATCATCTTCTTGCTGTTTTATAAACGAATCACGAGAAATTACCAAGGGATCATCTTGGTTATGCACTTCATTATCTTCAGTAGATGAAGTTTGAGGCATATTAAGAGCCTGAGCTCTAGTGACTACAGCATTCGCAGTTTGCATATTTCGGTTTTCCCAAACGGAAATTTTTTGTGGAGTGCATTCTTTGACTCCGTGAAAACGACCGATGAT
Organism: Oreohelix idahoensis; assembly: GCA_024509875.1. Taxonomy (NCBI): domain Eukaryota; kingdom Metazoa; phylum Mollusca; class Gastropoda; order Stylommatophora; family Oreohelicidae; genus Oreohelix; species Oreohelix idahoensis. The sequence goes on from JAMPIV010008719.1 coordinate 108,027, forward strand.
GAGATCAGCGATCGGATTCGGCAGAAGACATGCGTGTACATCTCCTGTAAAGAAAGGAGTAGCAATCTTATCGATAGCAGTAGAGTATTTCTCTAAGGTGCCGCCAAATGTTACACATTTGACAACTTTTCCGGTGGCACGAGAAGGATCTACAAGTGATTGCCTAACACCAATTGTGGTGCTTCCAGAATCAAAAAGAACTGAGACTGGATTGTCATTTACTAAACCTTTATGTAAGACAAGAGAACCTCTTCCATCATGCGCGACTGACGCAGGAAGAGCGGGAAGAGGATGGCCACAACTTAAAGTGGACACCGTAGTTGGTTCAAATAATGTTTTGCATTGGGGGCACTGAGATGCTCTCCCAAAATCAAAAGCGGAACATGCCATATTATTAGCGTCATTATTATCTTTATTCTGTTTATAGGCTTCATGTGACTCTTGCTGTGCAGAGTTTGCCTGATAATGGGATTTATGTTTTTTTGTATTGTGATCTACCTCGATTATTATTGCCTCTATTGTAACCCCTATTTGGGTTTGAGTCATAGTTCTCATGGTTACCATTATCATATTCGTTATAATGAGTATCTCTATAACTATGATCTTGTTGTCTCCATGATGGATGACTTGGATAGTTCCTATAATGACTTCCTCTGCGGAAATTCCTATAATTATGACCACCTCTGTATCGAGGGCTGTTGGCTCGTCTCCAGTTCTTCGCAGAAGAACCACGAAATGATTGGTTACCTTGGTTTTGATAACTATTATGGTTACCCTTTTTATCAAACCTGTTTTGTGGTCCCTGAAATTTGTGTGAATAATTAGGGTTGTATGGTGTTGCTGAAGCAACTGGCATACTTTCCTTAACCTTAGCATTGCTAAAAGCTACGTCCGGATGTGCCGTGACGTATTGGGTACAATATTCTTCTATTTCTTTTAGTGTCTTGGGTTTACGCTCATGTAGGAATTCAAGGAATAGTTTATTTACACTTGACATAATCTTGTCTCTGAGCAACAAGTCCATAAGTGCTTCATATGTCTTTTCTGTTTTGGACAGCTCAATCCAACGATTAAATATAAGACGTGTTCTTGCAATGAATTCTGAGAATTCTACCCCTGATTCAGGTACCATTTTCTTAAACAAAAGACGATAACCTTCCTCTGTTAATTGATATTTTTTCAATAAAGCTGCCCTAATAACATTATAATTATCCTTGTCAGTCTCTTCAACCAAACTTAAACTAGTCAGAGAATCACCTTTCAAATTTTCTGATAACTGGTTAGCATATTGTGATTTATCCAAATTATGAGCTCGACAAGAGCGTTCAAATCTATCCAGCCAGAATGTTATGTCATCACTGGAAGGATTGAACGCTGGTACCTTGACCTTGTAAGTAAAGGGTTTACAACTATTACCATTTGACTGATTAGCAATACACATATTTGTCAATTTTAATTTTTCTAACTCAAATGCTAACAGTTTTTCCTCATGTTCCCTTTTTGCTTTTCTCTCTTCGGCTTCAGCTTCTCTGTCTACTCTCTTTTGTTCAGCCTCAGCTTCTAATCTTTTATTTTCAGATTCTCTCTGTAATCTTTTTTCTTGAGCCTCAGCTTCTAATCTCTTTTGTTCAGCCTCTCTTTCTAATCTCTTTTGTTCAGCCTCAGCTTCTCTTTCTAATCTTTTTTGTTCAGCTTCTCTTTCTAATCTCTTTTGTTCAGCCTCAGCTTCTCTTTCTAATCTTTTTTGTTCAGCTTCTCTTTCTAATCTTTTTTCTTCCATCTGGAATCTTCTTTCCTCCACCTGCATCTGCAAGTTCTTTTGCTCAGTCTCAGCTTTCAGTTTATCAATTTCCACTTTTTGTGTTTTTTCATATTGACTGGTAGCGTACTCTTCCAACTTAACTCCAGTCTTGCCTAGGGATTTCCCTTGCTCAATAAAGTAATCTAAAGTCGACATAATGTATACTAATATGTGACTAGATACCTGAAATAGCAATAATGAAATCTATCTCCAAATAAATTGAATAATCAGCTCCCTTTATCCCAATCTCTGTGGGAAACAAGCCTTTAAATAAGGTCTTGTATAATCAACTGTGTACCTCTAATAATAGCAATTAGTCATCAGTTGATTCTTTCTAATAAGTTCACTACACAGCTAGTAGTGTATGATCAAGTATATTTTATAGTATATGTCAACCAACAACATAAACAAAAGACAATCAAGAAAGACAATACGAAAACATTTGCAGAAATCAAATAAATCAAATAGGGAAATCAATGAAAATAATCACAGAATCTGTGATGACAACTGCAAGGGAATAAACAAAACAAATGACGTCACAGTGTATAAACATAAAGGGTGTATAGAACTAAATAATAGGAAAGGTTAGACCTACAAATACAAACGAATCAAAACTAAACTGAAGAATGCGAAAAAATAACGAAAACAAAACTACACATGTCGTCACAACTAACACAAATAGCAACAGATGTCGCAGCAAATTTTCAATCAAGAAAATTGAACCTATAGAACGCTATTATATGACCTCTCTACGTGGAATACCATATAATAGTCACCTTCCCAGCCTCCCGCAGAAATATAAACAACTATTACATATAAACATGTAAACATAAATATATAAATACATGTAACATCAATACATACATCATATAATGCAATGTGTTGTGGATAGAGTGTTGCAGAGAAGGCTCAGTTTTCAATCAAAATAAATTGCCACTTTAATGAATAACAAATTCTTGCCTTAAGTATATTTAAAGTTTAACACATTATAGAAGCTCCACCGTTGATGTGTACAATAACTAACAGATGTAGGACTTCTCAGCTCAATAGTACTTCATTTCCTGCCAACACAGTTAAATATTCACTTGATCAAACTGTTCTGTATAATGTAGTCTGTACAGCGAAAAATGTCAACAAGCGCTGACCTAGTTACAGTATTTGCTCGATCGGACAGGTCACGCTGACATCGACTGTAGAGTTGTACTGCAAACTTGTCCACTGGTGTTAATGTGTGTCGTATGCGGCGTCAGGGATTGAACAGCAGTTGACTTTCAAATGGTGTAGACTGTGAAGGTTGGACCCAGGAATCTGGCCTACCACTGATAAATGTATAATTGGACCCTGGACATCGATAAGTGTAGGATTACGGTCTTATCATAGGTGCAGGTTAATGGTCATCACATTGTTGAGTGTAGTGTATTGGGTCATATAGATGAATGCTCCCTTGTGTAGTGATGAAGGAGATGGTCAACTCAAACCAACACAGTGAGGTGCATACATGACATCTTGTCCACCAAGTATTGGGGCCCTGACAAGGGACAGTGTTTGTATTGAGTGAGAATGCAGGTTACGCGAATGTATGGAATGTTCGTATGTTGACAAGTATAAGGCCCTCATTCACTCATGTGTGAAAGTCAAAGATGTCTGGAACTGCTGTTGATAATTTCTTACACTTTTAATGGACGTAAACTCCGACAGCACGGTTACAGTCATAGGAACACGTTGACACAATAAATCATTAGGTACTTGAAGAATAGGTGGCAACATCAAATATGCATACGTATAGCATGAGAGTCTAATCGAAACAGTATGCAAGTATATATATAATTCTGAATGTCTGTCGTTTCATGCCTCCACTGACTAATCGCGTCAGTTTGAGGTAACAATAATAATGTTCATCACAATGCTCCCTTGCAGAACCTCTGCTGACCAAGTCTTCAGGCTAAGTCTTTTTAGGTTATAACTTCACAGGGTTTTATAGTTATACTGTCCATCATAAGTAACGAAAAGTGGACTCCAAAACAATGTAGGTCGTGATATCGCCATCAGATAATAAGATATTTCCGTTTTCTGACCGATGATTCACACAGACCCCAAAGTGGGATTCAAGATGGAGCAAGTCTCAGTGAGCGGCGCTCATACAGAAGATATCCTCACTATAACTGAAGGCTCCGTTCATATATTCAACTAGTACCTTGGGTTTTCATACCCCATAGAAAAGGGTTACACATGTCCGCTCCTAGTGCTGCTAATCAAGGAATCGTCCAGGTACGATCCATTAAATACATATATAACGATGATATGGCATCCGCCTATTGTTAGCCCTAGGCAAAGTCTAGAAAATGTTCTCACTTTACCTTAGGTGTAGAAAACACTAATAACAGCACACGCCATTCCCTTGGCGTAAAGAATGTATTCTGGGGAGGAACCTAGACATAATAGACATACAGACGATGTCACCTTCCCCCAGAATTTCACAGCAAAAGAACAAATCTTCGGACTTCTGTCCGTCCAGCTTTCAGCAATCCAACATGACGGAAACCCCCCTTGACAACCAATCGTCTGGGCATGCGCCAAAGTTTAACCCCTCAACTATTCAAGTGGGACAACCCTATATTTACATTTACTCGAATCCAAAGATGAGTATTCGCCCTTTGACTAGAGTTCTAATCTTAGACTCAAAATAATGATTCCCAGATATTTCCAAACATAACAAGTATACAAACAAATAAATATCTTCCTATATATATACATCTCTATCTTCATTGTCCCCAGTAATCTGTTGGTACATAACATACTCTGACAAAGGTCACAATGTAAATCAATAGTACATAGTCAAACAATGCTGTGGAAAAACAATAGATATATTTGTGTGGTCAGCAAGCCAATAAACAGATCGTTAGTCTATGGGATAATTATTTTTATTGATACTTAATCTCACGAGACAATCACACTCTTTCTCTATCTAAACAATAGAAATTGCAGATGAAAATTCCCGGTAAACGAGAAAATTCTGTCGTACTTGCTCAGGATTAGCATTCAATTCCCGGACAACGAGCACCCATTTGTCGTATATTTTTTTATAGGAATGTAAGATCAGTTATGGTCCCGTCTGGATAGAACTAGAACAGGTGATAGCTCAGTGGGAGATAAGGTAAAGAAATAGATTTTTCACGAGTGAAATGGTGAAAGGTACAGTCTGTCCCTGGATTTAGAGATAATCTATCCAGCCTATCGGTTACGACTGAGATTCTTAGATCGGACAGTTTCCCTATAAATATATATATAAATATATTCAACCACTCACCTCTACACACACACAGATACGTGACGACAATTAGACGCACAGACGTGAAAACTATAGCTATGGAATAGGGATCTTTTGTGACAAGCTGACCGACACACGTAAATAAAGTTTATGTAAATTTTATTTATCATACAGAACTTTACAACAGAAATAAATGTTGAACATCAAATCAAATACAAATAAACATAAGTTAATGAATTAACCAAGAAAATAGACTCATAGGTGTAATCCTCCCTCCCTCTGTTGAGACAAGCTCCCGTTAGAGAAAAGTTATTAACCCCCAAAAAAGTCACAGGTGTATACGCTATGGTCTAGTATTTCCCTCTACAATAAAGAACAGAGTTTATACGTTAATCTATTCTGAAAGGGACAGCATTAGCAAAAAACTTGCGCAAATAAAGATACAAAGTTAGTACATGGGTTATATTATAAAAAAATTATTCATCCCGGCTTTCACTCGCTCTTACAGACCTGTGATCACAACCAGTCACTCTTACCTAATCGGTGCTTTAACAACCTCTGGAACAATCGTAAGGTACACAAAGCCCATCCAAGGTTTGGTTAATGGCGAATCAATCCCCAGTTTCTCCAAAGACTAATTAAATCAAATGATGGGAAACGCTTGATTCGCTACTGGTAGTAAGATACTGGTAATGTCACTTCAATTTTTGTCCAGATAGTAAAATAATTAAGAAATCTAATGTTCACAGTGTACAGTAGCTTGGGATCTTCAATCGTTAGATCGAGTGTCAGGTAAATAATTCTGTTCAGGATAGATCTTCTTCACAACACAGTGGTTGTTATTCAGGTAATGTCAAATGTTTGATTATATCGCCACCACAGGCTGAATGTATATGAACTTGGGAAAAGAAATCTGGATATTCTATAAGTCCAGTTACAATTTATTCTTAATATTCTTTGGGTTGGTACTCTGTCTCTTTCTGGGTGTAAAACACGAGGCCAGACAGGTCACCTTGAAAACCCGATATTTATATCAGAAGGTTCTTTTTGTAAAAGTTATTCTCAGTTTCATATGGAAGCCGCTGGTAAGGTTTAGGGTTTGACCCAAATACTGTATAAAGAGAAAAGATATAAATACTTAACCTAATATATTACACAATCTTATCATTACACCGCGTAACATAGAATATATTTATCCACTTCGGTTATTTAACTTTAAATTATAGCCTACAAGCTTAGAGCTTGTCTTATCGTTTAAAAACTACCGTGAAATAAATTCTAGTCATTTTAAAAAAATCAGTCATCATGAATTAGAAATACATATTTCGTCAATACTCATGATGAATCAGTGCATTTACTTAGTTGGTTAAAATATTCTCTGACTGGTTACTAGCAGTTAATAAAATTTATATTATAACTGGAAGAGTTTAGCTAGAAATTATTATCTGGTCTGCTATCCACTGTAACACAGTAAAACCTAGAGAAATATAATTGTAATCTAGTAAATCACTCTGCACAAAAATCTTAGATAAACATAATTGACGATTTAACTAGTTAAATCACTCAAACTACTAGTATAATAATTACCACAAGCCAGAAATAAACGATCTCCAATCGAAAAACTAAGTGATACTACTATTATAAGAGATCTTTAGAATCGAAAGCTAGATGTTCTCTGGAATTCTGGCGGTACTGGATAAATTGAGTTAGAATGCTCGGATATATATATATGTCTGAAATCAAAGAAATGAACACTATAGACCGAAAACCAGACTCTCTGCCAGATGTTAGCACCTACGGGGAATCTTCGTTCAGATTTCGGCTTATGTGTAAATCAAAGCCGTTCTTCACGCTAGAGCCGAAAACCAGAATCAGGCATAACGTAATTGACCAGACCGTGCGAGATTTCTTCTATCGTAAAATCACATTGTTTACCGCCCTGCAGACATGGTCATAGAACGAAATGAGCGAGTCCGCTCTTTGATCTGGCCGATCTGCCGTGTTTAATTACTTTCTAGCAAACAAGGGAGGTAATAGCAATTTGCTCACCTTGGTTCCAAAATTATCTGCTCTTAGTACTAAAAGTAATACATCCTTGATCGCTGTCTTATCTATTACCCCGATTTTCAATCGCTGGCGTTAAGAATAAATTACAGATACCACGATCAGCGTAACTAATAGGTCTGCTGGTTGAACATCATCAAAGACAATAGCGAACAGCAATAAAATGCGTGCTAAATTAGAAAAAGGGCCCGATCTCTGAGCGTTAGAATGGTTTATGTTATCGAAACAGGCGTAGGTGAAAGTTTGGTAAAAGAAAGTGTAGATTAAGAAATAGATAGATGAAAGCTATTTTCATAATATGTCACAGAAGAAGACAGACACGACTGACTCACCTCTTAATACTCTTAGGAGAAACGATCAAGAATTGTATTTCTTTGCTGAGCAGTTGAACAACCATTGTACCAATGAGGAATTATGAGAAATTCTGGCTAGTCATATTCAGCCAAATAAACAGCCATCTAGAACGTTTGCTGGATCTTATTTGAAATCTGTCCATGTAACTGTCGTGACGTCACAGTATTCCACTTTGTAAAGTCTACATCATCATAACCTGTATTGGTGTGTGTTCATGTTTGGTGACAATAATTCATTTTAAAACCAAAACTAGTCATCAGCAGGCTGCTCAGGAGAACCTGGGAAATGAGGTTTCCATCAGCCTCATTCTTTTAAGACAAATAACAACTCAAGTTGACAACACTGTGCTAAAACTTCACAACTATACGACTCTTCAAGAAAAGACATATAACATGGGATGATATAATGCTAATACTTTTTGAGAACCTTTGGCAAAAGAAATTCGCTACTTTAACACGAAGAAAAAAATACGTCGTCAACAGAAAGACTAACATAATAGCCTACCTGACAGACTAACCAACACACTTCTTCTTCTTCTTCTTCTTCCGTCCTTAGCCACTGACCGTCAAAGCAGTCAGTGGCCATTACGCCTAGTGGCGTCTTAGGGCAACAGCAGATAGGTTTTCTTTGCCATTGTTTCCCATCACGCCTAATGGCGTCTTTAGGGCAACGGCAAATCAATGCATTTGCTGTTGTTTCCGTAATCGAAGTGACTGGCAAACGGGTGATCAGCCCGTTGTGAACCAACACACTGGATGGACTAATCTGCCATTCTACCAAAACGAACAGTTATCAATTTACAACACTAACACACTAACAAACAGACAGATAACACAACTAACAGTAACACGACCACAGCTATATACATTTATATTGCTCGTGCGTTGTTGAGATAAACAAATGTCCGTTATCTAAATGTATCCGTTACATCAATGATATGACTTTTTGTTATCTACAATGCGGTGAATTATTTCTTTTTAAAACTCAGCATACATTTATGAATGAGTATCAAACGCACTTTATGAGCGTATATAATATCAACCATCTCATGTCAAAAGAAGTTAAATGTTATCAGGAAACATAAGAGAATTATTTAAATTAAATATTGACCAAAAATGGTACAACTATCAAAACAGAACAACGTTAGCTAGTACTGAATACTTTTGTTAACCTCACCTGTGGGCATATACATTTCGCTGCAATATATCATTGTCACTCTTAGACATCGGGTGTTCTGAGCTGAGCATATTATTTTGACTGAGGCAAGCCTATCTTTGTTGCAGTTATTTTCATATTGTGCTAGCTATACGAACGCCCAGTAATAATGGCATCCCAACTAAACAGCAAGGTTGCCATAGTGACAGGTTCCAGCGCAGGACTAGGGGAGGCTATAGCCATCATGTTTGCCTCCCGAGGAGCAAAGGTCACCTTTTGTGGACGTGATCAAGAAAGATTGCGATCAGTTCTGGATAAAGCAGTTGAGGTCAGTGGTGGACACCAAGATAGGTTCCTTACTGTTCAAGGCGACTTAAACGATCAGAGAGTTCGGGAAGAGATAGTTGGCCAGACCGTCAAGAAGTTTGGACGCTTGGACATTCTGGTGGCTAATGCCGGTGTTGTTGGAGATTTTCATTCATTTACAGACGAAACCGAAGAAAACTACAACAATGTGATGGACACTAATTTAAAATCTGTGTTTTTCCTCATACAGCAAGCTGTACCACATCTGGAGAAAGCTAAAGGCAATGTCATCAACATTTCTTCTATTGCTGCCTGCGTAGCGGCTCCAACAGCGATTATGTATTCATTATCAAAGGTAGGTCTTGATCATTTAACACGTTGCTTGGCTGTAGCTCTGGGGCCAAAGGGCATCCGTGTGAACTCTGTGAACCCTGGATACTTTCCAACTCTAATATTCAGGCATTTTGACGACACTGAGAAGTTTATCGAAAACCTCGCAAAATCAGAGCGAGATAAACAACCCCTGAAGGGAAAAATTGGAGTTCCTGAGGATGTGACTGAAGCTGTGGCATTCTTGGTATCTGATGTAGCAGGTTTTATCACCGGTGAGCTAATCAAAGTTGATGGCGGAAGGAGTTATACCACAACCAACTGATTGGTCCCACAAGAAATTGGGAGATTAATTTGTGATGTTATTATGTGACACTGAACAAGGTGAATTCAATGGCTGAAAGTGAGACTGTATTTTATCATCATTATCAGCTGCAATGGATCTCCAACGTCTTTTGTCTCTTGTCTTGATGGTGCACTCTGATACTGTTTCATGCCATCTTCCCAATTATAAAGCTGTCTTCCTCCTGCACGTTTGCCGTCAACTCTGCATTCTATTATGGTCTTCTGCAAAGTGTTATTTTTTTTTATATGGTCAAAATATTTTATCTGTCTAATCTTGATTTCCTTCATTAATTCTCTTTTTATATTTGTTCCCTATTTACTGCTTTTCGTCTTTTCTATGAGAAACGCCCTTTTATCTTATATATCCACATCTCAAGAGCCTCAATTCTTTCTTCTCATTGCTTGTACATTGTTCATGTTTGTGCACCACACGCTAATCAGGAATATGTATAACATTTGATGATTGATTGTTAATTTTAATTTGTGACATAACGGTTTAGATGTTAGTATTTGTCTCATGTTGTTTAAGCAGATTTGGCAATTTCTGTTCTCATACGGCTGTCAAAGAATCCCATATTCTTCTTCTTCGTACATTCTTAGATGTTAACTTGAATGTTTTCAATGTTCAAATGTTTGGCTATTTAACGTTGCAATTACTAACTTTGCATCGGTAAAGAAAACGACTTGTCTCTCTGTGCTTTCCTCTGTCATTATAACCTCTGCTGCAGTTTTCAAGGCCTCTACCTCTGCTCTGAAGTTACTTGAGAATTGTCCTGTTGCCACTGACAGCTTCTTTTTTATTTGCACCAGTGCTTAAGGTCCGAAAGACACCTCCACCACCATTTTCTGTTGCATTTGTTGCTGATCAATCTGTCTATGCATGGTCCAGATGTTGCATGGGTAATGTTTCTCTGTGTATTTTGTCGCTATGGATTTTCCCTCTGATGCAGTCTGGCTCTTTTTTTCTTTCAATTCCAGGAATGTTTTCTATCATTTCAGGGAAACAATTTTGTTTCCAAACTGGAAGCTTGTGTGCAGTGTAGATGGGTTTAATAGTTAATATTGCATTCATGGAAACTGTTTTTATCTGTGGTTTGGTTGATTTGACAAAGTTGCTTCGTTTCAGTCTTTGCCTTCTAAGAGCATTCATATAAATGAACCACATATATACGAGATAAACAGTGAACATTTTAATTTATATTTAGAGATTATAGGAGTCACTATGCTTGCTTGAGTATAGGTGGGCAAGAAATAATTAGAAATGTACATTGAATTATATAATAGCTATGACTGTTGTATTGTATTTGTCAAGTGAATTGTTTCTACAGATTAAATTTGGACTCTCCAGCTTAATTTTCAGTCAACATTCTTTCATATGAGACTTGCATTATCGTGATTTCAGGCGTATGTAGTTTTCACTATCTGGTTGTCTGCCTGTCAGTCTATCTAGCTGTCTGTCTGTCTTTCTGTCCTTCAAATTCCTCACATATGTCCGTCTGCCTTTCTGTTGTTTAGATGTCAGGATTTGTCTCATGTTGTTGAATGTCGCTTTGGCCATTCTTATTCTTTTCTTGATTTTTGTTTCACATCTACCATCTTCTGTTACTACGAGTATATGACAAAGATATGAGAAACGCTTGACTTGTTACAGGATTTTCCCTTTTATTGTTATCTTTAAAGTGTCTTATCTTAACCAGTGGCAATGTTCAATACATATTCATGACTTACGTTGTTAACTTGCTTCACTAGTTCTTGTAAATCATGTTCAATTTCAGCTAACAAAACGGTATCATCCGCATATATAAGCTTGTTTATTGACCTTCCAACGTTGTTCAGTCCTGGCATTTGCCGTATCTGTTTGAAAATGCTTTCTGTGTATAGATTAAATAGGCAGGAGGAAAGTACACAATCGTCTCACACCTCTTTTTATATCTATATATTTTGAGTAATTCCTTCCAGATCTTACTGTATCAGTTCGTTCCCAATAAAGGTTACTGAGTATTCTCTTTTCCATCAATACCTATGTCTTCGAGGCATTCAATTCTTTTTTTCTCGTAGGGAAAAGCCTTCTTATAGTCAATGAAGCACAAGTACATAACTTTTTTGGGCCTCAGTATATTTTTCTGCTATTATTCTTATGCAAAATATTGCTTTTCTTGTTCCGCTGTTCCGTCGAAAACTAAACTGTTCTTCTTAGACTTCTTTGTCTACCTTCTATTTTATTCTCTCCTGTTTAATTTTGAGCAGAATGTTTAATTGTGTGACTCAGCAGCCTGATTTTTCTAAAGTCTGAACATACTGTTGCATAAGGTTTTTTTGGGGCATTGTCCTCTTATTAGCTCTTATACGTACAACTGCAATAGATCACACTCATAAGACACGAAGGCGTGCTGACAATCTACCTTTTTAATAATCACGATACTGCACATATAACCTCAATAATAACAGCAAAAACCATCTGACTGGCTCCACACAGCCCGCTACCATCAGATTATACAAACTATGCTGCCCCAAACCAAATATTCACAAATCGAGCATAAGCAAATGAACTACGGCTCCTATAGCCGGCTAACTGAAATCTTTCTGTTAAGGCTTCCTGTTCAATCTGCTCACTGAACCCATTTGCACCGTTTCCTTCAAAGCCTAGGTGCGCAACATAAGATATTATGTGACAATATATATATATATATATATATATATATATATATATATATATATATATATATATATATATATATATATATATATATATATATATATATATATATATATATATATATATATTGTCACATATGAGTGCACAGATCTGTGATTGTATCCTTACCAAGGCTCTCCAAAGCTTGTATAATTTATATTCCTATGATGTCCATGCCTGCTGGTTGACTGAACAATAAGAAATACGAGTAGCAGTTATAACGCTGCCAGAAAATACTCATCTCATCTCATAATCGGAACCTCTTCCTACCCCGTGAAACGAGGTGTAGAGGGGACCCAAGTGCACAAGGCCCATGGGCAGGACATGTAATCGAAGTGACTTGGCAAACAGAAAATACTCATTAATTAAAAATAAGTGCTTCTAAATAACTGGTAGTATAATTAATACTTTAATACTTTTTATTTCGAACCCCCGAAATTAGAATTAGAAATTGTTCTAATTATTATACGTTATTAGAAGCAATAGATTATAGTTTATGATGAGGTGCAAAGGCGTATCATTATATTGTGTAATTTTTGAACAGTGCATAATCTATCACTTTTTATAATTCTTGAAAAATGGTGAAGGGGGCTTTTAATATTTTTATTTTTGAATAAACAGTTATATATATGCTTTGTTTTGAGTGTTATTAGTTATTAGGCTTTGATGTCCTTGATGACATTGCATTTTGGTGTTAGTGAATTGGTTAGTTGTCGAAGTGACTTTTTCCGTTACTGTTGTAACGTCGTCAGTGAGTGCTGATAATTTTGATAAGTGTCACATAATTTCTGGTCGATCTCTTCTTAACTGCGGCAGTAATCATTTGTTGTACGTACTGATTACTTGGAATTTCCGGTGGATCGACACAATTAATTATCTCTTATCAAACAGATATTTGGTATTTACAATCATTTGACACTCCTTTTAGGTGATAATTCATCACATTTGCTTGGCGCTTCACATCTTTGCGTAGATTAACGCAGGTAAAACCCAAATGGGCCTGGTCAGTTTCGCATTAGTTATGTTTGCTCAAGCCGTACCAGGCGATAAAATTACTCTCCCGCAGACGGATTTTGCATGCGCAATTGACGGATAAAGAAATTACGTGTGTGTGCGACACATTTTGGACAGACAAGAATGACATCATCATTTCCTGTCTGCCTATATCAGAAACATTACTTTAGGGGAAAGAAAGATGTTACATCTGAAACACATTGTCGAAAGAGTGTACGGACTTTTCACTTCCATTTATGGGAGACGTATAATTAGAAAACGTCGAAAGGAGCACCAGGAAAATAAGCAGCTGAGGGCTGTCACCTCAGGGGCGCATTCCCATAGTCAGTTATGACTGAAGGGGCTATTATTATTATTATTATGGGAGACGTGACCTTTTTCATCACGCACAGAATTTTCCATGTCGGAATAAAATTGAATTATCCCACCTAATTATACAGTTTTCAAACGATTTGCGGGGGTTCGAAATAGAGGAACCACCAAATTCCTGATTGGACTCTGCCTAAATTGTAACAAACAACTGCGAGGGAGGCAAAGTGCCAGATAATCTGACACTTTTGCCTAATTAGAACACTGTGAGAATCGATTGCCAAGACAACAACCAGACTGCCAGAGTTAAGACTAGAATCAGCTCCATTAATCAGACAAGACCTTTGTTTAAGCGTCTTGCGGACTTAGATCCCAGGAGAACTCTACTATTTTAACAAAGAAAACCAGGTTCTGTGGAAACTGAAATACGGAATCAAAGTGCGAATTTATTGTTAAAGTAACGACCCCCAAGAACACGTGCAAAGGACATCTGCAAGTGCCTTAACCTACTATTCTCTGAGCAAACAATCTGTGAGCCATGATTGGCGTAAGCTGTACATTTTAAATTCTATAATTTTCATTACTAACATATGAACTAATATGTAAATATTGGCATGTGAATATTAATATGCGAAAATTGCTAGTGGTTGTCCAAATCATTTGAGGCTGGTAGCTTCAGCATATAGAATGATGATTTAATGAACCACCACTGCAAGGGCTGGTGACTGCTTTATTGCTAGTTTCTTAAAGAGAACTAAAAGCATAGATAGTCCAAGTTCCATATGGAGCCGGGAGGGAAAGATGAAAAAAATGATGTGCATTCTAATTATAATATTTACATTTACAAACCAGTGTAAATGCCTATGTAAACATATTCATTTTAAAAATAATGAAAGTTTTCAAGCTTTTCAACCGGTGTAGATGTAAATGAAAACATATTCAATCTATATTGTGAACATTATTCAACCAGTGTAGATGTAACTGAAAACATATTTAATCTATATTGTGAAAATTTTTCAACCAGTGAAGATGTAAATGTAAACATATTTTGCCTATAATATTAACCTGTTCATTTAAATGAAAAGTAAATATAACGCCATGCAACTGAAATTTAAAGAAAGTTTTATCTCGAGGGATTAAACTTAATTCTCATCGAGGGTAAAGTCTGAGGTAGATGGGATGGTGGAATAGGAAGATGGGGACACATAAGTATGTGTCGGGAAAATCAATACACAGAGGGTATTCGTTTCTCTTCTTTTACCTTACTATTTGATAGTACTAGTTGAGGGCACAATCTCTGGAACAAGAAGGATACACGTTGCTTGTAGTCGAAGCTAGATATCAACATCAGACGGGGTTTGAAGACGCGGGACCAAATTCATAGACACTCCCTGACACTTCTAGGAACGTGCTGCGCCCTACCACCTTGACCAGCGCCGAGCGGGATCAACTATCCAGTCTACCAAGAACCAAGACATCAGAAGGAGCAGAACCGTCACTGACAGCTAAGTAACACATAAAAGCTGCCAAGTAACATTCTTTACATACTATCATTACATCACACAGTGATGATAATTTTCTGATAAATAATTGTTAAAACCCTGTTAAAACCTAAGTGATTATTAAATTTGTTATTTGTAAATATACAAATTTAACTTTGATTTCATCATTTTTAATCAACAGCATGTTAATCAATTTACTAAATGCACTCTAAACAGAGCTATATCAGAATAATAAGAATCCACTGAGTAAATCAGGGTGAGGGCTTGAACGAGCTGAAGTAAATCATTGCTTAAGTATAGCTTACTTATTTAGTCTTTCCTCTTCTACCCTAAGGTTTAGAGGTTTGCTAGAGAGAGCACAATACTATGCTATCGACTGTCCTCCTCCTCGGGCACAGTTAGATGGAGATCAAGCTGTTGCCCATGCAGCATGTTCCCCCTCTCCACGCAGCCAGTTGGTGCAAAGGAACATCAGTAGCCGGATACAGTTTGGTACCAGCCACGTCTCGGGAGTTGCCAGAATAATGTTGAATGAACATCAGATTGCCTTATGGACTCTGACTTCTGATTCATCCTCGGGGTTTACTCCCGAAGCCTTTCCCGTAAATGAAGGTTCCTTGCAGGGCAGCAGTGGTTTGAGTTCAGAGTTTTGTCTTCTCTTAGATAGGCTACCATCAAGGATCACAAGCGCTATCTGCCCGAAGCTGCTGGTTTTAAGGCCCCTTCTCCCGTCAGTGAAAACAGTTCCACCGGGCTCAAATTGAGCCACACATAAAGACCGGGAGCTGTGATTAATTGTCAGAGGCTATTTGAGACGCGTGCTGTAGAAGCGTTTTTCTGCAGTGAGAGCTTAACTTCACTACAACTCCCAGCTATGACAATTTTTGGAACCTACTTTTTATATATGATAAAGACGGCAGTAATAGATACATAGAGACAAAGAAATATACGCCGTGAAAGCGAGGCTAGGCCCCGTAAAGGCTGTTTTTGAGCGCGTAAGAAACTCTATGTTAGTAATAACGATGGGCAAATACGACGATGAATCACAATCACTGGTCACGCTTATCTTTATGAATTATCCGTTGGTGGTGGTCTTCGCTCACAAAGAAAAAAAAAAGAAGGGTCGTGGCCATGTCTCAACCATATTCACAGGTAGGAGCGAAAAAATATACGAGAGACCGTGCTAGAGAAAGAGAGGACCATCGGCAAATATGAAAATGGAGAGATAATTGATGGAAAAACTAGCACACAAAAATGCAATAGCCATTTTCGTTCTGCGGCAAAGATCAGAGTTTGTACTGGTTAACGGCAAGAGCTACAATGAAATGCTATTTTCATTAATAACTGCAAGATTTCGATACACATACACTTGGTTACTTTAAAACAGTTATTGCTATGCTTACCAACGTATCTGATAATATAATACTATTAATTGCCATGGAAACTACAGCCATATTATATTGTATGCCTTTATTTGAATTCAGTAAAATGGTTTTTTATTTGTTGAGTTATGTGCACCAAAATTGATACGTTGGCTCTTTATTGTATTTTAAAACGTTTCTCAGCTTAGGTTTTGGATAACGTTAGTAGATTCTGATATATAGAATTTTAAAGATGGTAAAATATAACAGTAACAACATTTTCAACATCTTACATTATTTGTATTGACTTAAAAGTTTGAGAAGATATCAGAAATCGGATCTGAGAAATGTTTAATTATCTGATGAAAAGTAATTCTGCCCAAATCTCATGTTGTTTGACTAAGAAATGAGAAAGTTATAAGAAAATCAGTCATATAAAACAAGACTCTGAGACACGCATGGTTTTCTTAGAAGGAAAATAACAAATTCTTGAGAAAATACAATTTGCTAAATCAAAATACACGTACTTAATATTTGTTCTGACAAATGATTTTATCATAGTTAGATTCAGGAGAATATAAATTATCCGACCACAGACTAGTATTTATTTTCATTTTTGTCATATTTAAAAGCACAGCCGCCCATCTCCGCTATTCTTACCGTTTTCTAATATCTTCCACATTCTTGACCAGACCGATCGAATTTCAAACAAATCAAGTACAATTGCATAAGTAGGTTTCGTGTGCCTCCCTTAACATATAAATCGACTCATATTCGCTCTTATTATCTTAATGGTAAGTTACACCATAGAAGAATGGGGGCATCTCATGGAAAGAGAAGAAAACAAATAAGAAGGTCCTAGAAAACCTAGGTATGAAAAGAGAATTAAGGAAGGAGATCTAAATTTGGCAGCTAAAATATTTTGGCCTCATAAATAGATATAACACCTTGCAGAAGATCATAATAGAAGGGAGAGTTGAAGACGAGCGTGCAAGGGCTAGACAGCGCTATAAGTGGGAAGATACCATTAAGAGATGGACAGGAAAGAGTCTATCAGAGTGCACCATCAAGACAAGACGTTGATCCAATACAACCAACCTTCGTTGTGCAGATGGCAGCTGATGATGATGATGAAGTTACTCCTCCGTCCCTTGCCCCAGACGCTTTAGACAACTTCGTTTTTCTCGCTATGCTATTATGTTTACGTCGAATCGAACTTTGTAGTAAGAAACTGCTATGATGAAGTGAACGCAAAGTCAGAAAAAAAAATGTGTTGTTTTAAAAAAGTATAAATAAAAAAGTGAAAGTAAAGGCCTTAGCCTTAACAGCAAAAAGACGGAAGTAATGGTCGTCTCAAAGAAAAGGGCTTCCCCAGAATGCACTATCAAAGTAAATGTACCTGGGCACATTAATAACAACGGATGGAAGATGCATCTCAGAAGTGAAGAGCAGAATAGCTCAGGCAAAAGCACCGTTCTTTAAAATGAAGAGTATTTTATGCAACAATTCTTTGTCACTTGAAGTAAAAAAGAGAGTTCTTCATTGTTATATAGAACTAATCCTGACATATGGGAGTGAGTCATGGACAATTAGTAAGCAAATATGGAAGGCACTAGAGGCAACAGAGTTGAGGTTTTACAGAAGAATGTTAAAAATACCATGGACAGCCAAACAGTAATGAGGATATCCTGAAAGAGGCCAATGCACAAAGGAAACTCATTTCACAAACTAGAAAGAAGCAATGCACTTTTTGGGAATGTTATGAGAAGAGAAAAGCTGGAATATATCGTAACAACAGGAAATCTGGAATATATCGTAACAACAGGTAATCTGGAATATATCGTAACAACAGGTAATCTGGAGTATATCGTAACAACAGGTAATCTGGAGTATATCGTAACAACAGGTAATCTGGAGTATATCGTAACAACAGGTAATCTGGAGTATATCGTAACAACAGGTAATCTGGAGTATATCGTAACAACAGGTAATCTGGAGTATATCGTAACAACAGGTAAGATTGAAGGAAAAAGAGATAAGGGAAGACAAGGAGAGCAAATACTGGACAGTTTGGCATCGTGGCATAGAAAGAGGTCAACAGCAGAATTGATAAATTTTACTGGAGACCGGAAGTTGTGGAGAGATTTGATCTCCTACGCCATGAGGCACGGTATTTGAAGAAAAAGATAAAAGTATAGAAACCTCAGCATGTAAAACAGCTTGCTACAGTCATCGCCATACGAGCAATAATGCTTTAGTGGAGCTTCTTGTAAGGGAACAAGCAGAAGTGATGATTCCGTCTTCTGTAGCCGGTGATAAGGGAATTGGGTGATGAGTAAATGTGAAGAACCATAGAAGTTGTGCTGTGAGTACCAAACATGCCATTAAACAAAACACTACCGAATAAAGGAGAAGCCCGTGAAATAAGCCACCTACGAATTTGTTGTTCAGGATTATAATCATTACTTCAAGTTGAGATAAAACCAAAGATACCGTTATAAGAATACAAGTAGTGACATCATAAAGATTGAAATTTGTAGACCAATAATTGGACATCGATCGGAATGAAAATTATCGACCATCATTCTCAAGCCCTACTGTCTAGATCAGTGGTTCTCACGCTTGTTTTCTCTCGGCGACACTTTCAGGATGAAAATTTGCTACAGCCACAACGAATATTTTATTAATAGGAAATACTTTCAAAAACAAAAAGAAACCAACTCCTAGCAGTGGTTTATTCATAACATAGAGCATAACTACTTTATAAAATGATCATGAGATATCTAGAAAGTTTAAAAAAATACAGCTACATAAGAACAAGATTCGTTCACAAAATATATAAATTCAATGAGAGCTCTGTGCTTGTTTGTGTAAGGTAATCTTATTTATCTTAGGTCTTATTTGAGTCAAACAAACTCTGATCCCCTCATCAACACAAAGAAGCCTTTTTTCTTCTCTGGTCATTGAAACTGCATGAAAAGAACTTTAAAATAAAGGAGACAGAAAGAATTTAAACTGTTTTAATACAGTGAAGAGCATGGTTTCAGAATCCTAGCAAAACCTTCGCTCATTCTCTTGTGGACTTGCTCATCTTTCTTTATTTTCATTAATTTTCATTCATCTTGTTGTCACGTCCCATGTAGAATGGTGCATTTACTGCAGCTTCCCACCATCTTTAGATGAATCCTCATGATCTGGCATCCCATCTTAGCTCATTATGGAACAAAGAGCTCCCACTACAGCCTGACCCACTTGCATAAACTTGCACTAAATCATGCATGTACTCTTACGGTGAAGGCCATTTATTTTACATGTACGTCATGAGGTTGCTAGTCTCACACGCAACCTCACATCAGTAACCTCCAGCGACCCTTTATTGAACAAATCAATCAATTAATAGGAGCATATGCCTTCAACAAACACATGCCAAGTCCTCCTCCTGCCATCCTCTCAAGGTTTTTCCCTGTTTTCCCACATCATTTTCACTTCTGTATTTAGCACTCTTCTCCATGTGTTTTTGGTTTAAACATTTATAACACATAAGAAAGGGAAACCTTAGGCCTGTAAACAGTAAATAACCATTAGACAAACATAAAGGTATGTTTTCAGGCACTCGTAAGAAATAAAGAAGTAGAAAACTAGACAACAGAAAAACAACAGACGTGAAACAAGGACTGGCCTGTAATGCTATCAACAGGTCTCCTCACTGTGTGTCCTATCCATCGCCAGCGTCTTCTTCTCAACTTTTGTTCCACCGGCACTTTTCTGGCTCTTGTTATCAGTTCCACATTTGTGACTTTGTCATACCATTTCAATGCTTCTATTCTTCGCAAGCACCCGTTTATTAAAGTGTGTAGCCTTTTGGTTGTTGTTTTTGTTGTTCTCCATGTTTCTGAGCCATACAATAATGAAGTCGTCATAAAATAACAAACTCCAATAACCAGTGGTTTCGGTAGCAGTGTGTTTTGCATCATGAGGTTACCAATTGGGGATAAGTCATCATAATCTTTTTTAGTCTGTTCAGAGACCCCTCTTCAGCGACAAGGGGTGCTTATCAATAACGTTTGGTGTATCTGGATTGCTTCTAGCAATTCCGACTATACTAGATGTCTTATTGATACGTCTGAAACATAAACGACAAAAATTATGCCACCTTTTCGGGAACATACGCAAGTAGTGCGTATTGCACCGTGAAAGCTAGCAAGAAGACGTTGGAGGTGGATAGGACACACATTGAGGAAACTTGTTGATAGCAAGATCTGCACACTTACGCAAGTGTACAACACATTGTGGAAACTTGTTGATAGCAAGATCTGCACACTTACGCAAGTGTACAACACATTGTGGAAACTGGTTGATAGCAAGATCTGCACACTTACGCAAGTGTACAACACATTGTGGAAACCTGTTGATAGCAAGATCTGCACACTTACGCAAGTGTACAACACATTGTGGAAACTTGTTGATAGCAAGATCTGCACACTTACGCAAGTGTACAACACTTTGAGGAAACTTGTTGATAGCAAGATCTGCAAACTTACGCAAGTGTACAACACATTGTGGAAACTTGTTAATAGCAAGATCTGCACACTTACGCAAATGTACAACAAACTGAGGAAACTTGTTGATAGGCAGATCTGCACATTTACGCAAATTTACAACAAACTGAGGAAACTTGTTGATAGCAAGATCTGCACACTTACGCAAATGTACAACAAACTGAGGAAACTTGTTGATAGCAAGATCTGCACACTTACGCAAATGTACAACAAACTGAGGAAACTTGTTGATAGTAAGATCTGCACACTTACGCAAATGTACAACAAACTGAGGAAACTTGTTGATAGCAAGATCTGCAAACTTACGCAAGTGTACAACAAATTGAGAACACTTGTTGATAGCAAGATCTGCACACTTACGCAAGTGTACAACAAACAGAGGAAACTTGTTGATAGCAAGATCTGCACACTTACGCAAGTGTACAACAAACAGAGGAAACTTGTTGATAGCAAGATCTGCACACTTACGTAAGTGTACAACAAATTGAGAACAGTTGTTGATAGCAAGATCTGCACTCTTACGCAAGTGTACAACAAACTGAGGAAACTTGTTGATAACAAGATCTGCACACTTACGTAAGTGTACAGCAAATTGAGAACACTTGTTGATAGCAAGATCTGCACACTTACGCAAGTGTACAACAAACTGAGGAAACTTGTTGATAGCTGTCGTGTGAAATTCTAATCCACATATATAAATTAAAACGTAAATGTAAAGCCTAACAAATAAATTTAATAAAAGGAAAGAAGAATGGTAAAGAACAGTGCTGTCACAATGACTGTACTCGAAATCCCCCTTGTTTTCTCCTTCGTCTGCAAATTGTAACGTTTCACGTTGATAGTAAAAGCCTACTGCTTCAATACCCGCTTTCTACGATAAAACGTGTACTGCCTTTCTAAGAAAAACCTTGAGATACGCAAGCTGACCTATATTTAATATTCCATTCATGTCATTTTATACACTAAGTTACCATAAACGAAAGACAGATGGACTAAGGATAGAAAGAAAGGGAGGGGCTGAAAGCCGGAACGCAGGCAATACTACCACAGTCTCGCGATACACAATTACTACCATCACGCGTGTAAGGCCACAAGCACTCGCTTTTTTTCAAATCGACAGTGATAAAAAACACTACCCATACGAGTTAGGTTTTAAAAACCTGAAAAACGCTTATTAGGAAACATGACATTATACTGGTTTACGTTTGAAAACATTACAATACCCAGACACCACATCGTATTCGAAGTGAACAGGAGGTAGAAGAAAATGCATATTTTGAACGCAGCCCCTTAGCCCCATTAAATTTATATATTTGGGTTCCTTAGGACTTGCTGACAAAGAATATGTTAAACGTTACGCAAATAGTCTAGAAATTAACAAATTATAGCCAAAAGAAATAGTGAGGGATGTCAGACAACACCAAAATCAGAATCGCTCAGTGGCAGATTTTCACACCACCATTGTACGGGAAATAGGCTGACAAGTTACCTCCTATTTGATTGGCGGAAAGTAAATGTAAGGCTAAACACGATTAGTCGGACTATAAATACTACTTCTTTGTTGCTAGGGGAAACAGTAGTAGGGTACTTTTTTTCAAACGCTTGGGTAAACATGGCACGATTGGTTAGACCCGCCAATATAGTCAATCAGAGGCGTCAGGTCAGCACCACATTTTCAAATAAACTTACTAAAGAACCAGTGCGTTGAGCGCCAGTGCATATTTTTCTAAATAAAAGCCTGGGACATCGGCAGATCGGAGTTTGTGCCTATTCATTGCCAGTCAACGTAATTCTGTGTTATTTCCATGAATTGTGGGACCGTGGTCCTAAAGTTATTGAGCAGCACCTGGTCTGAGCTTTGCTGAACCTAGAGGCTGACAGCATACTCCTGGGTCCAGATAGTGACCAGTGAGGTGTCTCCAGAACACAGGGAGGCTATCGAGCAGAGGAGTCTTTTCCTGCCGCCATCACGAAAGATAAGCGTCTGTGGCCAGAGGAGCTCAACATTATGCCCCCCTCAAAATCTGACTTTATAATAAAACAGAGGGAAAATACTGTGTTTAAATTGATAGGAACTGTGAACTTTTCCCCATACTATTTCCAAGATAAACAAACACTTGAAGTCATGATGACAAATAACAACATAGCTTGAAAAAAACAAAACCAGTATTACCTCATATTACTACTACACAACTGACACACATAGGATAATATTAATAAAATATGTCACTACAAGGTTCATATTGATAAATTCTGTACATATAAATTGTAATTACAATTGATTGTGATTCCTGGTTCACTTTGTATTTGAATCAGGACACATATATTAGTGAAAGTAATTAATACATATTTATATTTGAAACTTTACCAGTGCCTCATTTAAGATAGTCTTATAGAGTGTTAAATGTGTGTGAGTGTCACAGTGTTGTCAAGTGTGGTGGAATAAATTAAATTGTTTATCTGTCTGTTGTTGTTGTGACTTACACTTCATCATATACATACCCTAGACATTTAACGTAGTCATCACAATATTCCAGAATAATTCTGACTGAGTTATAATGTGGTAGCAAGTAAGGTTATCTGTAAAACACTACACCTATTAGATACAGATACCTTCACAGCTGATCTCAGTCAGTACACTAAGTCCCCTATAAATATTTATAACATCCCACATTACCACAATAGCAAGATCTGCACACTTACGCAAGTGTACATCAAACTAAGGAAACCTGTTGATAGCAAGATCTGCACACTTACGCAAGTGTACATCAAACTGAGAAAACTTGTTGATAGCAAGATCTGCACACTTACGTAAGTGTACAACACATTGTGGAATCTTGTTGATAGCAAGATCTGCACACATACGCAAGTGCACAACACATTGAGGAAACTTGTTGATAGCAAGATCTGCACACTTACGCAAATGTACAACAAACTAAGGAAACCTGTTGATAGCAAGATCTGCACACTTACGCAAGTGTACATCATACTGAGGAAACCTGTTGATAGCAAGATCTGCACACTTATGCAAGAGTACAACAAACTGAGGAAACTTATTGATAGCAAGATCTGTACACTTACGTAAGTGTACAACAAACTGAGGAAACTTGTTGATAGAAAGATATGCACACTTACGCAAGTGTATAACAAACTGAGGAAACTTGTTGATAGCAAGATCTGCACACTTACGCAAGTGTACAACAAACTGAGGAAACTTGTTGATAGCAAGATCTGCACACTTACGCAAGTGTACAACAAACTGAGGAAACTTGTTGATAGCAAGATCTGCACACTTACGCAACTTTACAACACTTTGAGGAAACTTGTTGATAGCAAGATCTGCACACTTACGCAAGTGTACAACACATTGAGAAAACTTGTTGATAGCAAGATCTGCACACTTACGCAAATGTACAACAAACTGAGGAAACTTGTTGATAGCAAGATCTGCACACTTACGCAGATGTACAACAAACTAAGGAAACCTGTTGATAGCAAGATCTGCACACTTCCGCAAGTGTACATCAAACTGAGGAAACTTGTTGATAGCAAGATCTGCACACTTACGCAAGAGTACAACAAACTGAGGAGTGCTGGAGACAGACATGACATTGGTGAGGAAGACATGGACAGAACGAGCTGATGGTACGGGACAGGAAAACAAGGCTCGCGTTTCTTGAAGGTCTATATTCCTTGCAGAGCTCATTAGTAGTGACTGAATGAATGTATGAAAATACTTTGTCAGGATTTACTATTCTAATTGGGTTTACTATTAAGTGAATTTTTTTTTTTTAAACCAATCAATCTCATTCGTCGATCTCATTGAAACTATATGCGCATAAATTATGTACATTCCTTTGGGCATCTACTGAATTAGCTTTGTTGTGTGAGAAATCTTAAAACATACAAAAATTTAAAGTAATCCAAGATGGCGCTTCTTCGATCTTGGAAACGTCTGCCACGAAAGTGCATGATTACTGAAAAATCAATTACTAGGTCATAAACAATGTTTTCACGTCAGTTAAATTTATATGACGCACCTTTGGCTTTCTGACCACACAATAGGGATATTGATTTATATAATTCATTATTTAGGGGGTCATAAATATTGCCAACGTCTATTTCCACTCGTTATTACAATAGCAATAATTGTGATATCATAGAATAATAAATTTCAAATAAACCCAGCCGACCTAGCATCTTTCTAGTCGTTCAATTTTTATTTTTATTTTCAGTACAGCAATGTAAATAAACTGCCGTTTTCTAAAGAAGTACAACAAAGCTAACAATAGTTGACCTTGACAAAATAATAACAAAGTAAAGAGTGAAAACTAGTTTAAAATTAAGGCCCTCGAAACGATCTATTTAATTATATGTGAAGCTGGCTCTTATTTATCTCATTTATTATATGGGAAATCGCTCCTTCCTTATGTCTTTGATAGTATATACAACTTTACCTCTACTTCTAAAGGTTACAAGTACCCGGTTCGTTCCCAGGAAAGGAAACATAAGAGTCCGCCAGAGATATCAATTTCTTGGTTTCAATCTTTTTTTTTTATAACCCAGGTAGGTTCTTTCCTCTTATGATGTGTTTGTGTGAGACAGTAGTGGTGATGATGATTGATACAGTACAACACTTGGTACAGGTTCACAACTAAGGGTCTAGCTCAACTGTAAAGAATCCTCAGTAACTTCTTTGATATAATATCAAGTTTTATTTAACCATTGAAGATTTTCCACAAAACAGCAACATTTGTACTAATTCAGAAGTTACATTGGTTTTCAGGCATAGAATCCATTTCATATTTGATAAGTTGTCCCTTTCTTGTTTCTATCCAGCAGGGATGATGAAATTCCTTAACTTCTGTATCTTCTTCAATCTTCTCTATTGAAGGTACACTCATATATGGCACTTTGGGTGTAAGAGCCTCTACTTGCTTTATATTTGTCAATACGGCTTCATTCGTTTTTTTACTTGATTATAGCATTTCTTAGGCATATGCTGAAATAAAAATGTTCGTACGAATCGTACTTACTTGTGTACCCCAAAGCAAGAAAATCTGTTTCATACTGAGTTTTCTTGAAAATGAAGAAAATACTTTTTCCGTCTGCAAATAATTAAAGAGTAAGGAAATACACTGAGGTTCTTGTTGAATATCTCAGCGAAGGAGCCAGGACAGACCGGGGGTGGAGCCAAATACCTTCCCCGCACAGTTAAAATCACGTCCTATGTGCAAAGCTCTGATTTTACAACTGACTTTCAGAAAGCTTGACATAGTTTTAGTTGATCTTATGTCATCCTATACTCAATGTATCTCGTGTTTATGAATCACTACGAGATGTCGTAACTGCACTGTTTATTTTCTATAGTAGTAAATAGTAATTTCTATTATTTTATTATAATTAGTTTCTGTCACGAATAAATGCTATGGTAATAGGTCATACGGCCACATAGATGCGGGGGCCATGCAAATGTATCCCGTAGGGAGACATTTCGGTACCATCACAAAACTCTGAAATCCTAAAAAAATATGTAAGTCACTAAACGGGGGCTCCTGTACATATAAATTTATGGACTCCCATGTCAATACATAAACCATCTAAGTTTTACAAAGTGGCAACATGTCTCAAATAGTGAAAACATTTTGTGAAATTTATAACATTCATCAACAGAGTTCTACGTATCATGTTTTAACTGTAACTTTCAATAATAAAATTTGTCTGAACACATCACTAACAGCGAGGAATATCTTATGTCTTAATGTCTTATAACACTGGCAATAGCATAAGTGGTAACGTTAAGGGTATGTAATATTCATATAATCTCTCAAACTTTAACTTGTCAAGAATTGTTTCAAACTTTACTTGCCATGAAATATCTCAAACTTCAGCTTAAATATCATAGTGAAGATATATTACATTTATACAAATGCGTCCGCGATCTGCCTTCTGGGACGAAGATTTGTCAGTTCGTACGTGTATATAGCATCTGCTGTCAGAACTACTACAGTCGGAGTCAGTCACATGGGCTGTCTATTATTTTACAATATATATCTATGGTGCACGAAAGGAAAAAGGAATGGAAACATAATCTTACGTCAGGGGTGAAAGTGCTCGACCAATGTTGGCCTTGTATGCACAGTCTCGGTAAGCAAATATAGATCAAAGTAAAATAGTCAAACTCAATGTCAAAATGATGGAGGCATTGTTACTGGTTAGTGAATAAGGTATCAATCTTACTGAACTATCTGTCACGTGACTACGTAAAAGCAGAAACGTTCAATTAATAACAATTGAAAAAGTGTATCATTTTCAAAGATAACTATTATAACTTATGAGGTATCTGTCGCGCTTAGATAGGTTTTAAAGTTATTTAAGGTCCCGCCTGAGTATAGGGATGGTAACAGTACGTGAGAAGTAAAGATGTAAGAAATAGATTTTCACGAGTGGATAGTTGTCGTAAATTTTAGATAGGTTAGCAGATATTTATGGTCCCGTCTGAGCAGAGGCGACAGTGGTACATGTGAGAGAATAAAGGTGTAAGAAATAGATTTCACGAGTGAATATTTTAAGGAAAAGATCTGTCTCTAAAATGAGTAGTTTCTCTAGTCCAGCTTATCTATACGACTAAATTTAAGTATAAGACAATCTAGTACCTCTTTATATCTAGAACTATAAGTTAAACTAAACACAAGCACACAATTATGTGACAACAAGACACACAAACGTGAAAAACTATGGTTAATGGGTATGGGTCTGACCAACAGGCAAAGTTAAGTTCTTTTTGTTGCTTATTATCATTAAACTTTACAACATCAAACATATAGAGAAATCAATAAAATCATGTTTACATACATATTAAAATAACCGAATAAGTGCCCTCCTCCTTGTGGAGAAAGGATCCCAAAGAAGTTAATAACCCAAAGGTCAAAGATTAGCACTAGGTTACAGAATAGACTGTGCAGAACAAGTTTCCACTAAATTACTACTCAGTAAAGTACACAAGTCTAGCGAAATAAGAAAAAAGAAGTTAGTACAATGCTTGTAACAAATAAAAATATTCACTCTCTATCTCTCTCTTTCGCTCTCTCTCTGTCCAACGTGGCCACAAACAATCTCGCTTACCCAATCGTGGTGTTTATATCCCTTGAAAAAAATACAATAGTTCCTGAACCTATACTGTCAGGTGGGTTGCCAAATTAGCCCCAGTCCAGCCTATATATCGAACAATAATTACAAGGTAGACGCCAAATTTGGTGGTTTTATTTCCCCTGGATGAAACAAAGGCCACCGCGAATAGTTACTGAAGCAAGACGTGCTCTGGACGTTCACAGTTGCAAAAGGAGAAAAATAATTCCATTATTGCGAAACATCTGGTTGCTAAGAAAATATTTCCATTATTGCGAAACATCTGGTTGCTAAGAAAATGTTACAATATGTAAAAAAAAAATGATGATGGTAAATCCTCTCGGCTGGCTCTTTGGTGAGTGCCAATTTTGAAACAGCGTAGCTTTCTGGATCACTCAGTTGAAACGGCTGTCAAACGTCAGGAATATATATTCTTTCGTATGCCCAGTGGGCTGGAAAAATTGAATAAATAATTCTGGGTAAGGTACAGTCCAGTTAAGATTTAATATTAATGTTTAATTGCCTCTGTGACCCAACCGGTTCACGAAGGAACTTGGGATTTGTGAGCCAAGAAGAAGACACCATTAGTCCTTCTCTGAATGAAGAAAGAGGACCTAACTAGCCCAAAAAGTCGAAGACCCAAATTAAGACCGCTGGCCGCTGGTTTTTGATCAGGTACTATTTAGGAAGAAAAGAACATTTATGAAAAACATGAAATGCTACTATCCTATTCACACGTAAGTATTTCCGCTATGGCATCTCAGGAAAAAGCGTATGCGCCCTCCCCCGTTATTGCCCGCGAGAAAATGAACAGCGCTCAAAGTCAATTATTATTTAATTTATCCATACACGCACTTTAACAAAAATCGCCCGTCACTACTAGCTATTTGATTGTCCAGCGTCTGTTGTTGAGTCACATGATATTAACACTAGTCACTTATATAATTTCACACAATGAAATATAATGCGAATTCTATTCTGTCACTCATCCGTCACGCGTAATAATCCCAGTCATCTAAATCGTATCTTCTTGTGTAAGAAAGTGGGGTGATGGAATTTACATTAACTGAACAACTGGCAAGAAAATATCTACGCGTTATGTTATTTCACTAGTTTTAACGCTAGTGAATCACAGTGAATTAAAATGGTAAACTTAACGCATTTTAACACTTAAGCACAATTTCTATTGCCACAAATCAGAAAAATGAAATCCCCACGAGACTATTTAACACATTTAGCGAAGAAAGGTTCTAGTCTGGCGTGTTTAGATTATCCAAAAAATTTTGAGCGACTCTGATAACTGACCTGGAGAGAACGCAATATATATACAGATTATGGTGTTATTATATCTAGAGGATGTTATAATTCACACATTCTGCATAGCAGAGAAATCAGTAAACTGCGTTTCCCGGATCAAAGGTTTTATCGTTCGCTCTACTCAGCGATGCTGACCGACATCAGAAGACTTGGCCGTACAACGGACTTCTCTTAGATTTCGTTCCCTTTTGCAGATCAATTAATTTACCTCCCCCTGAACATACGAACATCAAATGTGGTCGAGGAAATATTATCGCCCCTGTATCTCTTAACACAGTCCGTTATTTCCACGTGCATCTGTCTAATGACTGATACTTAGCAGATCGGCTCGCGTGAGAAACTCATGTAAGCAAACGTGATTCGCTCCCCTGATAAGACTGGCAGGTTGCGAAAAGTTAGTAAACAACTCTTGTTATGTTCCCAGATAAAAGGTGTGGATTTAAAGGTGATTCATACAAACAGAAATATGCGTGGTTTGGCTAGCTTCTGCTTACTTCTTCTCCGCCTCATATCTGTCGAGTTCTTCGTTCACAAAAGCTAGCACTTCTGCACCTTGTAGTCCTACTTCCCTTGCTTCTTCTCTTATCATAGCTTTCAGTCTTGCACGCTCAGCCATGGTTAATAACTGACTGCGACTTACTCGAGAAAGAAAGAAGAAAAGGATACAGTGTTCCCTAACCAATTAAGAGAAATACCCCCTCCCCCTCCCCCCCCCCAAAAAAAAATAATAATAATCTGATTTTACTGTGTAACCTCCCCCTTGTTCTCAGTTATCTAATCTATCGCTGCTGTTAACTGGCCAAGGCTCCTAACGCAGTTGACTTAAACCATAAAGATGGTACATTGGGGATTTGAGAGTTTTACTAGAGTATCGTGCTAATTGATGTTTCTTGCGATGTGGGTGTCCAATAACAATATGTTAACTTGATTGAACTTCACATCGATATTCGTGGTTGGGTCCACGGACAAAATACATTTAATGACGAGCATCATAACAAGTTCATGGCAATCATCTTATACATACATCAAATCAGTTTCCTATATTCAGTGCTTCATCGTCATATGTCTGGCCTGTATACTAGCAATGCCGACAAGCGGACTCATTGAAGTAGTGATAACCGACAGCTGGCGATGGCAAATATTATAATTATACTCCCTGAACTTCCTTCTGCATCAAAATGCTCATCAATATAGGATGCTCAAATACTGCATCATGTAAAATAAAAGTGGCGACCTTCGTTTCATTATAAGCCACGTAGGAGATCTGTAAACTTCAATAACTTTGGGAGCAGTAATAATCCACGTCTTGCTTAGACGGATTCAAACGACGAAAGGCCAAGAAAGACCGCTTACATGCATTAGTGCAGCACCTCATTACGTCATCCTTTCCTAGTGACGTCTACACATAATCGCGTTCACCAGCAATATCTTATAGTGTAAAATACATCATGTTGACTTCAGATAAAAATGTTAGAGCGTAAATTTAAACTGGTAACAAATCTAAATGATGCCAACATTTAATATACATAATACCTTAACAGTTTCTCCGCCCGACCGGGTTAAAAAATCAATTATATTGATTGTTTATAATAATATCATTTAATATTAACAACGCAATGAATCTAATCAGAACTCAGAGCGCGAAAAATAATTTACGACATACGGCCAGAGATGTTTACAATAAAACAGTGTCTACGGTCGTTGTCACTGTCATAGTATGTCATACAATAAAAATATATTTAATAAACACTAACTTAACTAACGAAAGAATCATCAACAGTCAATATAATATAGCATAAGTGAACATAATTAACTAATAAGTGAGTGAACCAAAAATTTTAAAAGTAATATGATATTGCAGTTAATTAAGCAAATGTAATAAAATATAGCGATGGTGGTGGGCGATGTAGTGGAGGTTTGACTGAAGGATCGTTTTTATGTCTGTAGACTGGACGACGTTTTGTACGCATTTTCGTTCATACAAGCTCCTGGGGAAGCTTCATAAACTTTGCAAGTGGAGAAGAGTCATCTGAAGAAGATAAGTACGGTCGTTTCACAGCTGTGCTTATTTCAGGGGGCGGATTATCGTCAATGGATTCTTCTCTGCTGTCAGGATCAAATGTATCGATACAAGTACGTTGTCGCTTCGCCGTTAGTTTCATCTGGGAGATCGTTTAATTATTCATTGGTGTGGAAGCGTTGTTTTGTTTGTTCTTGAGTATCATTATCTGAGTCTGTTTCATCAGAGGAGGTGTGACTCGAGGGTTGATAATTCAATGTAGCTTTTCTAATTGGTCTGGTAGATGTCATCTTGGATGCAATAGGACGATGGTCATCACGCCTAAGTTTCAGGTTGAAATTGTTATCAGATTTAAAGTGAATATGTTTTACATTTACACTGGTTGAAATGGTTAATTATATTACAAGTTTGTACATCCTTTTTTTTCATCATTCCCTCACTGCTCCATATGGAACTTGGGACTACCTCTGCTTTGGTTCTTTTTGAGAAACTCGAAATAAAGCAGTAACCAGCCCTGGCAGTGGTGGTTCATGAAATCATCATTCTATATGCTGATGTTGCCAGCCTCACAGCACTTTTAAAGGCCTCTTACACTTGGTCTGGGGTGTTTCGATGTTACAATGTTAAGCATGGCTCTAATCGGAAGGGGTGTTGTACCTTCATTCCGGATGTCGGATAATCGTTTCAAATATGCGTGTTTTGTGGGGTAATTCAAATTATTTCCTCATGGAAATTTCTGTTAGTTACTGCAGAGGTCGTGTCTAACAAATATGGAATGAAAACATCCGATCCTCTCTCGGCAACGTTTACAAATAACTTCTTATACCTGCCCAGACTATTACAACATATCCGCTCAGATGTGTCCGACTGATAAGTGCATGACTGTAATTTATCACCCGGCACGCCTTAGGTAAACCCAACGCTCGGTTGCTGACCGGCCTATCTGGGTTCAGGATGAATTATCACCGTGAGGAGTGTAAGATGATTTGAAAGTACAAAATATCTGCTTGATAGAAGAGAAAGAAAATTTGATTATTTTAATTGTTCACATGCCGCGTTTCCATTGTTTCTAATTTCCACTTTAGCTGCACGTGTAGTATACCCAGCTTCTATCATATATTTTAATAGGTAGCGCGACAATAGCACCTACTTTGTGCAATTGATTATTTACTGATACCATAATTAGTGCTTAATGATTTACTTCACTTACTTTATTTCTCCCATCATACTCTTTTCATAGTGTTTGTTACGCACAGATTTTTCTGAGGCAATATTGATTTACCTGTCTTGTTGGTACACTTTAATTTTTGTATTCAAAGGTACATAACCCTTGGTTTGTTGATGTTACATTTTACAATAGTTGTTACCTTCTCTTGTGTCTTAACCTAGCGGTTTATTATTAGACCCATGTCTGGTTGTTTTCTTATATGGCTAGAATAGATCAGCTTTTCTTGGAATGTTTGCAACCTGAGTTGATGTTTATTCCCTGACCATATAAGGCTCGATTTGGTCAGTATCTTTGCTTGGTATGTGTCCAACATCGGCCCGTTTGAGTTTTACTCAGGGGTCAAGCGCTTCTGCGCATGTGTCGAATTTTAGGGGATTTGAAAAAGACTTCCGTACCAGTAGTCGAAGATGTGATCTGTGTCGGGGTAAATCGTGTTCTCGTCCACCCGAGTTTCTTTTTTCATTATGGGCAGGAAGCCTCTGTTAGTTCGATTGCAAGTCTACTGATATTAGTCCCATGTGTTTATTTCAAACGTCTGGAGACGGTTAGAATTGTGGTGTATTTCGAACGTAAAGGTAATTGCTCTTTCTACTTCGATCTGTAGCCAGTTAGGTTTGACATTGTTGTTCCTACTCGCTCATTATCTACTGGCAGAGAAGAGTCTCTACTATTAGAAGTACACCTAGGTATCCTCATACCTTAGATTCATATGTATCGGGCTACTCTATGCCCAGAGAAAAGTTGCTATGTTCCTTGAACTCCGCTATACTAGCGATAATACCTTAATCAAGGTTAGATCTAGAAATGTCCACAGAGGTCAACTTGAACTGTACACATAAGCCCGCCATTTCCGTGCGGCCTGCAGTAGACTTGTCTACATATCTGATTTATTGGTATCAGAGAGGAGTTTGTTAAACTCATAAATTGATTATATTGGACTGAAGCTGTTGAAGCTGGAATTATACGAAATCAGCTTACTTGATATATGCATAATTTTCTGATGAACTTTATTTATGCTCATTGCTATGTCCTGCATTGTCTGTGACTCATATATGTTGATGTCAGCGTACCTGTCGTTGTGGCGTCCCAAATAAATGATGGAAAACGTCACCTGCTGTTCCTATTTATTGGACTTCCTCGTC
Source organism: Oreohelix idahoensis (assembly GCA_024509875.1). Classification (NCBI taxonomy): domain Eukaryota; kingdom Metazoa; phylum Mollusca; class Gastropoda; order Stylommatophora; family Oreohelicidae; genus Oreohelix; species Oreohelix idahoensis. The sequence continues at coordinate 141,925 of JAMPIV010008719.1, forward strand.
GTGAGTCAATGTGACGTTCTCATGACCTATGTAATGTAATCTCCTGTGTGGAACTTCATCTACATATCTATCTGATATGTTCCATTAACACACCATCAATAAACCAGACAAGAGACACCATCCTACACTGCCTCCAACATCCCTGGTGTCTAGTGTGGTAGTAACATTACACGGCTACATCTCCAGCAACAACATTAGACATCTATACATTTTTTGGTAGCCTGGTATAAAATAATACTGCTACAGTGTTGCTTTCTTCTCGTTTTTTAATTTGGGCATTGATTTTTGTTCGTTCTGTTTTCAAACACTTGCGTTTATTTTTCTTCAAGCAAACAAAATTCATCTAATAGACATTCTGGTCAAAGGGAAAATAGGTATTGCAATCATTCTAACTGGGGTCCAAATCAAGACAATGATCTCATTAGAGATATTAGTCAGGATAGATCTCGATATAGAGGTAGATCTCCAAATGATAGATCTCCTCGACATGCTATTTCAGCCCAACATGAGCCTCAGGGTATTTTGAATCAAAATGACATTAATAATGTTAATAATTCTGCTGCTTGTTGTGCTTTAGATTATAAGTGCACAACTCTATTTCAGCCTGCAGCAGTGACTACCTTGAGTTGCGGTAATCCTCTCCCGACTCTTCCTGCCTTGTCTGCACATGATGGGACAGGTTCTGTTACAATACACAAAAGGTTTGTAAATACTATTCCGGTCTCATGCTCCAGGATTCGGGATGCACGACTGTTGTAATTAGGCAATCTCTGGTTCACCCGTCTTACGCTACGGGTAATGTCGTAAAATGTGTGACGTTCGGTGGCACAGTTGAGACTTTTCCAACAGCCATCGTCCACATTTCCACCCCATTTTTTACGGGTTATATACTTGTATGCATGCTCCCCGCACCGGTCGCCAACCTTATTGTCGGGCGGATACTTGGGTTAAAGAGTGTACTCTACAACATATTGCTTATTGGGAACTGCAACATCATCTTGCTGCTTCCTCGTTTACGGCTATGGCACAGTCTTATCCGCAGATACGTTCTACTACTGCAGTGGGATCTTGCAGTACTAATAATACTATTGTTCATCATACCAATTTTGATGCTTCTTTGAGCCCTGTACGACATACGTCAGTACGTCATTGCTCAAATTTTAGTTCTTCTTTAAGTACTATTAATGAGGAAGATCCTTCTGTTTTGTCTGACACTCACGCCAATTTTGTTACCACTACTGAATCTACATCCAGTCACGTTGGTTGCAACTGCTTTTGTGCAATGACTAGTGTTTTCTTTGCCAAATGTACGGACTTCGTTCTTCGTGCATTTATATATCTTATGGGTATATTTATCTTTCTTATTGGGCCGGTTAGCTCAGTATCTTTTTAGTCTACGACGTTTTGTCGTACTCACTGCTTTACATTTAAACTTCGACGCATGCCCAAATTCACTACTGTCTGTTTTTACATCTTTATTGTATATTTCATGCTTGTTTCTTTGCCCAGAACACAGGCTATGACTTCAGTTCAACCTTTTAAAGTTACGCCGTTGTCACCTGATTTTCCTTTCTCTTACACGAAGACTGAGATAGTCAGTCATCCTTACACCCTTATCGATTTTCCTTTTGAAGTCGGTATCATTTGTATGTTCATGACTTCTCTGTACGTCATTTCACACACTCAGCTGATTATTTCGTACTATTTCTTGAGCCTGTATTTTATGCACAGCATTGTTCTTAATGCGACTTAATTCTCACTCTGTTGTTTCTTACGGACATGTTATTCTTTCGTCCCATATCGTTGAACTTTTCATCTATACCTTGACTACTACAACTGCTACTCTTTCTCGTTTGTTGAAGAAAGGTTCGCCTAGCAAAGTACAGTGGTTACAAGTTTGCCATGCCACCTTCGGTAATATAATGTTAAAATTTGACTCTGCTACTATTTTGCGGTTACCAAACACAAAGTTTTCGTTTGATAATTCGCAGGGTCACATCGCAGATGGGATTCGGGGCTTTGCTGGTGCAGAGCTGTTCATGAATTCTACACACAGTAAAATTCTTCTCCCGACAGTTCACCGCAGCGGAACAGCGCTACTCAGTGATGAACATCGGGATGTTAGCCTTGGTCTGATCAAAACGGCAGTTAACACGATTTATACTCGGCGCGCACCTTGTCGTCGAGTTTGTCAGAGAGCTCTTACTACACTACAGAGCAAGGAGTTGCGGAGCTCTAAATCTACGAGATACGCAGTCGCCTTACGGCCGTTCAATTTTCTCCATTCGAGCAATCCGGGGTTCCGATAATGTCATGGCCGACATCCTGTCTAGATGTCCCCAAGAATCACCCGGGCCGCTGAACAACTATTCTTGTGCCGCCATTGCGCTGCTACTTAATCGCTTTTGTACCACGGATTTCATTTCTTTATCTTCATTGATGGACTTATTAGAGCGCTATTATATCAATGATATAGATCAGTCGCCATGCAACTTTCCGCGATCAGTGGTTGATCACTTCGAACTTAAAGGTATTTGACTATTCAGCGCATGTTTAATTACCGACATTTTTATATTGCATTCATTACGGAACACTTAGTTATCATATTTTGTCTATGTGATTATTTTAATTGTTCACATGCCGCGTTTCCATTTTTTTCTAATTTCCACTTTAGCTGCACGTGTACTATACCCAGCTTCTACCATATATTTTAATAGGTAGCGCGAGAATAGCACCTACTTTGTGCAATTGATTATTTACTGATACCATACTTAGTGCTTAATGATTTACTTCACTTACTTTATTTCTCCCATCATACTCTTTTCATAGTGTTGCTTTCTCATACATACATTACACAGCTCATTTTTGTTATCAGGTTGACATGTTTTATCATCTCTGTTGATTTCTGTCCCTTGCTTCGCCTTTTATGATCATTATCCATCTCCTGTCATTTCACTTAAAACTTATTGTTTTATATGTCGTGCATAGTTGATCTATGTCTCCTTTCTTTTGTTTGAATTTGGTTCTTGATTCTCTTTACACAATTCCATCCCACTATTATTATTTTCTTAATAATGCCTTCACATATAGGATAGTTATGTGTTGTTTAGATGGGATTTGATTGACCTCACTGTTTTCTTCGGTACATTAATCAAAAAAAAATCATACGGTATAATCATACAATACAAATTTTAAAAAAAAAGAAGCTTAGCTTTTTTTTCTCTCCGGGGGTCGATGTAAACTGTTAAGTTATTTTCGCGTGGGAGTTAAGTTTTGAGATCCTCACATACGGGTCCAGTCTTTTATAGACGCACATGTGAGCGCATTGTATGTGTTGTTATTTGCGTGCCGGAGTGAACTATATTTGAACAGATTGGCGCGGCTGGTTGCGTCGATCTGTTGCCATCCAGCTGTGATGCATGAGGCAGATCCGGATATTAGCCGTCGATGATAGACGTATTTTAGCTTACTTGCCCTAAGTCAAGGGAAGATACGCGGACGATAATATTATATTGAACTGAAAGTTGAGGAGGCCATTTCTTGAAGAACCGTACAAAGAATCCTACCAGTATGAATATTTTGGCCAGCAAAACGGCTCGTATCCCGTCTTGGATACTTAAGTTCCTACGGCATTATGGCAGAGCTTTGGCTGGACCAGATGTGTCCTTCAGTTTGTGTGTCCCTCTAATACTAGGAGCAGATTATTATTGAAATTAAGATGTATACGTAAAGATGAACATGGTCCATTTGTCAGAACCATGTATTCTGCCAAGACGGTGACCATGATGATGTAGCGGCCAGTGCAGTCAATCAAAGGCCATATCAATGCTTACTTAATGATGAATGATGTTCACCATATGATCGTATATTTGTGAAATGTTCCTGCCATGCAACAATGTTGATGTTCGTCTACCTTACTGATGTCCAAGTTTCGTGCTCAATAAATTGTATCGACAATGTTCCCTACGAGTCCAGCATTTGTTCCTCGCCAGTTCGGTCCTACTGTTTGACCCATTACTCGATGTTACCAACCATTAACTATCACCATCCTATGCCAGAGTTAAACGGCCCACACATCATTCGCGTTAGCAAATAATACGTCGGCTACTAACAGTAAGCCCTGCAGGCCGGTGACCACTACCACAAAATACAACTGTAACAACAATCTTGCCTCTCCTTATCTAGAAATATAAGTTTAACCACACACACACACACACACACACACACACACACACACACACACACACACACACACACACACACACACACACACACACACAACTATGTGACAACAAGACACACAGACGTGAAAACTATGTTTAATTTGGTATGGGTCTGATCAACGCACAACGTTTTCTTTTGTTGTTTATTATCATTAAACTTACTTACTTACTTACTTAGTCGTTCCCCTTCTACCGTGAGGTGTAGAGGTTTGGAAGAGAGAGCGCCAGACTATTCTATCGGCTGTCTTCCTCCTGGCCTGGTTCCATTCTAGTCCTCGGTCCTTCAAAGATTGTCTAATGTTGTCCTCCCAGCGGACTCTGGGTCGTCCTCGGGGTCTGGATCTTTGGCTCTTTGTTTCCCATGCTTGTCGTGGTAGCCGATCTTCTCCCATTCTGCAGACATGGCCAAACCATCTTAGTTGGGACTGTTCTACTTGGGTCTGTAGGGGGTGGCATTTTAGGCCTTGACATATCGTCTGGTTGCGTACCATGTCTCTTCTTCATTAAACTTGACAGCACCAAATATCTAAAGAAAGATCAAATAAAATCAGAATTACATACGTAGAAAATTATCAGAATACATATGCCCTCCCCTTATTGAGAAAATAAGAACCCAACAAGTTAATAACCCCAAAAGTCAGAGGTTAGCACTATGTTATAGCATTAACAGTAAAGAAAAGAACAAAGTTCCTACTAAAAGCTATCCAGTAAAGTAAACAATATTTAAGCAGAATCCACATAATACAATTTTCATGTAACAAAGAAAATTCACTCTCTCTGACATACGTGGCCACTCACTCGCTCTTCTTACCTACTATTGATGAAAAACAAATCTCTTGGACATACAATTCCTGAAAATATAATTTCCAGTGTTTTTATCTTCCAAATTGGCCCCAGTCCCTCCTCTAATAGTTAAATTGTATAAGGGGGGGACGGACGCCTTATTTGGTGGTCGATTCCTGGATAGAAAAATGTCACCTCGAATAGTTAATGTAGAAAAACCGAGATCTTGTTTCACAGTAAGCAGTAGAAAATACTTCCAGTATAGGGAAACATCTGGTTGCAAAAAAACACTGTTATTTATGATGGTGAAGGTAAATCCTATTGGCTGGCTATGGGGTGAGTGCCGATTTTGAAACAGCGTAACTTGCTGGATAAATCCGCTGATACGACTGTCAAAAGTCAGATTGTAATATTATCTGTGTTACGCCACATCGGGCTGATAAAATTGAATGAAAATTTCTGTTTATTTGGTAAGTCCAGTTAACTTTACTATTTAAAATGTTACTAGTCTCTTTGGCCAATCCTGTTCACAAATGAACTTGGGGATACGTAAGCCAAGAAAAAGACAACATTCACCAATCAGTAAATGAAGAAGAGGACCAAAATAGACCGCTGGTCGCCCTTGATCAGGTCATGCTTAAGAATAGAGAAACATTATGAAAAAAATGCTACTAATATGTATCTACACATATGCACACGGAAGGGGACAAGACGATCTCTTATCCTCTCCGTCAGTCCTGATTAAACTTAAAAGGCACATGGTGTCTTTAGCCTATCCTATCGCGCGTAGCTTAGCAGGTTTGGTTGAGATATGCAGCCTTTCCCCTCCTGCCCCGATCACGATCAGTGCACAATGTCAATTATTATTTAATTATCAATACGCGCACTTAACAAATATCGCCTGTTTTTAATAGCTATTAGATTTTCGGCGTCTGTGGGTCGTCGTATGGTATTATATAACAGTCACATACTAAAATTACACAAAATGAAATATAACGTGAGTTCTATTCTGTCACTTATCAGTCGCGCCTAGTGTATTAATTAGTCAACTAAAACGTCTTTCTTGTGTGATAGAGCGGGTGGTAAATTATCATAAACTGAACAATTGGTAAACAAATAGCTACGCGTTATTTTCCACTGGTCTTTAACAGCTAAACTTTAAATGAATTAATATGGTAAACTTTAACACGCTTAAGCACAATTTTATATTACCAGAAAATCAGAATGAAATTCCCACGAAGACTATTAACACACCTTCTACAATGGTTCTAGACTACGTGTTTAGATTATCCGAACAATTCTGAGCGACAACTGATAACTGTTTTGGGAAGACGCAGTTTATATAACATCCCGATTATCTGCTTCTATAGGATGCTAATTTTCACACTTGTGCATAGCAGAGAAATCAGAAACCTAAATTCCCATGATAAGAGGCTTCCACGGTCGCTCTTTCGACGTTGCTAATCGACAACAGACTTAAACCGTGTAACGGGTTCCCATAATTTTGGCCCGCTTCTGGAGATCACAGAGCTATCTCCCCCTGTATGTACGAACATCAAATGGTACTAGGGGAAAATTTTTCTGCCCGAGCGACTCACTTCAAAAGGTCCGGTGTTATTCCACGTGCATCTGTCTAATCTCCGATGATTGACAGATCAGCTCACATGAGAAATCAGGTAAACAAACTTGATTCGCTCCCTATTATGACTGGCAGGTCACGGAAGTTGGTAAACTTTTCGTTTGTTTACTTCTCAAGGAAAAGAGGCGTGAATTAAAAATGAGTAAACGCAGGCTGTCAGTGCATGGCTTTGCTGGCGAACGAGGTCACAAATAATAGCCCCTTCAGTCATAACTGACTATGGGAATGCGCCCCTGAGGTGACAGCCCTCAACTGCTTATTTTCCTGGTGCTCCTTTCAACGTTTTCTCCTCACCTCTGCTTCTTGTGTGAGCCTCTCTTCGCCTAATAGGTCACAAAAGACTGTCAGATACTGTAGGCTATTTTTCCATTATAAGTCACAGGTGCACAGATTGGCGTCAGCGTAATACATGTATGGGTTATTTTCACAGGGTAAGAAGTATTTGTCTTTCTGCTGCCATTTGGGTTTGTCTACGTTATCTCTACCCAGGATAGATTATGCGAAACACAAAATCTGAGTCAAGCTTTGAATATTGTGACGAGATAAATTTAGGATGACCCCTTCTCGATCTCTCTTTCATTACGGCAGTAATCAGATACAATTGTTGTACTGATTATTTACGTGCTTTTCCGTGGTCAGCATATTTGTCTTTCTGTGTTATGTAGCAGATATTTGATATTGTCAAAACATTTGACATTCCTTGTTGGTGATAGATAATACATCACATTTGCTAGGCGCGGCACAGCTTTGCTGAAATTAGCGCAAGGAAACTCATATTGGTCTGCTTAGATTTCGTGTAGAGTTGTGTGCTCAAGCCACAGATAACGAGATTACTCAGATGAATGACATAATCGTTTCATGTCAAACTTTCACGTCGACATTACTTTATCTGAAAGTAATATGTTGTTACACCTGAAACACATTTGTCGTATGAGTTTACAGATGGGTTGGTGAGTTGGTACACCAGGCATCGGATGTTTTATTGCCATATATGGGAGACGTGACCTTTGCATCACGCGCAAAATTATTCCATGTCGGAATATTTTAAAATTACCCCACCCAACAAGCATGTTTGAGAAGATTGGAGCCCTGAGTAGCTTCATAACAAACAGATGCGGGGGTAGGACAGGCAATATAACCGGACCTTTTCGCAGTGTTAATTCCCTGTGAGAAATCGCTTGCCAAAGACGACACAACCAGACCTTGCCAGAAGTTAGAATTAAGAATTCCATTTTATCAGGCCGGACCTTTTCTTGGAGAATCTTGACGGACTTACAAAACAGCCCATGAAATCTCTATAATTTTAACAAGGAAACCGGTACTGAGGAAATTGAGAACACACGGAGTCATAGAGGGAATTATCTTATAAAGGTAACGTGTAAGAGGCCTAATGTACATGTGCTTCATTGATTGTAAGAAAACTTATGACAGAGTCCACCATGAGAAAAAAATTGAATGCTTCGAATAGGTATTGATGGAAAAGATATAAGATAGTCTGGCGCTCTCTCTTCCAAATCTCTACACCTCACGGTAGAAGGGGAACGACTAAGTAAGTAAGTAAGGAAAAGATATAAGAATACTCAGTAACCTTTATTGGGAGCAAACTGCCACAGTAAGATCTGGAAGGAATTATTCACCATAGATAGACATAAAAAGAGGTGTCAGACAAGGTTGTGTGCTGTCCCCATGCCTATTTAATCTATACACCGAAACAATTTTCAAACAGATACAGGAAATACCAGAACTGAACATCAATGGAAGGTCAATAAACAACCTTAGATATACAGATGATACCGTGTTGTTAGCTGAAAGATAACTAGCGAAGAACGTAATCAGTAAAAGTCATGAAAATGGACTCGACATTAATATTGAGAAAACAAAAACTATGATAATTAGCAAAACAGACGATAAACCCACATTAAAGATAAGCGTAAATGGGAAAATCCTAGAACAGGTCAAGAGCTACGTATATCTTGGTCATATAATAACAGAAGATGGCAGATGTGAAACAGAAATCAAGAAGAGAATAGGAATGGCCAAAGCTACATTCAACAACATGAAACATATACTGACATCCAAACAGTTATCTCACAAATTAAAACTGAGAATCATAAAGTGTTATATATATTCTGCAATACTATATGGTGTAGAAACATGGACGATGAATAAGCATTTGGAAGAAAGAATTGAGGCTCTTGAAATGTGGATATATAGAAGAATGGGGCGTATCTCATGGAAAGAGAAGAACACAAATAAGGAGGTTCAAGGTATGAAAAGAGAACTAATGAGGGAGATCAAAGTTCGGCAACTAAAATACTTTGGCCACATAAAAAGGCATAACACCTTGCAGAAGACCGTAATGGAAGGGAGAGTTGAAGGCAAACGTGCAAGGGAAAGACATCGCTATAAGTTGGAAAATAACACCAAGAGATGGACAGGAAAGAGTCTATCAGAATGCAGTATCAAGACAAGAGAAAGACGAAGTTTGAGATCCATTACAGCCAACCTTCGTTGTAGAGATGGCAGCTGATGATGATAAAGAGGCCTATGCCAGTGCCTTTATTCATCTGAGCAACAAAGTATGTGAGCCAGGATTGGCGTAAGTTGTCATTTTACATTCTACATTTTTCATTTCTAACATGTGAACTAATTTGTATATATTACCAGGAAAATATTAATATGTGAGAATCGATAGTGGATGTCCAAGTCATTTGAGGCTAGCAGCCTCAGCGTATAGAATGGTGTTTCATGAACCACCACTACAAGGGTTGGTAAATGCTTTATCGCTAGTTTCTTAAAGAGAACTAAAGGCATAGCTAGTTCCAAGTTCCATATGGAACAACGAGGGAAAGATGAAAGAAATGATGTACATTCTAAGTATAAGATTTACATTTTCAAACCGATGTAAATGTCTAGGTAAACATATTCACTTGAAAATTAACGAAAGTTTAAAACTTCTCAACCAGCATAGATATAAATGAAAACATATTCAATTTAATTTGTGAACACTTTTCAGTCAGTGAAGATGTAAATGTAAACATATTCTATCTGTACTATTAACCTTTTCATTTAAATGTAAAATAAAGATACAGCTATTCAATTTAAATGTAAAGAAAGTTTTGACTCGAAGGATTAAGTGTAATTCTCATTGTAGGTAAATTCTGAGTAGATGGAATGGTGGAATAAGAGAAAGGGGACACATAAGTATGTATCGGGAAACGCAATACTCAGGAGAGCGTTTCGTTCCTATTCCTTTACCATAGTTGTTGGTGGTGGTATCGGTTGAGGGTACTATCTCTGGAACATGAAGGGAACAGTGGTCTGAGCTTTAAGACGAGGGACTAACTTTGTAGACACTCCTTGACACTTCTAGAAACGTGCTACGCCCTACATCCTTGACCAGCGACGAGCGATATCAGTGATCAATCTACCAAGAACCAACCCATCAGCGGGAGCAGAACCTACAAGTGGCAGATAAGTGAAACCTATAAGCTGCCACGTGAACTCCTTTATAAACTTTTATCCCGTCACAACAGTGATGATACTTTTCTGACAATCATTTTCATTCTTTTACTTACTTACTTAGTCGTTCCCCTTCTACCGTGAGGTGTAGAGGTTTGGAAGAGAGAGCGCCAGACTATTCTATCAGCTGTCTTCTTCCTGGTCTGGTTCCATTCTAGTCCTCGGTCCTTCAAAGATTGTCTAATGTTGTCCTCCCAGCGGACTCTGGGTCTTCCTGGAGGTCTGGATCCCTGGCTCTTTGTTTCCCATGCTTGTCGTGGTAGCCGAACTTCTCCCATTCTGCAGACATGGCCAAACCATCTTAGTTGGGGCTGTTCTTTTTGGGTCTGCAGCGGGTGGGATTTTAGGCCTTGACGTATCGTCTGGTTGTGGACCATGTCTCTTCTTGTTACTTCAACCACCTTCCTCAGATACCTCATTTCTGAGGTTTGAATCTGGCTTTTGTGGGTTGTAGTCATTGCCCATGACTCGCATCCATATGTCAAGACTGGGACATAGGTGGAGCGGTATACAGCCATCTTCGTTTTCTTACCAACCTCTTTCTTGCTGAGGAATCCTCTATTTATGGCCTGAAAAAGTCTCCCAGCTGCTGCTTTTCGAGTGGCCAACTCTTCTTTGATGCCTCCCTTTCTTCATTCTTTTAATGATTATTAAATTTGTTATTTGTCTTCTTCTTTGATCCACTTTCACTGAGCGTCGGCTCTTGGTGAGTTATTTGTAAGGATACAAATTTAACTTCAATTTAATCATTTTAAACGTACTGCATTAGTCAATTTACTAAATGCACTCTAAACAGAGCTATACCTTAATAATAAGAATTCCACTGAGTAATTCAGGGTGTGAGTTTGACGAGCTAAATTAATAATTGCTTAATCCTTCACAAAAGTTTTCGGCAGATCATAGAGTTAACGTTCTCAACCAAAGCAGCATTTTTCTCGCTTTTCTGAATATCTTGTTAAAATTCCCTTGAGATAGAAGCATCATTATCCTTCTGTCTACTACTCTGCCAAGAGTAATCTTGTGCGAAGGTAGACACCTTTGAGGGCCCGCATTAGATACTCTTAAGCTTTGGCCACTATTGGAGCACTACTGCAAAACAGGGGAGGCAACCCGTGACAAATATGAGGAAAATATGGGTTAAGGAAGAAATAAAAAGAAGGAACAATATGGAAAAGAAGACAGGTAGAACACAATTAAATGATAGTACGACCGTTTTATGATAAGTGGCTCTAAAAATCAATAATTGTGATAAAATGTGTGCACATCTAAAACGTGTGTTACAATGAAAACACAAATGGGATTAAATATCGCATTCAGTGAATTTATTTTTCTAGCACTTAAACGTGAAGAAATCGTATTCATTTCTACAGTTGAAAAGTGAACTATGTTCACATACAACATTCTGTTTTATTAAGATTCCACAGATATGAGAACTATTGCATTTGGTGCTGTATAGCTTTATTTATTCAGAACTTGATTACATAATTTGGGATTACTTTTACTCCTGTTGTTCACTTCGACAAACACTGTGTCACTAAAGGTGCAACACATTTTTTTTACTGGTTTACGCGAGACCAGGTATTGACAAACCTTTTATTTTTTTATTTTTCACAGATTAAGTACCCCACACACACTCCCCCCCCCCCCCCCCCCCCCCCCCCCCCCCCCCCCCCCCCCCCCCCCCCCCCCCCCCCCCCCCCCCCCCCCCCCCCCCCCCCCCCCCCCCCCCCCCCCCCCCCACCCCCCCCCCCCCCCCCCCCCCCCCCCACCCCCCCCCCCCCCCCCCCCCCCCCCCCCCCCCCCCCCCCCCCCCCCCCCCCCCCCCCCCCCCCCCCCCCAACCTTACCTATACACCCCCCCCCCCCCCCCCCCTATCCAAAAAAAAAAAAAATGTGTCACCCAATCTCAGATAATGCGTTATGTGCTCCTAATGGCAAACCGGAACGAGACCTCCACACACAGAAGGTGGGATTTGATCCAGACCAAAGTTCGTACTATGCACCTGACGATAAAATAATTCCAGGCACTACCTTTTTATATAACACTGTAGGATATAATCACTTACAGATAGTAACCCGATGCACTGTGTTTTATCTGACTTACGTTACACATTCAGGATTGTGTTCTCTTTAAGTCAGGCCTGCTTCTTTCTCAGTTTCTCACAGAGCCTGGTGTAAAAAAAGACATAATTGTCATGGCATCACAGTTTAATAAAAAGGTTGTCATAGTAACAGGTTCCAGCGCCGGGTTGGGACAAGCTATTGCCATATTGTTTGCTTCCAGAGGTGCCAACGTCACATTTTGTGGTCGTGATCAAGAAAGACTGAGGTCTGTGTTAGACAAGGCTGTACAGGTTAGTGGTGGCCACAAGGACAGATTTCTTAGTATTCAGGGCGACCTCAATGATTCGAGTGTTCGGGAAGAGATAGTTAGCCAGACCGTTACAAAGTTTGGACGCTTGGACATTCTTGTGGCCAACGCTGGGATAGGAAGTACAATAGGTTCATTTCTGCACGCAAATGAGGAAGATTACAACAATGTGATGGACACCAACTTAAAATCTGTGTTTTTCCTCATACAGCAAGCTGTTCCACATCTGGAAAAAACTAAAGGGAATATCATCAATATTTCTTCTATTGCTACATCCTTTTCGAGCCCTCTTGCGATAGTCTACACATTGTCTAAGGCAGCCCTTGATCATCTAACCCGTTGTTTGGCTGTACATCTAGGATCGAAGGGTATCCGGGTGAATGCCGTTAACCCTGGATACTTTACAACGCTAGCTTTGAGGCATTATGAGAATGCACAGGAGATAGACAGAGAATTCGTGAAGTCTCAGATAGAGAAACAACCACTGAAAGGAAGAATTGGAGTAGTGGAAGATGTAGCCGAAGCTGTGATATTTTTGGCATCGGACGCAGCAGGTTTTATAACGGGCGAACTCATTAAAGTTGATGGCGGAAGAGCCTACTCTGGACCATTTGATGTGTCACCTAAAAAATAAGTACATTAAAATATCGACGTGATATTTTTTATTTTGTCTTCAATTTGGCTGAAAATGTACTTGTTTTTTACACACAGCCGGTATTAGTCAGACTGTAACATGTATATTTAACGACCTTATCTGTTTTTATAGTGTTTAAATGATACTCATATGCCTAGAAATTTTAGTAGGAAAAATGTGAAGCTGAAATATCTTCTTTGTGCATAGGTTCTTTTTCTTCTTCTTCGTACACTCTCAGACGTCCACTTGAATGTTCTCAAAGAAAGCAGTAGTCAGTTTGAGGCTATTTGAATCCCCGAAAAGCTTTTCCACGAAAGGAGCTGGCGTTGGCCATATGCACTTTCTCTGTACCACTTATAAGGGGCAACTTTGAAGCAGATGTTCAGCTGTCATTTTATCAGTGCCACAGTTACACTGATAGGTAGTTCCTATCTTTAGCTTGTTGAATAGATGGTATCTCAATCTGTTGTGGCCAGTGCGGAGTCTGAATATTACCACTTGTTCTCTTCTGTGGAGCTGTTAGTAAGCATAATTCTGTGTGTGCCCTGGATGTTCTACACTCCATTTGTTTCTGTATCTGATTCTGATAAAACTCTTTGCCTCCTCAAAAGTTATGCTTGTATCTGTAACCGATGGTATTCACTAGGTGGCAGATGACTGGCCTAGTGATGTAACTCGAGTTTACAAATCTCATTTGGTTATCTTCCAAGCTATCCGTGGTGGACTTGTGTACTGGCCATCTCCGCCAGAGATGTTGATTCCTGGATGAGACTCTTCTCCTTCTTATTCAACCCACGACCCGTTCTATTCCTTCTCCGTTGTTATTAGTGACTGATCGTATAGTGGAATTTGTTCTTAAAAGGGACATGGCCTACATACAGCAACTCTCAAAGGATGGACTCAAACATATGTTTTATCCACCAAAACGTTTATTTACAAATGGTAATTTTCTTCAGCAAGGCAAGTAATTTATCATAGAGCTCACATACAATTATATCATAGTTGCTTCACGCACAAGCTCTATAACCCATGTATATACATATTCTCCCTTTGTCATTCCATCATCTCCAGTTAACTTGTTTAGTCTATTCAAACTCTACTCCTGTTTGTCTGAGTACCTCAATACTCCATATCAGCACTTCCTATTCATTGTGTTTGTGCCTTTATTCTTTCTGACCAAACTTAGTCAGATCTGCCTCTATTACTGTTCCTGAAAGCATAATTTAATTCATATACATGTATCTTTATACTCCGTATCAGCACTTCCAACTCATTGTGTGTGTGCCTTTATTCTTTCTGACCGAACTTATTCAGAACTGCCTCTATTACTGTTCCTGAAAGCATAATTTAATTCGTATACATGTATCTTTGTATCTCTATACTCCATATCAGAACTTCCAACTCATTGTGTTTGTGCCTTTATTCTTTCTGACAGAACTTAGTCAGAACTGCCTCTATTACTGTTCCTGAAAGCATTATTTAATTCATATACATGTATCAAGTCTTTCAACTACATACTTACATGCGAGAGCACGGGGGCAGTTCTTACAGTAGTCGACTCTCCAAGTCGCTTACTTGTCGTATCTATTTCCGAAATAGCTCTTACTTCACTTATCGTGAACCCACGATGATAAATATGGTTTTCCTCATGGAATTCATCACCATTTATTTATTCGAATATAGTCGTAACAAACTTGACCATCTGTGTATCATTCATCTCCATCTTTGGTTACCTAATCAATAAAGTTCTCAAAATATGTTTGACACATCAACTTGGGGCTTCTGTGTTACATCTCCTGTAAATATCTAACTCGTATGAATGATAAGTTCAACTTATACTTACAGTCAGATCACTGAATCTCTCCCGAAATACTCTCTCTACACTCACTGTGTCTATAAGAAACTTCTTAATCATTTAGAACATTGTCTAGTGATAACAAATCTTCTAAACACTTCTATATTTATGCTATTTCTGTATAACTGTGACCGCTTGACCTTTCACGCTAGCTTTGTCACTCCTACTTCACGATAAGCATTTATATGTGCTAGAAAATGCTACAGGTAATAATGACAGACCTTAAAAGCAAATAAGACATTTTTACACAAAACGCAGTGTTCATTCAGAGTTCAGTTGGCAGTTACTGCTCTGACAGGGTAAACGTAGGTCAGTCCCAGATAATAATGAATGGGTTTTATAAGCGCGAAAGTGGGAAATGAATGTTTGTGTGATCTGGGTTTTTTTTATCCTATTGTTAAGTTGGAAAAGATCACACATGTGAAAATAAAGTCGAAATAACAGATTGTCGTGTGCAAAAAGGTCGAAAAGCTGAGAAGAGGAGTGCAAATGTTAACTATTGTGTCGTGTGAAAAAAAGGACGGGTCGTGTGAAAAAAAGGCGGGAAAAAAAGAAATAGTATAAATAGAAGAGTTGTGGGCGATAGGTAGCGATTTCAGGACTTATGATTCCAAGGATACCATGATTTTAGACTAGAGGATTTTTACAAATAGCGTTAGGAGAACTTCGTCTTTGAGGATACCAAGACAAGCTTTTTCTTTAGTAGACAAGTGTGTATATTATTCAGTCGGATTATATATGTTTTATTTTGGATAAACTACCATCATTTTGTGAAATTTACAGTGTTTGTTTAATGACATCAATAAACTCTAATTGAATTTTTCTACATTGCTGTTTGTGGAACTTTACAATAATTTCTTGTGGATTATACGTTGTTGAGCTGAAACTGTTTTGCTTATCACCAAACTTAAAGGGAAGAACATTCCTGGGTTGAAACAAATAACAAAAGGTCAAGTATCACCATCTCTGGCGGAACGCCAGTCAGCACTTGAACCAACACAACATATGAAGGATTAACTCTGACTACATAAAATCAATATAACTACTAGTGCCGCATTCAACTGACGCGGGCACATAACCACAGAATCCGTCTACCTGGAGACCACTGAAAACACACCTTGCTTCTTCAATCACAAACTCAGGACTGCCCTAATGACCTCTGGTCATTATTCTGTCGTATGTTTCTCTCGCTACTTCTGATTCGTTGCTCTATCCTGTTTTCATTTACTTCATTGGTCAAGCCTTTTATTTACAACTCAAAAGAAATAGTCACGTTTATTTAACGCGAGCCGAGTTACTGAACTGTTATCTGTTTTATTCATACATTATTTTCTTCCTCGTGAACTGTCTTAAGCGTCTATCTGACCTTGCCAATAGCATGAATAATGCTTGGGCAAACCCTACGGCGACACATCAGGCTGAGGTAGATGTGAACCTTCTTTTGCCATTCTGTCAGCCTCTTCATTGCCGGTGATGTTACAATGAGATGGGATCCATTGGATCACAACACTTTTGAATCGTTGACAAAGTTTGTGGAGCACTACTCTGAGATCATCCAGGTCTGTATTATTTTGGCTTTTCAACGTTGCAATTACTGACTGTGCATCAGGAAAGAAAGCAACTTGTCTCTCTGCTCTTTCTTCTGTCAATATAACCTCTGCTACAGTTTTCAAGGCCTCTGCCTCTGCTCTGAAGTTGCTGGAGAATCGTCCTGTCGCCACTGACAGCCTTTTTTTCTGCACCAGTGCTTAATTTCAGAAAGACACCCCCACCTTCATTTTCTGTTGCGCTTGTTGCTGATCCATCTGTGTATGCATGGGTCCAGGTGTTGCGTGGATAATGTTTCTCTATGTATTTTGTCGCTATGGATTTTCTACCTGTTGCAGTTTGGCTCTTTTCTATCATTTTAGGGAAACGATTTTGTTTCCAAACTGGAAGCTTGTGTGCAGTGTTGATGGTTTTAACAGTGGATATTTCATCTATGGATACTGCTCTCATTTGTGGTTTGGTTGATTCTACAAAATTACTTCGTTTGAGTCTTTGCCTTCTAAGAGCATTTATTCTATGACACATTAGGTGGTCTGTTAGTCTTTTGAATTTTTCGGCCTGTTGCTGAGCCCTGCAGTCTCTTCTATCTGTCATTGGCTAGAGGCATGTAATCTTTTCGAGTTCTTTTATAGGTGTTGACTTCATGCCTTCCGTTATAATTCTCACTGCTTGATTTTGGAGTCTGCTAATTTTATCGAAGTTTGTCTTAGCTGCTGTTGCCCATGCTGCCATGCCACATTCAAGAACTGGCCTCACTCGCCCTGTGTAAAACGTCTTAAGCACTTTCTCATCTGCACCCCAAGTTGTTCCAGCAAGTTTTTTTTCATAATTGCCATTCTTTGTCTTGCTCTCATTCGATTTCTGTCCACATGTTTTTTCCAAGTCAGACGGCGATCAAAAATAATGCCTAGGTAGTTCGGATTTTCATTTAAATGAAGATTTACTCCGTTTAGTACTAGTTTGAAGCTCTGAGGTCTAGTCTAGAGGAAAAATACAGTGTACGTTGTTTTCTCTTCATTAATCTTCATGAGCCATTTTTTGGCCCGCTCTTCCAGTGATGTTAGTGTTTGCTGCATCAGAATTGTGCATAGGTTGGGGAAGAGCATTTGAAATTATATTTATTAAAAAGACTTTGGAATGTTATAATTTAGATATATATTTTAAATATATTGTCTTTTATGTTTTTAAGTGCACAGTGAGTGTTAAAGTGCTGTCAGTGATCCTTATGGGAAAATGTTCTTTTTTTCGGATACTGAGGTCATAAGAAATGTGGCTTTCCAGCTGGTGAAAACAGATGTTAAAATATTATCTCACAGCCGAAAGAAAGAAAGAATATGTTTGAAGCGCGTATGTTTGTAGTACCAAGTTATGAAACATTGATTTAAAAGTGATGCATTGTTTTATACAAGGGCACTAGTGTATTTTAATTATATTTAAGGCACCGTGTCATGTCCGTGTTGTAAATGTAAGCAAACAGCAGCATATTTCCTCCAAAAATGTCGACTCTGCGAAAGGACAAAAATGATAGCGTGCCCTTCAACAACCACAGAGACGGAAAAACGGTGTGGCGACGAGAGAAGCATGAAACAGACCGCTAGCATTATGAGAGAAAACGATAACAACGAACGAATAACAAAGAATAAGAAGAAGATGCACATTGATTCGTGAAACTATACTTTATTATACTATACTATACTATACTATACTATACTATACTATACTATACTATACTATACTATACTATACTATACTATACTATACTATACTATATAAAGTAAATAAATTTGAAATATAAATAAATAAAATAAACTGTATGTGTATTTGTAGAACACTTATGAATTAGAGAAGACACTGTACATTAAATAGTAAAATAATATTCTTATTAAGATGTTGATATAGCCTAATACAGTAACATCTATGCAAAGTGCCAGGTCAGTTCTATTGTATGGCTCTGAAACATGGAGAACAACAAAAACATCAACGAAAAAGCTACAGACTTTCTTAAATGAGTGCTTGCGTAGAATAGAAGGATTGACATAATGGCAAGATCAGTAATGTGGAACTGATGACAAGATCAGTAATGTGGAACTGATGACAAGATCAGTAATGTAGAACTGATGACAAGAACCAGACAAGTGTCTTTGGAACAAGAAATGAGAAGAAGACACTGGAGATGGATAGCACACATATTGAGGAAACCTGATGCGAGCATTGCCGGACAGTCCTTGTCCTGGGATTTCCATGGTAAAAGAGGTAGATAGAGACCAAGAAACACATAGGGAAGAGAAATCGAGACAGACATGCATGAAAGACCTTGAGCTGATGGCAAGTGACAGGAAGACTTGGTATAAGTTATCTGCAGGTCTGTGCTTTTAAAGCGTTTAAGGGTGGGGAATGAACTAATGAAACTGTCTGCCTTATGTCAAAGAAAATTGTGCTAAACCACTGATAATGTTTTGTTGATCTTGTGGTTTGATTTTTTTTTTCTTTATCGTCAAAGTTTTATTTTCTTGAGGTTACCATTTGCATGACGGTTATTTAAATTGTCTGATAAAACATGTAAAAAGACATAACACCTTACAGAAGACCATAAAAGAAGGAAGATTTGAAGGCGAATTCGAAAGGAAGACAGCGCTTTAAGTTGGATACCAAGAGATGGACAGGAAGGAGTCTGATCCGAGTGTACAATCAAGACCAGAGACAGGAAGGAGTCTGATCAAAGTGTACAACAAAGACAAGAGACAGAAGATGTTGGTGATCCTTGCAGCTGAACTTCGTTGCAGAGATGGCAGCCGATGATAATAAATAAAATGATGCTTATCTTCATAACATTCTAAATGTCATGGGTACAAGTTAAAACCTGACGTAGAATAATGCTGAAAGCAGCGATTAAAAAAAGAAAGCCAATGTGGAGAGGAATGTAGTGTAGAAGCTAAGCCCAAGATGGGTAATTATGTCACAAGTTCCCACAACCAGCGATTTTGGCTCGAAAGTGTGGGGGTTCGAATAGACATAATTGAACTACAATCATCATCATCATTAAATTCATGTGCCTCTTGTGGGGCATGGGGTCTTAATTCTAGTTTGTCTATTTTCGTAAGCCTGCACCAAACTGTCCTACGTTCTTGCAACTGTGGTTACATGATAAGTTTGCCAGTCCCATGCATAAACATCATGTTAATCTCCTTGTACGACATGCCTTAGGGTGCAATATCTGTATTTTGCCGTCATCTCTTAGGAGACCTCAGGGAATACACGTATATGCTCAAATTATCCGCCAGTACTTATTAATGGTTACTTTAACAATTGCATCCGCCTGGTAGCATAAATAAAACCAGAAGTAAAAAAGTCACATCCAAGGTGGAGTGGGTTCAATGTTCGCAGCGCAGTCGAGAAAAGACAACAGGAGGTCGACACTTGGGAGCTTTCTACCATATTTGCAACATGTCAACCAAAATGAGTTTCACATTGCGCATGACATTTTCTCATTTCTTTCAATGACAAATGTGCCTTATCAATTGCTTCTCATGCAGTTTAAACAAAGTACCTAATCAAAATGTTCATGGTTTAATAAACTTCCAATAGTGTATTTTTTTCTTTTTCGATGTTCTCTGTGTTTGCATACTGAGACGAATTTCGCTTCTCTTTTTTTTTCAAACTTACTGGTAGTTTTGTCATGATATAACTTAGGCAGTTATGAATATGGTTGAAAGAGATATATCTCGCCACAAGAGGGCATACATTTCTATGAAAATTGCATGGTAAAACTAGTCACGTAGTTATTAAGAGGTACTGAGTTTACTGAGAACCAAAAAGGTAGAGTTGGATCAATGTTTGATAAAAGAAACTGAATTCTCAAAGTACATGATATAACTCAGACAGAAACATCTACGTTGAGAAGGAAATTATCAAAATTCTAAAGACAAACGCACAATATCGTTTTAAAATTCATCTAAATATCTGTCAAGTGACGTAAAGTAAAAGGGGGAATTTCGTGGTGATTAGACATCAGGCGTGAGATGAGTTGAGTGTTGAATTTCTGGATTAATGTTATAATTTTTATTCCTTTTGTCTAATATACGAGAATATCTTTCGCGACTTGATCCAAATACAGAGCGTTAACCGACATCTATGCCGGTATGTGTGTACACAGACTGTTCGCTTCCAGTCTGCTGGAACTGGTGTGGGTCTATGTCGTGCGTTTTATATAGGCTTTATTTTTTGGTCCCAATCGAGCAGGGGTGAGATAGTGGAAGCTATGTGAGAGAAAGGTGTGATAAATAATCCTGTTTACGAGGAATACAGAGTGTAAGAAAAATACTGTCATGGGTTGAGTAATTGCTCAACTCACCTATATAGTAGGGCACACTTAACTAGAGCAGTATTATTTCACTAGATACTGATTCTAATACACTATCCTCTCGTACGTACACATACACATAATTTGTGACATCAATACGTAGAAACGAACAGGTAACTATGGGCACATAGAATATGTCAGGGAAAGGTTTTGACTACAAACTAAAATAGATTTTAGGATATATAGTAGGTTTATTATATATTTAGAAGAAAAATAGGTTACAACAGTGAGTACATCATTATCATGTCATCAGGTGAAATTATGGTTACATAAAGGGAAAATAAATAAACACGATATATTCTCATAGACCTGAAAAACTAGGAAAATGATCCCACCCGAGGTGTGCTTACCCAACCGATCAAACAGAGGATTGACAATGGGAGTGGGTAGACGGGACGGGTATCTAGGATATGTCCTTAATTTAACTTTCCCGTGGGTCTTCAGATTTAGTGAGAGAATAGATAAAATAGAAGATGTTATATTAGTAGTACACTGAAGCAACTAAATTCTTTCGTTCAGTTTTTCCACTCTCAGCATTCATGCAGTGAGCGCTCCCAAATAGGCAAATTTACCCTCAGCCGACACAGCATACATCCAAGGAATTTATTAAACACAAAATGGATTAAAGACTATTATGTCCTGTGAATTTTTTTTGTCCCGTACAGCCCCAGAAATCTCCGTATAGGCACTGCTATTTTTCTCTCGGAGTTTCGCTGGATGGCTGTGTTGTATTATAATTTTTCCATTTTTCCTGGCGGGTCTTCTTCGTCAGATTTGCAAGTAGTTAAATTGGGAATAAGTT
Organism: Oreohelix idahoensis; assembly: GCA_024509875.1. Taxonomy (NCBI): domain Eukaryota; kingdom Metazoa; phylum Mollusca; class Gastropoda; order Stylommatophora; family Oreohelicidae; genus Oreohelix; species Oreohelix idahoensis. Next base: position 163,661 of record JAMPIV010008719.1, read on the forward strand.
TGTGTTCTAGGCTTCTGTCGAAATGACTGGGAAATAGCTCAAACAGCAGAATGTTACTCCCAGGCTGTTCTTGGAAAGAGATAGCCGTAAAGGTTCTCTATGGAAGTTGGTGGTAGGAACAATGTTACTGTCATATGGGTTTTGGGTTAAAAAAATGACTTTCTGTGCTTTTAGTTCTGCCTCATCAGGCCAGGGAACTTTATATGATTTAATATAATATATCTGGCATTGTCCCGTTCCAGTTAATTTTTATTCACAAGTGAACACTTGACCGTTCTGGTTATTTAGCCGCTACGCTGGCGTTAGACGATGGATTTAAAAAAATCTCTTAACATCAGATTTGTTATTGTCATTGTTCTTTTTAATGTTGTTAGGAACATATAACTGGTGATGCCATAAGCCCTCTGAACATGACTCTCTCTATATATATATAAAAAAACCCGATGGACCGCAAGGTTGGACCACCGTAGCACGGAATGAATATAGACTCCAATATAGTAGAAAATCCAAGGGAAAACTTGTTAGCTTCTACTATAAGCTAGTACTTTTCCGACTCTCTGGCAACGAATGATAAACTGCATTCTTCGGCGATGACAATACATGTTAAATGAAATGAGAGGTAATATCTAGATGTTAAGTTTGACACCTTATTTGATTCAGGGAACAATCTACGTTTCTGCGCCGCCATCCCAGCACCATTACCCAACTACCTACCGCTAGAATTTCCCCGTTAGTCTCGGTCTGCGAGCGATTTCCCTCGTCTAAGCCGCTTTGCATGAACGTGTGAACCGAAGGTGAGAGCTCGTTCTGCTCGTTCCTATGGACTACACCCGTCTTTGAGGATGCCGCTGTCCCAATGAACTTTGGCAACTCCTACTAGACGGGATGACAGAAAAAGGTAGGGAAGTGCAGATTCTAATCGCTCTAGAGGTAAGGCGGTAGGCGTGGTTTAACCTCCACTTTAAGACAAAGCGATGTCCTGGATGCACGCCTGATAACTGTCTACATATTAATTAGCCCACGTTGTAGAATTCCACGTTGACTATTGTGCATGCTAATGAGCCCTCGTGGAACCCACGTTGACTATTGTGTTACACACAAATCCAGGGGTCCCGAGGTTATTCAAGGCTACTATCCTTTATCATCCATCAATTCAGGGACTTCAATTTTCATACTCGACGTCACAGTCTACTATCCTGGTAATTCTGGGATACGCGGCAATGAGAGAGCTGACAGACTAGCATCATGAGCTGCCATAGTGTAAACACTGGATGTGGATAAGGGAGAGATATTGACAAGAATAAAGGATTGATTGTTAGAGAATGACACTGTAATCGAGGAATCATCAAGGTTAAGAATGTTGGAATTTGGCATCAAACGTAAGGCTAAGAAGAGATGGATGTATGAGAGGATGCTTCCGTCATGTATACAACCAGCGAGCTACAGGAACAGTTAGCATTCACACTCTTCGACATATACTGAGGGAGACTGAGTACCTATAGGTTTGCCCGGAGTGCACTGATGTTGATTATGTTCAACAATGATAATAACTCAGAGAAGAGCAACATGACAGTATCAGAATAAGTTGTGGTCAATAATTGCAGACAGCGACACATTCAATGTCTTAAAATTAGATTTAGTTTGGTTTGGTTTGGTTTTAAAGATCATCTCTCAGGACAACTCCATCAGTGCTCCGATCTTCTCCCTTAGATCACACAAGGAGGATCTCAGCACCGTGCACGAACTCCGTAGCACCGGCGAGGATAACAATATGTGTTTACAAGAATCAGAAATTCTAAAAACATTTTTGTGGTGGATAGGTGTTCTTAATTTTTAAATGTATCCAGAGGAGCGGCCATATGATCTACTCTTTAGAATTTCCAACTGTCAGGAATTTTTAACGTGCGTAACTTGCACACGGAACCTCCTATTTTTCGCCTTTACCCAAGAAGACTAGGCGTCCGAACTCACTACCCAGGAGATCAGGAAGGAATATGACATCATTACGAACCACTGGTTCTGGAAAAATGTCCATCAATTACACTCCCTGTACTGGGAGCGAACCCGGTACCTTTAGAATTAGAGGCAGACGCCAAACCTCTTAGCTACCCCGACCACGTAGGAACTATCATGAACCTGGATAGCGATTATATAGACCATTGTGCTTTGGCAATGGCTCTATTTTTTTTTATTATGTTTTTTTTTTTTTAATCTGACCGACATCTGCTAAGAAACACCGATAACGCCCCAGTGCGAGGTTAAACTCGAACGAAAACAATCAGTTAAGTAGGTACAGACAATGCAATATATCACCTTCGCAACAACAATAACAAAATTAGTAGATGACAAGATATGTTTGTCTCGACAGTTATACACAATCAGCTACAATTGCACGCCTTTATTTGCTGAATTGCTTTTTAACCAATGGTGTCTTGAGTGAGTGATAACGAAAGTATTAATTGCGTAACAGAACAAACGCCCACCTTTACTTCGTTTCTGTGGGAATTGAAACTATCTCATCACGATAAAAGGCTGGTGGAAGAACAATTTAAAATAAACTTAGACTTAAGTAGAGAAGACGAGCCAGTAATCCGCCAAATAATGGAGGGTACAACAAAACATGTTGTGCTCTTTCTAATTCTCTTATGTCCACTTAATTCTTTTCTATTCCATCTCAACTTCTTTTCAATGTTGTCAAACTTATATCATGACTTATGGTTCGTGGTCAGTGCACTATGAAACATTGAATGACCGGCAAGCTCTTGTTATGGGTGTTCAACTTGGCGTTCACTGTGCAATGCGCGCACTTTCCGCATTCGAAAGGATTTGTTCATTGTACGTTACAGTACTTTTCACTTAGACAGTTAGTCATATAGAGATAAGCGACTATATTGGCTAATTGAAGTACTTCAGGATTTACTCACTAAATGTTCTATAGACATGAATATCTTTGTCTACTTATTCTCTTTTCCCTCTTATATAATAACATCTATTTCTGGCATATAGAAGGCCTTTTGCGTCAAGCTTCACTCTTCGTCATACAGTAGACATTCTGCGTCAAGCTTCACTCATCGTCATACAGAAGACATTCTGCGTCAAGCTTCACACTTCGTCATACAGGAGGGAGTCTGCGTCAAGCTTCACTCATCGTCATACAGTAGACATTCTGAGTCAATCTTCACACTTCGTCATACAGGAGGGAGTCTGCGTCAAGCTTCACTCATTGTCATACAGTAGATATTCTGAGTCAACTTCATACATCGTCATACAGAAGAGAGTCTGCGTCAAGCTTCACACAACGTCATACAGAAGACAGTCTGCGTCAAGCTTCACACATTGTCATACAGAAAGCAGTCTGCATCAAGCCTCACACATCGTCAAACAGTAGACATTTTCCGTCAAGCTTCACTCATCGTCATACAGAAGACATTCGGCCTCAAGCTTCACACTTGGTCATACAGAAAGCAGTCTGCATCAAGCCTCACACATCGTCATACAGTAGACATTTTCCGTCAAGCTTCACTCATCGTCATACAGAAGACATTCTGCGTCAAGCTTCACACATCGTCATACAGAAGGCAATCTGCGTCAAGCTTCGCACATCGTCATACAGCACATTCTTCGCCAAACTTCATTCATTGTCATACAGTAGACATTATGCGTCAAGCTTCACTCATCGTCATACAGAAGGCAGTCTGCGTCAAGCTTCACACATCGTCATACTGAAGGCAGTCTGCGTCAAGCTTTACACATCGTCACACAGAAGGCAGTCTGCGTCAAGCATCACACATCGTCATACAGTTTCATCTTCAGATGAAAAGTCCTCATTTAAAGCATAGTGCTACATAAACCACCCCTGAAATAGCATGTGAATGATTTGAATGTCATGCAGCGCCGGATTATTCATTAGAACCACTAAACACGGGACTGGGGCCTCAGGCATACTGAGGCACCGCGAAAATAAGCAACTGAGTCATAACTCACAGAGCTCTACAGCAACGGCGTGTGCACAAATAGTACGCTCGTGCTTGCAGGGAAATAGTGTTGTAACATAATGTCTGGACCAATATCTAATGGCAATTAACGAGAGCCTACACTGTTAAACAGTAGCGGAATGTGTAACAAAACTTTCGACCAATCGCTGCACCGAACGCTAAAAACCATGAGCCCGTGAGCTGGGGCAAGAAGGCCAGTTGAAGTTTGTCCTAACGTGTGTGTTTATTTGTGACTCCTGGACAAAGGATAATGGATTTCATCCTGTCCGATGATCACAGTAAGATACTAGATATCTTAACCTTTTAGAAGATACCTGGATCTAAGCTATAGGAGCAGTGGTACAGGAGTTATGAGTGTTTATATGCCATTATAACAAGGATCGGAAGTCGTTTTACACTGTTTTGACTGCGAAAGCATAATATGGGAGCCGCGCTGGTGTAATGGCTTCGGCGTTGTACTGGCGACCAGGTGTTCATGGTTCAAACCCGGGCGTCAGCGTTTGAAGAAATGTTTACGACCGGAAATTTGACTGAATAACCTGAACGGCTCCTGTGATAAACCCTCTGTGGATGGGAAGGAGCGAAGCTCCTGACCGGGTTGGAAGGAAAGTCCTCAGGTTCCCCAGCCTCGCAATGACATGTCATTGGGCCGAAGGGCTGAAAGCCCAAGTGCCGCTGGTTAAAAAAAAAAAAAAAAAAAAAAAAAAAAAAAAAAAAAGCATAATATACAAGGGAGGGAGAGAAAGGACAGTTTGTTAGAACGATAGCAACCAATCGGCAGGTTAAAACAAGACCTCGGTGGAGACTATCGGTTGAGGAATAACGGAATTAGAAATTATGATAGTTTTAATAGATTAACAGATTGGTCAGAGGAAGCTTCGTCTTCGAAACAAGATTTAGTAAACTAGAAAGGCAAAACCAGCCAATGGAATCGTTTGTCTTCTCGTCATCCGCTGGGAGGCTGCTGGTGAAGAATTTCACTCTCGCAGCCAAATTTAAAGGATAGAACACAGCATACTGCCACGAAGCCACCTTCGCCATCTGAATGTGTGAGCAGACTGTTTGGCCAATAAAGCCCTGTGTATCTGAGATTGAGGGTAGGAGAAATCACTAACAATATATATATATATAGATAGATAGATAGATAGATAGATAGATAGATAGATAGATAGATAGATAGATAGATAGATAATAATAATAATACCCCTTCAGACATAACTGACTATGGGAATGCGCCCCTGAGGTGACAGCCCTCAGCTGCTTATTTTCCTGGTGCTCCTTTCGACGTTTTCTCCCCTCCTCTGCTTGTTGTGTGAGCCTCTCTTCGCCCAATCTGAGGTGGCGCCGCAAATAGCATCGCCACTTAGTGCGATCGGCAGCTTCATCCTCCCATGTTGCTGGATCCATGTCCAGTGCCCTCATATCTCTCTTGCACACATCTTTGAACCTCAGCTGCGGTCGCCCAACTGTTCTCTTGCCATCTGCTAATTGTCCGTAGAAGATATCTTTTGGGATGCGACCATCTTCCATGCGGCGAACATGGCCAAGCCAGCGAAGTCTGCGCTGTCTTAGCAGTGTATACATACTTTGAAGGCCAGCACGTGACAACACCTCGACATTTGTCACTTTATCTTTCCACGAGATGCCGAGGATGCGGCGTAGACACCGTAAATGGAAGGTATTGAGCCTTCTTTCTTGCCTAGCATAGGTCGTCCAGGTCTCGCTGCCATATAGGAGTGTGCTGGTGACGCATGCATTATATACCGCAGCTTTGGTCTTCATTGTGAGTTTAGAGTTTCCCCAAACACGCGATGTGAGGCGAGCAAAGGTAGCTGCAGCTTTGCCAATGCGGCTGTCGATTTCTGTATCCAGTGAGAGTTTGTCATTGATGGTAGACCCTAGGTATGTGAAGTGGTGCACCACTGCCAATTTATAGTTATCGATAGTGATAACTGGTGCAGCACCCGCATCCTAACTCAGCACATTCGTTTTCTTTAGACTTATTGTGAGGCCAAAGTCCTTGCATGCTTTAGTGAAGCGATTCATCAAGTTCCGAGGACTAGATTGGAACCAGGCCAGTAGGAAAACAGCCGAAAGGATAGTATGGTGCCCTTTCTGGGAACGCCACTTGAGTTTCTTTTGCTGATAACTGAACGTGCAAAAATCCTGTTAATACCCGCTGTAGAGGAAGAACGACTACGTAAGTAAGAATAAAAATTACCAATGCTCTTTTGAGTAGAGAATGATTTTTTCAATGAGCTAGTTTATTTTATTCCGGGGCTGCTCAGTAACTTCCCACCACTGTGAGAGCTAACATAGCAACGTTAAAAAGGACGTTTTTTTCAATCACGCTCTCTGCGGTACCCCTAGCGACCTCTAGCGGAACTCTAGTAGATCTAGCCTTTTCCAGTGGCTTTTCTGCCTTTCCGAAACGTGTTGAGTTGAAGTCATGAGCTCCAGTTTCTTTACCTTGGCTTGCATTTAAAGGCTCATCACATCTGTTCCTAACCCAGGAGGACACCATACTGTGCATTCCCGGCCATCTAAGATGCCTCTCCAAATATGCAGAGCTAAAATACTGTTCTGGTTCTAGGATCTCCCAAGGAATTTTCACGTCCTTCACATAGTAACTCCTCAGCTCCACTTGCATATCAAGGGACAAATGTTAGATCCTCCTGCATGCAGGCAACCAGGTAGAAGCCAGAGTTACGTCTGGGGCTCAGGTGACTCCTCCAAGCTTAGTGTGCATGCTTGGCTCTCAAATTGTTTCACCACAGGGGGAATCCCTGAAAATGTGGGGATTACTTCAATAGTCGATGATGGTGTAATTAGCCTCAAAGGCAGATGTTAACTTCCGCATTTGTATACTATGGCACTGTGCTTAGCTGGTGGTCATATAGGGATGACTTCAGATATGCTTCTAAGCATTTTTGGCTGATTGAACGTGTAAAATTCATATTCGTGGTTAGTGCACTGGCATACTTGCTCGGTGGTCCATAGATCGATCCTCAGTTGAGGTGGGATTTTTTAGGCAAATTGTGGCGGGAAATATAGTTCCCCGTCCAAAACATGCCATGAACAAATTACAGCTTTGGTTGGAAAAGATAGGACTAAATTTAATGATGGGACAATTAGTATGGTTAATTGTGTGTTTGAGAAAAGAGAATCCTATCACTTAGTTCAGAATCTATTTATGTAATGCTCAGGTGAACTACTTTAGGGATTATTTTTACCAACTTGTATTTGCTTGACTGATGCTGCGACACCAGTTTTGATGTATATGTTCTGTTGACTAACTTCAGAGGATTAGATAGTATACCCGATTTGTGTTGTTTTTGGTTGTCTCAGAATCGATCAATTATGAACGCACGTGTTATTAATTATACTTGAATTTTGTAATGCTACCGAGCCTTATATCATATAATATCCATGTCTAACTGCAAGCTAGAAATAGAACACAATAAAGAGATCTTGATCAAACGTGGAAATATGCTCGTGACGATGCATTGTTTCAGGTACTACAATTTTATATGATAAGTAGGTATATAATTACTTACAGACAGACGCCCCAGGCATTGTGTCATTTAATTGTCTTACGTTGATAATTCAGAATTGTAGGATTATAAGCCAGGCGTACTTTTCTCTCAGTTCCACACAGAGCCTAGTATAATACCACATGCTTATCATGGCATCACAGTTTACTAACAAGGTCGTCATAGTAACAGGTTCCAGCTCCGGGCTGGGAGAAGCTATTGCCATAACGTTTGCTTCCAGAGGTGCCAACGTCACATTTTGTGGCCTTGATCATGACAGGCTCAGGTCTGTGGTAGAGGTTACTGGTGGCCACCAGAACAGATATCCTACTGTTCAAGGCGACCTCAATGATCCGAGTGATCGGGAAGAGACAGTTAACCAGACATTACAGAAGTCTGGACGCTTGGACATTCTCGTGGCCAACGCTGGAGTGTCGACTGAAACGAATTCATTTCTTAATGATACCGACGAAACATACAACACGGTGATGGACACCAACTTAAAAGCTGTGTTTTTCCTCATACAACAAGCTGTGCCACATCTGGAAAAAACTAAAGGAACATCATCAACATTTCATCTATGGCTTCAACCATTGTTAGTCCTAGCTCGACAGTCTACTCAATATCTAAGGAAGCTCTTGATCATCTGATGCGGGTAAATCTTAAGAATGATTATCCTTTCAGGAACCGTCCTCCCGACGTCCTGTGGTAAGAGTGCATTAGACTTCAGCCTTGACACTCCTTAATACAATGGCCTGATGAATACCTTCCAGGGTTGTCCTTGCATATTCCGTTTCAGGAATTAATATATATATTTTTATGTTTGGCCAGTCACACATAATCTCCCTGGCCCGCACCTCAGGTACTCAATAACAAGGCACAACTTCTTGGCACAATTCACATCCATTTAATATACATATTACTCCATTGAGTATCATGTCACATCTTAGCCTTTGCTAGCACATGTCTCTACTGTCCTTGATTTTGCTCCTCACAGTTTTAATGGAACAGTCAACTTACGTGCCCAAGAATTTCCAATACACACTGCTAAGACTAAACTGACATTATACTGTTAAATGAAAGCATAAGGCAGTGATGGTAATCGATCTTGCAGGTGAAATATCAAAATGCCCAAAGGCAATTAACACATTTTTAAAAGCCGGTCCTACTGGACACATTCCGTGCGTACTGGTCAAACGACACAAGCAGACTCCTCGTTCGAGACGCTAGCTCGTCCCACATCGAAACTGCCGTCTGCCGATAATTCAGGGCAGAAGTCAAGACGTCACTTCCTGCAACCACGGGATACCGTGTGTAAACAATATATATCAGGAAGTGATCGACATGATATGATATTTACTCATATCATCATCTAACCCGTTGTTTGGCTGTAGATCTTGGATCGAAGGGTATTCGTGTGAATTCAGTTAACCCTGGATATTTTCCAACACTGATCTTCAGGCAATTTGTCGACGCTGAAAGGGCTAATAAAGAAATCTGGAAGTCTCAGATAGATAAACAGCCATTGAAGGGAAGAAATGGAGTAGTGGAAGATGTAGCCGAAGCTGTGACATTTTTGGCATCGGATGCTGCAGGTTTCGTAACTGGCGAACACATTAAAGTTGATGGCGGAAGGGCATATTCGGGAGCATTTGATTTGTCTACTGAAAAATGGAACATTAAAATCGTGAAGCAATTTGGTTTTATATGTTTAGTCGGAATGTTTAGCATTTGTTTATACAGAGCTGGCATTAGTCAGACTTAAAAACTATGAAAATAATTTAATCAGTGTATCCGTTTTACTTTTGTTTAAACCAGGGGTTGGCAACTGGGTAATCTTTAACTACCGGTAGATTCCAAGGTATCATTTTGTAGATGGTAGATCTTCAGGTGACGGAGAAAAAAGGGGGAGGGACGGAGGAAGAATTTCTAACCTAGGTAAATTTCGAAATAACCCTCTCCCATAAGAACTTAAAAACGAGGTTAACAGGTTTACAAGATACTTTCACCGCATTTCTTATTTAAAAGAAAAATCTTGTAAGTTAGCCTAAAATAATTCACTTTATATGTGAACTGCATAAAATAGTAAGTGATCTTTTCTTTAAAGTGAAGTTGTAAGTGATCTTATCTTTAAAGTGAAGTAGTAAGTGATCTTTTCTTTAAAGTGAAGTTGTAAGTGATCTTTTCTTTAAAGTGAGGTTGTGAGTGATCTTTTCTTTAAAGTGAAGTAAAAAATCTGATAAAGTGTGTAATGTAAGTTTTTTACAGTGCTATTAATGGGATTTTCAACAGCAGATAGAGAGATAGAAATTACGGTTACATATAGGCTGGACGTATTTCACATTCCAAATAATCTGGAGCCTGAAATTAAGGCAAATTTTTAGAGAGCACAGTGTTCTAAAGTAGATGTCCGCAGCTGATTGATGGCTACAGCTGGTTTTAATAATACTCACATGCTTAGTAACAGTCTTCACATTTTCTCACTGTTTTTCTGGAATTCGATCTCTAGTAATTTTGTTAGGTTTTCTAGGATTTCAAAACGAAACAAATATTGCAATACTTTTGAAAAAAAATGTGTAAATGGTAAAAGGAACTTGTGCCCGAATTTCGTTTAGCAAAGTTATACGATTTGTGGTGTTATATGATCAGAAATTATTGTGTGTACTTCAAGTGGACAGTAATCAAACAAGGGAAGTTATCTGAATCAACTCATCTAGATAATTTATCTGTCTAATATATTGTCACCGAAAACATTTATTTCCAACATCTGAAAAGAACACCACAATGAGAACATAAATTGTAACTGAATAATGCACCCCATTTAAGCTTCTTTTGCTGACAACTGAACTTGCAAAAACCAACTGTGAAAGTGATTGGTACTTTGATAAACGCCACTGGTGTTAAGTTTGTTGAAGTCCTATGGGGGGCTGAGGGGTGAAGATAATGACATACGCCATTCTTTTTTAGTTGTGTGTAAGAGATATGAGAAACATTTCGCTTGGACCAGTATCTTTCTATGTAAATAAATATTAGATAGGTTAAACGCACGTGGAATTTTTTGTAACCCACTAGTGTTGACGTTTGCTATTAGTGCTGCACTAATTGTGCAGTATGTATTCATCGCAGTTATCATGGCATCGCAGTTCAATGGCAAGGTGGTCATAGTGACAGGTTCCAGCTCCGGGCTGGGAGAAACTATTGCGCTTATGTTTGCTTCCAGAGGTGCCAACGTCACACTCTGTGGTCGTGATGAAAAAAGACTCAGGTCTGTGTTAGACAAGGCAGTACAGGTTAGTGGTGGATACCAGGGCAGATTTCTTACTGTTCAAGGCGACCTCAATGATCCGAGTGTTCGGGAAGAGACAGTTAGCCAGACTGTTCAGAAGTTTGGACGCTTGGACACTCTTGTGGCCAACGCTGGAGTGTCGATTATAACACATTCATTTCTTAACGACACTGAGGAATCATACGACACGGTGATGGATACCAACTTAAAATCTGTGTTTTTCCTCACACAAAAAGCTGTACCACATCTGGAAAAAACTAAAGGGAATATCATCAACATTTCATCTGTTGTTTCATCGATGTTCAATTCTTTCTGGACTGTCTACTCAATGTCAAAGGCTGCTCTTGATCACCTAACCCGTTGTTTGGCTGTAGATCTCGGACCAAAGGGTATCCGCGTGAATACCGTTAACCCTGGATACTTTCCAACGCGTATCTGGAGGGATCATGAGAACGCGGAGGAGATTAACATACATCTTGTGACGTCTCAGGTAGAAAAACAACCACTGAAAGAAACAATTGGAGTCGCAGAAGATGTAGCTGAAGCTGTGATATTTTTGGCATCGGACGCAGCACGTTTCATAACTGGTGAACACATTAAAGTTGATGGCGGAAGATCCTATGCTGGAGCATTCTGAAAAACAGGAACATTAAAATCGTGATGCGTAATTTGATTATTTTTTCACCCTTTTTTTGTGTTTGGAATATATCGCATTTACTTATACAACGCAGGCATTAATCAAAGTTAACAATATGATAATAATTTAACCAATGTATCTGTTTGTATTGTTTAAAACAGTAGTTCCCAAAATGGGCGGTGCCGCCCGCTGGGACCGTTGGGAGGATTCAAGGGGGCAATAGGAATAATTGGGCAGCAGGGGGCGTTTACCAACGGGCTGATCACCCGTTTGCCAGTCACTTTGATTACGGAAACAACAGCGAACGGATTGATTTGTCGTTGCCCTAAAGACGCCATTAGGCGTGATGGGAACAACGGCAAAGAAAATCTATTCGCTGTTGCCCTTAAGACGCCACTAGGCGTAATGGCCACTGACTGCTTTGCCGGTCGTTGGCTAAGGACGGAAGAAGAAGAAGAAGAAGGGGGCGTTTGGTAGTTAGAGGTTGGTTTGACTGGCGAAATTAAACAATATAACACTAAAGTGTAAAAGCGTTTTGATTATACAGGGCCTTGACGTGAGCGCTTAAAAGGAGAATGTAGCCTGAACAAACTCAAAAATATCGCTCCTTCCTAACTTCTCTCGTCCCAGTTTCTCATACACCTTATAGCAGAGGTTCCCAACATCCTTCAGGCGAGAACGAGATAGGAAAGATAGATAGCGGAGTAGTTGTATTACTAGGTACATTAAGCAAGGCATAGTTACGAATATAGTTGCCATCCTGAGCTCAGGTACATATCGCTGGTCATAAATTCTAACCGTGATGGTCTACTAAAAAGCAGATGTGAAGGATAATAAGGCCACTATTGTCCATTCGGCCAACACCGAAGAAAGAGAAACTAACAACAATAATATGATGAGATCTTACTTACTCAGCCGTTCCTATTCTACCATGGGGTGTAGAGGCTTGCCAAAGAGCGTGATACAGTATACTATCGGAAGTCCTCCTCCTGGCCTGGTTCTACAGTAAACTAGTCCTCGGACTTTCTTAGATTGTCTAATGTTGTCATCCCAACGGACTCTAGGTCGTTCTGAAAGTCTGGATTCCTAGCTCTTAATTTCCCATACTTGTGGTAGCCGATTTTAATGACCAACTCACTAAGATTTAATCAGCATCTTTTGGAAGGTAACAATCAGTGCTAAATAGTGTGTTTATCAGTTTAATATCGGCTAGAGTCCAAAGGCATGTTGTGTTCGAATGTATCTTTCGCTGCAAGCTGAGGAAAATAGATATCTGCAGGCGCTCCAGAAAGGACCACCTTTGCTTGTGTTACAGATTTTATTGTCTCATTATTAAGGGGAGCTAATGATATCGTGATATTCATGATACGTTAATAAACGAGAGGAAATGTTATAGTTTAAAAAAAAAATGTAAAGCAGGCAAATTTATGGGAGGGGGGCTGGGAATGTTTTGTGGGAGCCAAAAGGGCGGCGACCTGAAATAGTTTATGAAACACAGGGTTAAACGAAAGTCTAACTCATTTGCCCAAAGTGTTGACATTATCTTGTCTGTATATAAGTCTGTCCCATGTAATTCACTGTTGTCTCTTACAAAACAAAGACAGAATGCATCTACTGCTGCATCAGACATCTAATATGAGGTTGTGCATAGGGTTGGCAATTTCATCATGTAGAACTAATAGCTGTAGCAACAACCACTGCAAGAACATTCAAATTCTTTGTGCTGGCTCCATGCTCCATAGGAGTCAAAAGGAAAATGGTGAAGATATAATTCTGGGAGACGCATATGAGGTTTTTTGTTGTGTCAGTTTTTGCCTTCTTCTGGCGAGGCGCGTTCCTTTCATTATAAAATTCAACTCTGTTGACTGCTAACTCGATCAGCGTTGATAGATGATCATGTGAGGTGATATTTACTTTACGTTTGGCATCTGGTATTTTTTAGAAAGTATTTTAAATATGTTCTTTGTTCAATGTATAATACGCAGTCAGTGTTCGTGACATCTTGCAATTGCTTCTGAAGGGAACATCGTCATATTGCGTCGGCAATATCATATACTGATGGCCCCTAGAAATGTGGCTAGCAGATTTTTTCAGTTGGTGAAAACAATTACCTCTACACCTCACGGTAGAAGGGGAACGACTAAGTAAGTAATAAAACAATTATTAGATTATCATATCATGGGGGACAGAAAAAAATGTGTTTTAAGAGAATATATTAGCATTATCAAGCTCTAATAAATAATTATTTCAATGTGTAGCATTATAGAGCATTTCATAATCTCAATCAATATCAATCAATGAATCAATCAATACCCTTTAGCTCCACAAGAAGCACAGGCCTTCAACAAACACATGCCAAGTTCTTCTGTCAGTGCCATCCGCTCAAGTTCTATCCATGTCTTCCTCATCATTCTGTCCAGAGGACCTTCTTCCGTCTTGGGGCGGCTGTGTTGATTTATATTTGATATGTCCATTGTTTGTTTTTGCAGTTTTTTTTTAAACACATTAACTACCGCAAGCCGCAGTCAGCGGCTCACGAAATAAACACATTTGGACCGCAAGCCGCTCAGAGCGCCAATGTAATTTTAGTAATAAAACGAATGAAAAATGTACTGAAACACTTTCTGATCTGGTTCGAGATTTTAAAAGCGACGGGGTAACCAGCCCTATGACCAACCCTCCTTAGTCGCTTTTTACGAGTTGCCTGGTAGGGTACAATATTACTATTCTTTGCTTCCCTTTCAGGCCCGGTAACACACGGGTGATTTCATAATATACCACCACTATATTTTAATCAAATTTAATGCATGCATCTGGTCGTGTGCTTGACCGGGTTACTAAGCACGTGTCCATAAGGACTCTAGGCCAGCAGGGGCAACAATAAACACAAATATTTAAACTAACTGTCATGATTAAAATGTATCACTTAAATATGGCATCTTCGATCTGCGTATTCAAGTACTTTGATTTGTAAGGATGGCACAATTGGTACTTTTCCACCTTTTTTAGCTTCTCAGATGCTCATTGTCCAGTCCAGGGATTACTGTAATTGTATGACAGCAGTACTCAGTGTGAAAATGTAAAATATAGGCATTTTACTGTAATGCAAATGTAAAATGTGCAAATGTTTGTAAAATTTTTGGGCTGAATTATGAATTTTACCATCAGAAAATCGAGAAACAAGCTATTTTAAATCTAATATTTATTATGATTTTTATTTCAAATGAAATAAAATAAACATATTTGTTTTCTCGTAAAATGAAATCACTTCATGATTTGTTTAAAGCCTCAAAATTGACGGGAAAGGGGCACCGTAATAGTTTTGGTATTTACACCCCTGTAAGTTCTTAATCGGGCATTGCTGTTGTAACTATACTTTTTAAAATGTATTTGGAGATTACATAAAATAAACAAAGTTATGTTTCAAGTTTGCAGATCAATTATGACCAGACATGAGAGAAGTGACTATACATCAGTAGGTATGATGTTCGCCCAAAGGTGTTAGTAATGTCTTGTAATAAAATATCCTTCTTAACAGTGCACGTGTGTGTCAAAGAAAAAATTAATAATAAACTGAATCCTGGTTGTGTCTATCTAGTGCTTGGTTATTATTCCTTATTGTAAGTGTCATGATTTGTGACCATTAAAACGGTTATTTTAGCTTAATGGAGTTTTAGATTATCTCTGCAACATATTGAATGTCATGCTACAGCTTCATAGGTGAGAAAAAAGATAGTTTCATAGCAGATACTGCCTCAGGGAAGTGTTAGAGATATCACTGTAATATGTCTCAACTGGCAGACACTTCGATTACGGAAACAACGGCAAATGGGTTGATTTGCCATTGCCCTAAAGACACCACTAGGCGTGATGGGAAACAATGGCAAAGAAAACCTATCTGCTGTTGCCCTAAGACGCCACTAGGCGTAATGGTCACTGACTGCTTTGACGGTCGGTGGCTAAGGACAGAAGAAGAAGAAGAAGAAGTATCGGGTGGGTTGATGAATTCCATTCCGCGCTGTATTTCCCGTTCCTAATTCAAGAGTCAGGTACCCATTTACAGCTAGGTAGACTTGAGTGTGACTCTCCAGGTTTCGATCCCAGGAACCCGGCAACTTTGTCACCGAGTGGCAAGCGCTCTTACCACTCAACTAAGCACTGACAACAGATATTGAAACAGCTTATAAAGCAGCTCCAAAAAAAAAAAAAATAACCAATGTGAAAACAAAAGTTATGCAGCTTGCTAAGCAGTGTTCTTCACCAATAATTATCTATCAATTACAGCTGACCTCAGATCAGAGCAGGTCAACAGTCATCTCAATAAAGACGTTTAACTGTATTAGATCTCTAGTGCTTTCTGTTTTTTTTTCTTTCCGGTAGTTGTTGCCCCCTGGCAAAGGACTACTTCATTAATATTGTCATCATCATTCTCGTCATCATGATCATTATTATCATTATTATCGTTGTCATCATCATTATCTTCTTCTTCGTCATCATCACTCTTATCATCATGAGCATCATGATCGTCATCGTTGTCATCACCATCATCGTCATCATCTTCTTCATCACTGTCGTAAGTTGATATTGTTGCAACTACAACAGTAGTTCTCGCTGTGGATGGCCTATGGAATGTTATCAAGAAGGTCTCCAGAAATTGGCGCGTTAAGAAAAAAAGAGACCTATTCGAGATAAGGACAAGAAGAAGAGAATGCAAATGCTCTCCACCAGTCAGAGTTTTCTTGTAAATTATGGAGAGTGTTCTATTTCCCCACGACCTTAGCTTCTGACCCTGGATCTCGAGAAAGATGAAGCCCCCAATCTCATCTAGTTGTAGAATGTTACCTACATGTACATATTTACCACCGACAGCACAAGTGATACATTAATGAACTAGATAATGATCAAACGGTTATTGGGTTTATTAATTAAATATTTATACACATAGGGTTAGTAGAGAAATAATAAGTGATGATGGTGAAAGACAATTCACACACATACATACATATGAGATATAAGTAATGCAGTCAGTTAACTTTGAGAATGAAAAGATGTGAAGAGTGAAGTAATGATGTGATATATTGAGCGTTACCAAACTGATGTCCAATCTACTCTGTCTATGTGTCTCTTAACTCTTTGACTTCGCAATTATTTTTTACCCTGTGCCGTAATTTAAATTCGTGATAGACTAAAAACAACTCTCAGAGCGTTGTTTTGGTACGGATGTCAAATCTGACCAACGCTCTGAGCGTTGTTCCGGAGTCAAAGAGTTAATGCTCCTCCACTGTATGATGATACACAGGTTTGTATAGATTGTCCTATTTAAGTGTATGGTATGTTGTGTGGGTTATCTCCAAGACGAGGACATACTGATGGAAACTTTTGCAGTCATGAGAACTCTGACTATATACAGTCCTTCAATGTTTGGCAATATCTCTGTAACGTTCACAAAGCTGTTGACAGTTGCCTTATGAAAATGTCTGCTGTCTAATCTCTGAAAGGTACTGGCTAGACTGGAGATCTTCACGAAATGATCTTGGTATGTAGACTCATCAACTTGAGTATGTACTCTAAATTCATAAAATATGCTTTTGAGTGAGTTGAATTTGCTAGCTGTATATGCGACTCAGCTTGTAAAAATGGAATCTTGATTCATAACATATGCTTTGGAGTGAGTTGGACTTGATGTAATTATGAGAATCCGCTTGGTAGTATGTACTCTTGACTCAAAGAATACGTTATTGAGTGTGTTGAATCTGATGTAAATATTAGAATCAACTTCTGTTGGACTGGAGACACACACAAAGTGCCTTCGTAAGTTTCACATCTAATGTCAATGGTTGAATTTCTCTTATAATAATCTTCACTACTGATATCTCTGTTCTTAATTCACTGGAAATGATTATGTATGACATGATGCGATGATCTAACACTTTAGATGAAGGGGAAGTATGAATTTTGAATTATTTCCTATCATCATAGAGGAAAATCTTCGAGTTAATTAATCATTTACGAAAAGAATTAATTGAAAGACTATCTTTCGCACATTTAGCTACGAGGCTAAAAATAAATAACTAAAGAATAAAAAAATGTATTTATAATTCGTATAAGATTTACTAATTTCCTTGTCCCTTCGCAAATTCCTTAAGAACACTATAAACTTCACAGATGTATTAATTATCCACGCAGGAATGAACAAGTTTATTCAGGCTAAGCTCTTGTAAACGTTTTCTGCACCACTATATTGGACACCTCGTTCTGATCTCAGGCGAACGTCACGGTACATTATATTTCTGGTTACCAATGTGTTCCGACTTTGGATGTGTGACGTATAACTCCGCTTACAAACCAATCGCTAGGCCTCCATATTGTGACTTTTGCATTTACACCTTTCGTGCCCTGTCAGCGAATGTCACTAGTCAAAAGTGGGTGGGCTTTTTCGTTGCCTGTCCGTTTGCAGGACAAACAGGTGTTAATGATTGGCCGGCTACTGTAAAAATCACCCGCCTCCTCATGTCACAGTTTTCTGTCTATTGTTGCCGCTTCGCATGTCATTCTTGCTTGCGTGTTTTTTAATCTCTCTATTCATTACGCACTTTATGTGTGTCAAGAGTGTCCTTTGTTGTCCGTCGGCCACCAGTTGTTGACCTTAGGCAGCGCCAGAGCCATTGTCCCGACTTGGGTTTCTCTCAATTGCCAAGCCGGCGTTTCCCAAAGTTAAGCTATACTCAAGGTGACATGGCTCGTGATGTTTACACGGGGAATAGGGTATCAAAGAATTTGTTCTATGCCCACGTGTGTTTCACAAGATAACAATGAAGCCAGGTGTGTTCCGCAAGGTGGGAACATGAATCAATGGAGCGTGAAGTTAGATACAAGTCGTGATCAAGAAAGATTACTTTAACCACGACGAAAGAGCAAAATGTGGGAGAAAATATAATAAGAATGATGTTGGAAAAGATTCTGCAATAAAGATAGACCTACTATTCCACAATCACCATCATCATCGTCATCATTATTATTTTCATTTGCTCTTCTTATGAAGCATGGAGCCACAACTTTAGCTGGTCTCTCTGCAGGAAGCCTGCACCAAACATACTCTTGCAGCAGTGGGTTATGTATTAATTTAGCTCACACTTATGAGTTTGCCAGCGCAGTGCACAACCTCATATTCGTCGCTTTGTACAAGATGCCCGAAGATGCAGTGGTCCTATTATTATCTCTTCAGCGTCTCCCTGGAACTGCACAGAGTATCATTTACGCATGTGCACAATATTTACAATTCATTCTAGGCATGTGTCTCTCGAGAAGGCTCAGAAATGTGATTCTTTATCAAATATTAGAAATTCATCAGTATTGTTATATCTACGTATGCGGCACGAAATTAGAAGTATGATCCACAGGGGACCGAACCTACTAGCGGTGATTCGGCCTATAACTCCACCACTCGCTATTTATTTTGACGGGCCAGCTAATTACAATCTCTCTCATAGCAGGTGACCCCCTCATGTAATGAAGAATGACACCGATGCGTTGAAATCATCATCATCTCTGTTATGGGTCTTTATTTTCTTTTTTAGGGATGTGGATATTCTCCAGTTTACGTTGGTCTGTCTGTAATACCAGCAATTATAACGCAGTAATAAATATAATTTACTCAAACTTCAACGTACACTCATTACACAAAACATATTAAGAAGGACAACTCCTTAGTCCTGATCTTGGAAACATTTATTAAATCATACAGCTTCATATATGTCACTTATTCCTATCAACACTTTATATTTATATACATAATCATCAGGCGTCCTTGCAGCATAAGATCCCCATCGTATTTACAATTGGCACATCTTAAAAATATAGCACATTCCACTGTGGTTTGAGTCTCCTTCAATATTAAACGCAACATTGTGATCCAGAACTTACTGACTATAGCCTGAGTGACCAACTTGATTTATAAATATAACATATTTATTTCTTGCACTCATGGAAAGGAAAAATTTTCTATATCGAATAAACACAACCGTCTCAATGAGAAACTAGACACAGATTGACCAAATTCAGTAGTCAAAGCCACACATACCAAGTGGTCAAAGCAACACATCCTAGAATACATTGGTGGACTTCGCCACATATTCCAGAACATAACCAACCACCACTGGGGAAAGGGGGTCGGGAGGGGGGGGGGAAGTCGGGGAAAGGGAACAAGACTAATCTCGCATCCACAAAAAACAAAGACACGCCATCACATCACAACACAAGTACGTGTGCATGGATGCCTTTCTGCGCCACAAATATTTTCCAGATACAATTTCCTATTTACCGCGAAAAAAAGCATCATTACAATTACCTTCAGTCCTCCAAGAAGAACAAACATTCAACAAATATACACCAAGTCTTTCTATCTCGTGCCATCAGCTCAATGTCCTTCCATATCTTCTTCATCCCCTTGATGTGTGTATTCAGTTCTCTTCTCGACGTGTTATTTCTTCTCCATCTACCTGACTTAACTTAAGGAGAAGAAAGGTATTGGGAGACTTAAGAACATATGAAGAAGAGAATTGGAGACAGACGTGAAGGCGACGAAGATGATATGCGATGACATTGATCTTATGGCGCAGGACAGGACTTATTGGCGCAAGTTTGTTGGAAGGTCAATAAACAACCTTAGATATGCAGATGATACCGTGTTGTTAGCTGAAAGCGAAAAGGAGTTACAAGAACTAGTGAAGCAAGTGAACAGTATAAGTCATGAATATGGACTCGACATTAATATTGAGAAAACAAAAACTATGATAATTAGCAAAACAGACGATAAACCCACATTAAAGACAAGCGTAAATGGGGAAATCCTGGAACAAGTCAAGAGCTACGTATATGTCGGTCATATAATAACAGAAGATGGCAGATGTGAAACAGAAATCAAGAAGAGAATAGGAATGGCCAAAGTTACATTCAACAACATGAAACATATACTGACATCCAAAACGTTATCTCACAAATTAAAACTGAGAATCATAAAGTGTTATATATATTCTGCATTTCTGTATGGTGCAGAAACATGGACGATGAATAAGCAGTTGGAAGAAAGAATTGAGGCTCTTGAAATGTGGATATATAGAAGAATGGGGCGTATCTCATGGAAAGAGATGAAAACAAATAAGGAGGTCCTAGAAAATCTAGGTATGAAAAGAGAACTAATGAGGGAGGTCAAAGTTCGGCAGCT
This sequence comes from Oreohelix idahoensis, assembly GCA_024509875.1. Lineage (NCBI taxonomy): Eukaryota > Metazoa > Mollusca > Gastropoda > Stylommatophora > Oreohelicidae > Oreohelix > Oreohelix idahoensis. Next base: position 184,335 of record JAMPIV010008719.1, read on the forward strand.
AAAATACTTTGGCCACATAAAAAGGCATAACACCTTGCAGAAGACCATAACAGAAGGGAGAGTTGAAGGCAAACGTGCAAGGGGAAGACAGCGCTATAAGTGGGAAGACAACATCAAGAGATGGACAGGAAAGAGTCTATCAGAGTGCACCATCAAGACAAGAGACAGAAGACGTTGGAGATCCATTACAGCCAACCTTCGTTGTGGAGATGGCAACTGATGATGATGATGATGTTGGGGAGCCTAACAATTGGTGGTACCAATTGAGAGTACTATCTCTGGAACAAGTGAGAGTATAAGTGGCCTGAAGTCAACAATAGACACCATTATCAGACGGGTCTTAGAGACGCTGGACCAGCTTTGTGATTACTCCCTGATACTTCTTGGAACGTGTCACAACTTTCAGACTTGACCAGTGACGATTAAACCATATTTTCTTGAGTTTCTTAAAAAAAGACAAAATATTCAACTGAAAAAAAAGAAAAAAATGGTAAACATTATATGTGCTCAAAGTTTACTTTAGCAAGGTAATGCAGATTAGTGTTATTATGTATTCAGAAATGATTGAATGTACTTTAATTGCACATAAATCGAATACCGACATTTCATTTAATTTTCTCATCCAGATTATTTCCCTTGGCTGATGCATTGTCAAAAATAACATTTCGGACATCTGACAAGTACATGACAATGAAAACAGAAATTGTAACCGAATAATGTATGCCACTTGACTTCTATGAAAAGTTTATATTTTCACATTCGCCATTGGCAAAAGTTTGTTGAAGGCATATGCTCCATGGGGAGATGAAGAGTGTATTAGAGATATGAGAAACATTTCACTTGGTCCTAATTTCTTTCTATTATTCTTGTGGTGGTTTGCCGTATGTGGGATTATTAATTACCCACTGTCACAGAAATATTGGGTTGATCTTTTTTCCTCTCTCAGTATTTAGTTACATTTTTGGAGTGGATTAAATTACATGCTTTGCTAAGATTAAGCACAGGTAATAACCCAGATGGGCCGGTCAGCAACCGAGCATTGAGTTTATCTAAGGCGTGCCGGTCGATAAATTACACGTCTGTGGACAGATTACAGACACGAACTTATCAGTCAGACACATCTGAGTGGAAATGTTGTAATAGTCCAGGCAGATGTAAGAAGTTATTTGTAAACATTGCCGAGACCGGATCGGATGTTTTCATTCTATATTTGGGAGACATGACCTCTGCAGTAACGCGCAGAAATTTCCATCAGGAAATAATTTGAATTACCCCACAAAACACGCATGTTTGAAACGGTTGGCAGACACTCGGAATGAAGGCACAACACCCCTTCCGATTGGAGCCCTGCTTAACATCGTAACAAACTTTTGCGGGGGAAGACAGGCAATATAACCTGATATTTCAGCCAGAGTAGAACACTGTGACAATCTACCGCGCGGAAAGAAGACAACCAGACCTTACCAGAGTTAAGAGTAAGATCAGCTTTCATTTATCGGACCGGACTTGTTTGAAATTCTTGAGGACTTAAGAGCCCAGGAAACAACATTGTTAACGAGGAACACCGGAATCTGAGGAAACTGAAACATAAGTCAAAGTGGGAACTTATTTTTAAAGTAACAACACCCCAGTCAAAGTGTAAAAGTCCTCTATAAGTGCCTTTAGTTCTCTGAGCCAGCAGTCTGTGAGCCTTAAGATTGGCGCTAGTTGTACATTTTGAAATATTTTATAATTAACAGGTGAACTAATTCGTGAATATTAACATGTCATTGTGTCTTTTACGTTATACATTCCGGATTGTAGTCTTTCTGTCTAAGTCGAACGTGCTAGTCTGTCAGTTTCTCGCAGTGACTGGTTTGGTTTGTTTTGGTTTAACGGACCATCTTCATTGCACACGGACAACTCCATTAGTGCTCCGACATCCTCCCTTAGATCACACAAGACGATCTTAGCACAGTGCACGATTTCCGTAGCACAAACTGGTGTTTTAATAAACATTTATCATGGCATCGCAGTTTAATGACAAGGTTGTCATAGTAACAGGCTCCTGCTCTGGGCTGGGAGAAGGTATTGCCATAATGTTTGCTTCCAGAGGTGCCAACGTCACATTATGTGGCCGTGATCAAGAAAGACTCAGGTCTATGTTAGACAAGGCTGTGCAGGTTAGTGGTGGCCACCAGGACAGATTTCTCACTGTTCAAGGCGACCTCAATGATCAAAGTGTTCGGGAAGAGATAGTTAGCCAGACTGTCCAGAAGCTTGGACGCTTGGACATTCTTGAGGCCAATGCTGGAGTGTCGACTGTTACAAATTCATTTCTGGACGACACCGAGGAATCATACAGCATGGAGATGGATACCTACTTAAAATCTGTGTTTCTTTCTCATGCAAAAAGCTTTACAACATCTGGAAACAACGAAAGGGAATATCATCAACATTTCATCTGTTGTTTCAACGTTGTTTAGCCCTCTCTCGCCTGTTTACTCGATGTCTAAGGCAGCTCTTGATCACTTAACCCGTTGTTTGGTTGTAAATCTCGGACCAAAGGGTTTCCGCGTGAATTCCTTTCACCCTGTATACTTTCCAACGCGTATCTGGAGGCAGTATGGCGATGCTGAGGAGATTAACAAGAAACTCATGAAGTCTCAGATAGATAAACAACCACTGACGGGAAGAATTGGAGTAGTGGAAGAGGTAGCTTAAACTATCACATGTTTGGCATTGGACGCAACAGGCTTTATAACTGGCGAACACATTAAAGTTGATGGCGGGAGGGTTTCTGCGGGACTATTTTCTTGTGATTGGAACGAACAGTTACGTTAAAAATCGTGATGCGTACATTGTTGTTTTTTTTTGAACGGTGCATGCAGCATTTGTTATACAGCACTAGAAATTATCACAGTTAAAAATTTAACCAGTTTATTTGTTTCAATAATTTTTTAAAGGTGGGGGCGGCAGTGCATTGAAGTTAAAATGGGACAAGAATAATTGGGATTAAGTTATTTTTTGATAATTGATATTCTTCTGAATCTAGATATGGCAATATCATCTATCAGAACGCAGGGGTATTTTAATTTAGCTAATTCTATTTTCTTAAGAACATGTTCTTTTCCTTTGACAAAAAAAGAAACCATGAATTTCTAAGAACTTTGTTTTATGTTACTAATTTTCTTATCCTTCTGTAGCATTTCATTTCCAATGATGTAGCCTAACCTTTTTTGCAACTGTTTTATTGAGTGTCCAAGTCTCGCAGCCGTATGTTGCTACTGGGAATATACATGCACTGATCATTTGTAAAGACCAACAGAGAAGTACTTCTTCTTCTTCTTCTTCTTTGATCCTTAGCCGCCGACCGTCAAAGCAGTCAGTGGCCATCACGCCTAGTGGCGTCTTGTAGGGCAACAACAAATTGATTCCACTTTGCTCGGTCGGTGGCCATCCTTCGTACAGTGCCCCAACTCTGGTTCATTCTTTGCATCTCAGCATCCACAGTCCTCCGCCAGGTTGTTTTTGGTCGGCCTCTTTTTCGTTTTCCTTCAGGGGTCCAAAGCATAGCTGTTCTTGTGATGGTATCGGGGTCTCTTCTGAGGACATGACCAACCCAATTCCAGCGTCTGCCCGCTATGATGGTGTGCATGTCCTCTTGCTTGCTACGAGTAAGCAGATCTTGGTTAGTGATGGTATTCGGCCAAAAGTTTCGGTGAATTTTTCTTAGGCATGTTGTGTGAAAAGAGGACAATTTCGACATTTCCTTCTCTGTAACTCTCCAGCATTCCGCACCATAGAGAAGCACAGAAAGCACACAGCTCTGATATAATCTTAATTTTGTGCTTGTGCTGTATAGGGAGGACCTCCAGATGTTGTTTAGGCTAAAGAAGGCTGTTCTTGCCTTATTCATTCTGATGTTGATGTCTTTGCCTGCCCCGCCGTCTGGTGTTACTATGCTTCCTAGGTATGTGAAGGTATCTGTCTGTACCAATTGCTTATTTTACAGAGAAGTACTGCACTCACTAAACGTAGAGGAAAATTGGCTCCTAAATACTATCGCAATAAGGAAGCTGAAACTGTTTGGTCATATAAAAAGACATACAAGTCTGGAAAAATTAGTGATGGAAGGCATTTGTCCCTGGAAAAAGGGGAAGCGTTCGACCTAGACGACGGTGGACCCAGGACATAACAGAGAGTCTGAACTTGTCTTTAGCTGAAGCAGGTCGACTTGCTCAGAATCGTTATGCGTTCAGAGCAGCTGTAATGGAGACAACGTTCTGGGAAGAATACGTCACATGATAATGATGAATCTTCTTATAACTTTCTTACTTCTAAATCAATCAACGTGAGATTTAGATTTTATACTTTCCGGTTGATAGTAAAACTTTTATCAGAACCTATTTCTGATATCTTTTCAAAAGTTAGCTTTATTGGAAATAGTGTTGTAACATTTGGAACAAAATGAGTTACTACTTTATAGTTATAAGATACTAACTTTAAAGTTCTATCCAATATCATAATTCCCGCCGTAAGTACGTCGGTCGGTCGGTCGGTCACATATGCACACCGTCATTTGCGCACTTTTCTATTTTCGAGAGAGTACATTAACTTTCAACCACAGCTAAGGGATGCAACTGTGGTTGAAAGTTAGACAATAATTGTATTGTTACCCTTACATGCACTCTCTCGAAAATAGAAAAGTGCGCAAATGACGGTGTGCTTGAATAGTTTGATTATGAAACAACACGATTGATAAACAGTACATGAGCTGGAGACAGGAAGGTGCGGAGATGCAGATTAAATCAACATACATTCAAGATACTCTTCTGTCCAGTTTCATTCGATAAACGGATTTAACTCATCATTTTCTTAAAAATAACCTTAAAATGTAAGTTTTTGATTGTTTCTTCAAAACAAAATTTTAATTTAAAGTATTGCAGACTTATTATGGATCAAAATGATAAGATGACTGCAATTAAAAATCTGTCATGTCAATTTTGACAGGTTATTGCTAGTATCATAGAATCTACTAAAGTTATCTAAAATCAAATCTAGAAAAGGTTTAAAATACGATGAGTTTCCATTTATACTTTGGTGCGCATAACTCTTACTTACTTACTTATTCGTTCCTCTTCTACCGTGGGGTGTAGAGGTTTGTAAGAGAGAGCGCCATACTATTCTATCGGCTGTCTTTCTCCTGGCTTGGTTCCATTCAAGTCCTCGGTCCTTCAAAGATTGTCTAATGTTGTTCTCCCAGCGGAATTTGGGTCGTCCTAGAGGTCTGGATCCTTGGCTCTTAGTGTCCCATGCTTGTCGTGGTAGCCGATCTTCTCCCATTCTGCAGACATAGCCATACCGTCTCAGTTGGGACTGTTCTACTTGGGTCTGCAGGGGTTGGGTTTTTAGGCCTTGACGTATCGTCTGGTTGCGGACCATGCCTCTTCTTATTACTTCAACCACCTTCCTCAGATACCTCATTTCTGAGGTTTGGATCTGGCTTTTGTGGGTTGTAGTCATTGCCCATGACTCGCACCCATACGTTAAGACTGGGACATAGGTGGAGCGGTATACAGCCATCTTCGCCTTCTTGCCAACTTCTCTTTTGCTGAGGAATTCTCGATTTATGGTATGGAAAAGTCTCCCAGCTGCTGCTCTTCGAGTAGCCAACTCTTCTTTGATGATTCCTTTCCAGTCTATGACAGCTCCAAGGTATTTAAAGTGGTCGACCTGCTCCAGGACATGTTCTCCCAGCTTAATCTGATGTTTTCTGTCCTATCGTGATATCACCATGGTTTTTGTTTTTGAGCTGCTTGGGATCATCCCTCTCTTCTCCAGCTCTTCCTTCCATACTTGCAGGTTGGATTGAAGATGTGCCTCTGATTTAGGAATCAGGGCAACATCATCAGCAAATGACAGCTCTGAAAAATAGACCTGTCTCATCTTCCAGTACCCCACTGAATACTTTCCTTTCTTCTCCTTACATGCCTTGATGACATCGTCCATGAGGAGTATGAAAAGATAAGGTGACAGGATATCACCTTCTCTTACACCAGTGTTGGTCCTGAATTCGTCTGACTTATGGTTTGCCGTCCTCCCATAATTTCTGCAAGACTTGTAGAAGCTGAGTATAGCATGAATCAGAGGTGATGGAGTGTTCTTCCTTGCCAAACAGTCCCAGAGTTTGCTCCAGAGGACCTTGTCAATTGCCTTTTCCAGATCTAAGAAACAAAGATGGATCTCACTCTTATACTCAAGAGCTTTTTCACTCAACTGTCTGAGTGTGAAGATTAGGTCTTGAGTACTTCGATTTGCTCGGAAGCCACACTGGACCTCATCCATTTGTGGCTCAGCTAGGCGTCTGAGTCTCTCCACGATTCTAGAATAGATTTTACTAGGGACAATGAGAAGGGATATGCCTCTATGGTTTTCACATTGTCGGTTGTCACCCTTCTTAGAAATCACTGTTATGAATAGTTTGATTATGAAAAAACACAATTGATAAACAGTACTTGAACTGGACACAGGAAGGTACTGAGATGCAGATTAAATCAACAGACAATCAAGATACTCTTCGGTCCAGTTTCATTCGAAAAACGGATTTAACTCATCATTTTCTTAAAAATAACCTTAAAATGTAAGTTTTTCATTGTTTCTTCAAGAACACATTTTAATTTAAAGTATTGCAGACTTATTATGGATCATAATGATAAGATGGCTGCAATTAAAAACCTGTCACATCAATTTTGACAGGTTATTGCTAGTATCACAAAATCTACTAAAGTTATCCAAAATGTAATCTAGAAAAGGTTTTAAAATACAATGACGAGTTTCCATTATACTTTGCTGCGCATAACTGAACAAATACAAAAGCCTTAGGGAATTGACATGTTGGCGTAAAATCCAATATGGCCGCCATTTTAATTGCAGCTTTCAGGAACCACTTATCACGGAGAACACTCCATGGGCTACACCACTGCTGTATGGGTTTATAATAACAACTATAGGCTCGCCGTACTAACGGTATGACCACACACCAATGGCTGACAAAAGTAATGAACACCTTCAACAGGTACTTCTCTTTAATAATCTACACACACAATAAGGCCTCACAATGCCAACAAACGCATTAAATACAATAATCAGAAAACCACTGTAAACCTGCCTTAGCAGCTTAAACAACACCTCCATACACGAAGGTATAAACTATACACCAAAATGGCTGCTATGAATATCGCTCACCTGAGCGGCACAACTATGACAATAACACTCTCAAAATAATCAACATCTTATCAAACTACGGCTGGTAGACAATACCATCTAGACCCTACACTACTTTAGACTTCACAACGTAATATCACCAAGGTCCGAAAATATGGGAGGCACTCAGTTTACAGTCTACTATATAAACCACACAGCGATCTCGCTGTCATCAGGGAAAATCCGTTCTTCCTGTACGAAGGCTAGTTTTTCACTGACTAATTTTGCGCTCTTTTTCCCCGACTTCCGGTAGTCACGTGACCCACCAGTTTGGCTAACCTCGGCCTTTCCGACTGGTTTATCGCCGAACACAAGACATAAGATGCACTGCAAAATAACGCTGTGACATCCATTTCCCCCCCCCCCCCCCCTAAGAAAGAAAACGAAGTTTTCTTCCATCAGGAGGACTCTTCGCCCGACCTCGTAGGAGTCTAGACGACCATATGCCACTAACATCCTATCCTCATATGAACAGAGAGTGCCATAGTTCTCCACTACCATTGTCGTTACTGCATTCTCCAAAAACACAACTTGAGTACGAAGTAGATTACTCAAGGTTCTGGCAGCCGTGAAAAATGACAACGACTGTCCTCCCCTGGTCAACCATAACACAGTGCGCTGTATACTAATAGCAACTCCTATGTAAGCAAACAATAGTGTTGATACCGAAATAGCACAAACAATGTTTCGTAACAAAATTCACTCATACATTAAATTGCCTTTATGGCGCTATAATACAGGAAATTCGTAAGAATAACATTTAGCAGCAAACATGATCTTAACATTTGAAATCCACCTCCTCAGTCACTCTCACTAGATTATAAAGCTGCATAGAACAACTTATATTTTATCAGAACTGTACTGGTGGAGTGGGTCAGACTCTACCGTTCAGTTCGCTTTAACCGAAACACCCTAACTGAACGCGAAACCCGATACCTCTCCCTTGCTATTGCTGGACTATCAGCAGGTGGTTATGAATTAACGACATCTGCTTCCACCTGACTGCATCACACGCACCCCATTTATTCGCGAATGTAACTCGCGCTATTTTCGTGCTATCTCGCAACGACACGACCTCCACGAACTTCACTGGTGCGACTTCATTAAACACTCGTCTGAGTGTGCGCTAACTAGCACTCAAGGGGACATCGCGAACCCACACCGCGCGGTCACTCGCTATCAGGATCTCAGACAAACTTTCGTGGTTTCTCTCCCTGCGCCTTGGCACAGGACTCTGAGAACCATTGGATGCCTGCCGCAAACCCCGTCCAAGGTGTACTTTCTCAACAGGTGGGGATACTTCGACCACCTGATCGTCCGCCTCGGGACTTCGGTGTTGCTGAGCCCCTGCTTCAGCCCATCCCTTACCATTGCACGTGGAACATCGGCGTTTCCTTTTTGATTCGCCACGCGGTGACGATCGCGCCTCGGAGTCAGAAGATCGACTCTATGAGGATCCACTCCTGTGCTTGACCGGTTTCTCTTTATAGTGCCTATCTTCCTTTTGAGACTCATCAAAGTGCACTTGCTTACGCATTTGGCGCTCTTCTCCGTCACTATCGCTACCAGAGTGTCGGTTGTTCTACCTCGGCTGGAACCTCTGACGCGTTCTAAAATTATCGTAGTTGCCTCTGATAGGCTGATAGGGCCGGGGTGACCTATTGTGTTTCTGTTCTTCGCAGCTAGTCTGACTTATTTTTCCACGGTTGGCGCCGGACTTTGCCGACGCCTGCAACTAAGGCGTCTGACAGACCAGACCGATGGATGGGTTTGCCCGGATGGGCCAGGACATAGTGGTGCCTCAATTAGGCCATAGAAGCAATATCCTTAGGTTGTCGTTCCTGGAAAATTGCCTCCAGCTCTGACGAGCATGACGACAACACCTTGTCCCGAAGCACCAGGTCTAGCAAGCCATCATAGTCCTTGTTAATCCCCTGCATTTCAATCCATCTATTGAGCAGAAGTTTGATCTTCGAAATAAAATCTTCGAAGTCCTGGTCTACACTTGGAATAGTGTTTCTAAACCGCGTCCGGTACCCGTCAGCCGTCAAACGGAACTTCCGAAGCAACCGTTCCTTCACCTTGTCGTAATCCGCCCGCTCTTCCAGCGGGAGGCTATAAAAGGTCTTTATCGCAGGCCCAACTAACAATGTAGATAACAGAGATGGCCACTCGTCTCTGTTAGCCTTCCAGGCCACGCATTCGGCCTCAAACCTCTGAAGGAAGAAGTCCAAACTATCTATTTTGTCATTAAAATTCGGCAGACGCAGCCTAAAGGGACGACGAGACTCCCTCGGAGTCGAGTTCTGACCATTCGCACCCGCTTCTATTCTCTTTAATTGTATTTCCTTATCAGCTTCTATCTGCTGTCTTTTTTCCTCTAGAGATAATCTCATTCTCTCCTTTTCTAATTCTAACTCTCTATCCTCTTTCATCTTCTTTTCTTGTAATTCTCTATCTTCTTTCATCTTCTTTTCTTGAAATTCTTTATCTTCTTTCATTCTTTATTCTTGTAATTCGAACTCTCTTCTTCTGAGCTCTAACTCTTCAGCGCGAGCATCTCTTTCCTTCTTCTGCTTCTCAATGTTCTTCTTCTCCAAAGCTTCTTGATTTTCCTCTGACTGCTATTTTGCCTTGGCAAAATCCATCAGCTCTTTCCCAGTGTACCCACATTCTTTGCCTATCAGAATGAAACCCTGTAAGTCCATGATGTACACTCACGATACTCAATATTGACTATAATTCTGCTCCTTTTGCTATAGATTCTCACTGTATGCAAATCTAATTCAGTGCTTCTATGCAACTACTCAATAACATGTACTCTAAATCACCTCACAAATCTCAATACATACCTCTCTGCTTACAAAGTATGCAGTAATGATATATACATAGCAATGTCACTGTTCAAAGTACAACCATATGAATGTATATATAACCCACTTTACCACTCATTTCAGTATGACCGCTCTCTGCCTCTTGGCTTATGTCTACTTACTCTCTACGTTTGGTCCTCCAGGCCACTTAGTCTCTGTGATACAACTGAAAAAACCCTTATTATAGTCAATAGTTGTATCTCACTAGCTGATAATACCCCTCGGTACTACACCACCTCACAACTGTAAGGGACATCGACACGAAAATTGAACAATGAGTCAGCCTATACACCACAGTAACTTAATAGCACGCACACTGGTGCTGTACTCTGACCATATATTAGTTCTACGTAATATGTTTACAAATGGCAAAAATGAACATTCCACAGATGATAAGACACACTTAACACAATGATAACTACCAGTCACGACGAATACGATGACAGACAAGAAATGAGCAGAAATAGACTGATATATACAATGCGTGACTGACAACGAACGAAAACATGGGATACCCGTTAACGTATTTACAAGATAGCAAGAAGGACCGAGAGATAACACCACTAGGATTACTGAATGTACAAGACAAAGTCAATACACACTACACCAGTACACCTAACAAATACTGAGCTTGGTCTGTTAAGTAGAGCGGTCGCAGAAAACCCTTTTGCCTGAATCCACCACTAAACAGCCACACCCTAGAAGGGATCAGTCTAATCCAATCTTTTCCCACAAGTAAGAAAAGAAAGAATTAAACTCTCCACCCGTCCACCCTTGAACTCACAAATACAAGGGGATTGACATAAGTCTTGGGCCTGACCATGAAGGACATGTCACAGAGAGCTGAAATTTTGTACAGTGTTTATTCCTTTTCAATATAGCCACCGTCTGAATTGACACACTTCTGCCATCTCTGCTTGACCTTGAAAAGACCTTGGGAGTAGAACACCATATTTTTCAAACTAAACCAGTCATCACATGCCAGTATAACCTCTTCATCGCTGTCAAAATGATTTCCTTTTAGCTGTTTTTTTAAGATTTGGGAATAGAAAAAAGTCTGATGGAGCCAAATCTGGAGAATATGATGGGTGTGGAAGAATTTCAATATTCAAATCGTTGGCTGCTAGCTGCACAAGCCGTGCTTTGTGAGAGGGCGCATTGTCTTGAAGAAAAGGAAGATTTTGAGTGCGCGTTATCCCTCGTTTCCTGGTCACAACCTTTCTTAGTTTGGTGAGAAGATCTGCATAGCACTGTCCATTAACTGTGTTGCCACGAGGCAGATAATCTTTCAAAAGGACACCTTTGCCGTCCCAAAAAAAATTCAGCATCACTTTGTCTGCAGATTTCTGCGCTCTAGGCTTGAGAGGTGTTGGGGAGCCCGGGGTTTTCCATTGCATGCTGACAATTTTGGATTCGGGGTCATAATGGTGTACCCAAGTCTCATCTAGTGTCACCATAGTCTCCAAAAAATTTTTGAATGACACTGTTTGAGCAACTGTTGACAGCAATTAACCCACGTTTGCTTCTCTTCACGTGTCAACAGTCGCGGAACCCAGCGTGCACACACTTTTCTTATGTTCAGTCTGTTGTGTAAAATTCTATAAACTGTTCTTTCATTTAGTTTTATCCTACTAGCTATCTCCACAATTGTCATTTTTCGATCCTGGTCAATGATTTTCTTTACTCTTGTTGCATTTTCATCGTTTCACTCTGAGGCTGGTCTTCCAGATCTTGGCAGATCAGCAACATTTGAGCGGCCGCACTTAAACTGTTGACACTAGTTTTTTTACCGAAGTATATGAAGGACAAGACTCACGAAACACTGGTTCTATCTCCCTGTGTATTTCTGTAGGTATTTTTCCCTGAAACATCAGAAATTTTATCACAGCTCTGGCCTCCTTCTTTTCCATTGTTTTGTCAAATCTTTGGAGCAGCAGATCCGGTCAATAGGGTACATTGCGCCGTGCACCGTAGCGGGAAAACCCATTGAAGAAACAAACGCGTACTTCACACATTCAGTGCAAATATGATGAACTTTAAATGTGCCAAGTTTCATCTTCCTCCTGTGACTCCTTCATGGTCAGGCCCAAGACTTATGTCAATCCCCTTTTATAATATTAAACACAGCAACCAATAGCACACTATCATCAGAAGCATTGGTATGTACAACTATTACTTTTGTAAGTTTAGTTCACTCTCTGAATATGTATCAAAATCCTAGTTATTTATGAAAATACTATTTACTTAAGCTCCACTCTGATAGTCTAATTTATTTGCACTAATTGTTGACATTATCTTGTTTGTATATAAGTGTCCCATGTAAATCCCGAGGTTTTCTTACGAGACAAAGAACGGACACGTGCACTCTTGCTTCATGCATCAAATATGAGATTGTGAATAGGGCTGGGGATCTCATCATGTAAAACCAATTGTGACAGTGTGACAAAACGTCTGAACATGTCTTTTGTGTGATCTCTCACACCTTCAGCTCTCCGGCAGTATCCTTTTTTTTCTTCATTTTCCTCATTCATCTCTTTTATTTGGCATAAATCATGCCTTTTCATTCGTTTTTTTTTTTACTATTTTGCTCTATGCTGGACATAGCATCGTGAATTCTATAACACGCCACTCCCCTATGGCAGTATTTGCTACGGGAGTTATGCGTATGTTATTGTTTCACACTCCACTCCCAGAGTGTTGTTACGATTCGCCAGGTTTGGTGCTCCGACCAGCGACAATATTTTATCGCCTAATCTGTCTCACCGCCTGTGGAGACGGGGCGGTCAAACATTTGACCCCATTGGAAAGCTGTTGATCATGTTGACACAAGCCGGTATTGTGATACGATGAAAGAAGACCATACGGTCTGACCAGCCATCTGTTTAGCAGAGGCACGCAGGTAAAGGTGATAGACAGAAGAGCGCCTGAAGTCTTAGGTAACGATATGACATCACTGTGTAAGAGGCCGCGCGTATATATTAAATATAATATTTTTAAATACGCGTGGGATGAGTAATGATAAACTTCCCCACCCAAACAGTGCTAGATAGATTGGATTAGTTCGCCAGAACCTTCTATGATTTGATTGAAACTTTCGACGGAAACACTGCTGGGATTTGAAACTAAGGATTGTGAGATATATTCTAACAAACTCGGAGTCACAGCACACAGACAGATTGCATCGCAGCGGCAACTAAACACCTCCTACAAGCCAGAGGAACGAGGATAGGACTTATCATTCCACAACTATAAGTACCAGATCGAGTATTGGGCAACTTTGGAAGTACAATAAACCCGCAATTTTAATACAAGACTGGAAACTTGTGAATGGAATTTTTTCACAAGGAGTCATAAGAGGAAATATAGACTTCCAGACCAAGTGTTTCACCAGTCATAAGAGGAATTATAGATTTCCAGACCACGTGTTTCACCCGTCATAAGAGGAATTTGTCAGACTTATGTGATTCGACCAGCATCTGTATACAGGGCTGTGGGTCTATTCTAATCTGCGCCAGGAGAAGTGTGTATTCCCAAAATGTTAGGGTAAGTGTAAAAAATTTATTTACTAATGTAAATTTTACATGTTTCTTGCTAAGTGGTTATATATATGAGGCTGGCAACCTCAACATATGAAAATAGTGTATGCATGAACCACTACTGCAAGAGATGGTGATTGTTTCTGACTAGTCGTGCGGGAAACCCGACAGAAGATCGACCCCAGAACCCGACGGGAGTAGCGACGAGTAATGAGTGATGATACATCACATGTGCCTAAAGTGTATAGAATCATGTTGTGAGATTTATATACCTTTTTTAATTGTAATTCAGGCAAATCATTATCCATGCACTCCAGACGGATATTGGTGAATTTTCATCAAATTCCCTGAGTTACATTGTGTGCTCGGGAATTTTATTCTTCTGAGAAGTTAACATTGGTGGGTGGAGCACATAAAAATGGGCCTGTTAGTTTGCGGAGAACAAATGTACTGAGGCATTTGTTTCTTTCTAATTTGTCACAGTTCGTGGTTACAAGACATCAGACTTAAGTACTGTAGTTCCTACGCCACTAGTGTGAGAGAAGAGTATCACCACCAACCGCCTACAGTGGACGCATTATGTGGAGAAGTGTACTCATCACCAAAAAGAAGACGGAAACCACAACTGCAGGACGCATCTGGAGCTCAGTTTTATATAACAGGCTACAGCAAAAATACGGACAATATTATTAACGCCCTACCAAAACCTCAATGAAGAAAAATTAAATATAACTTTCACCCACTGTTCCATATTTATTTTACTATGTTACAGACTAATAGACTGTTAAATTTGTTGTATGTTATTTTAAACTAAACAATAATAGTTGATTCAGTTTATCTGCACGAAAGCAAACGTATGAGCCAGTTCTCCCTGATATATATATATATATATATATATATATATATATATATATATATATATATATATATATATATATATATATATCAATATATATATATATATATATATATATATATATATATATATATATATATATATATATATATATATATATATATATATATATATATATATATATATATATATATATATAGCCATTAATTATAAGAGGGCATTCGTTGGATTACTTCAACTGGGGGCTTAACAGGCCAGAATCATTGCATAACCCTTTCACAAAAGGCGACGGACCAGATAATAAGTTAACAAATTTGCTCAGCCCTTAAGCAGCGTTCGTTCTTGACTTCTGGGAATATCTTGTGAAGGCTCCCCTAAGGTAGAAACGCCATTCATCTTCTATCTATATCTTTGCCAAGAGCAATCTTGCGCGAAGATAGATACCTTGGACGACCTACATTTAGATACGCTTGCGTTGTGACCATTAGTGGACCACTACTGCAAAGCAAGGGAGGCAATCCCGTGACAGACAGCAAGAACCGCTGTATGAGCATTCAAAATACAATGTGCAGCCGTGTTACACTGGGGCACGCTACAGTATTCATTCCATGCTCCATAAGGAGCTAAACGGAACATGATGATGATATAAGTCTGGGAGAAGTATTTGAGTTGATGTTGACTATAGGTTTGTTATCTGTTATTTGTATCAATAATTTTACGTAAATTCTCTGTTCTCTTTATAATACACAGTTATTGATATTGGTTGTGTTCCAATAGATCCTGAAGGGAACATCGTAATATTACATCTGCAATATCAGCTGCTACGACAAGAAATGTAGCTAGAAGGTTTTTCAAATGGTGAAAACATATATTAGAATGCCACATGATTGGGGTGAGCGTTCCATTGACAGAGCGTTAGAATGCCAAATGATTGGGGTGAGCGTTCGATTGACAGAGAGTTAGAATGCCACATGATTGGGGTGAACGTTCGATTGACAGAGTGTTAGAATGCAATATGATTGGGGTGAGCATTCGATTGACAGACCGTTAGAATTCCACAAGATTGGGGTGAGCGTTCGATTGACAGAGCGTTAGTGTGATAAAGTCAGTTTGAACCTCCCTCCTCAAATCATGTATAAGATATTATTCTATGGATTCTGCTACTATGGTCTTTTTTAAAATTGGACAATAATAGAATAGGGCAACGCCACCATTTTTTTTTTGTCAGCGATTCGCGCTGGATTTGAAAGTATTAAAGATTTGCTAATGATACACCGTTTCCAACAGTACAAGCTTTCTAGTAGCTCCGCCCTAATTTTTAAAAGTAACGTTAGAATGACTTGGCAAGCGGCCAAGACATCGTTTAGTTCAAAAGAGTGAAGGAGTATAGGAGTAAAAGAAAAGAGGCTACTGTCCAAAATCTATAAATAACTACGCCACTTGTATTGTATCTAAGTCCCCCAGCAACGGAGTATTTGAAACAAATCTTTACCCGCCCGCACCCTCTCACTTTTTTTCTGACGGAAGCTTGCCAGACGCCTATCGCGTGCTTAGAGAGGGGAAAACGGTGGTGGATTGTAAAAAGAAAAAAATCGCGTCTACTTGGAAATGTGAACTCAACTGCATTGTGCAAGAGGCAAAAGTGAAACTAAGAATATTTATTTCTTCATAAAAACGAAAGAGTAAATAAAAGATATATTTTGGCAATAGAGTACTGTTGTTTAATATAATACCATATATAACTTGTCGGGATTTAGAACCTTTCTTTCCCTGATATGTTAGCACGGTGAAAAGAGCCCACGATAATAAAAAGGGAAAAGTACAAAAGTGAAAACGAGGATAGAGAGGAAAATAAAACTTAGATAGAATGATAGATGGCAACAAGCAGTTTAATAATTAGTTTTAATAATTAAAATCGCTCCATAAATAACCCAGATATCGTACAACTGAGACAGAATAGCAGATACACGGATAACCCACAATGGTTCAGTTTTGAAAATTGTCCGCTGCAGCCAATTATTATTGACTCGATTTGATTGGGTAATCCAAAAATTAGAAAAGGGGAGGTGGAAACTGCAGATTTGTTAGCCACGAGAACCGTATTTTTACATAGTAGTAATAGAGGGATCAGACAAGCAATCGTAGTGATAACCCAAAAGGTGGGGTTTTTCAAAAAAGAGAGTTAATTTCGGATGCGCACTTTCCATTGGCCAAAGAGATTGATAATAGTGATAGGGTACAAGCTTAGAGCGCCATTTGAAGAATAATTTTACCAAGTGAAAGTTTGACCACAGAAGTGCAGAATTGAAAGCAAGTTTTCTGCAGTCTGTACCAGACGGCGATCTTTATTTGGACAAACGATTGCTAGTCAATCTATTCCTTGTGTATTATTTCATTGATTGCGGTAAGAAATGATTTATTAATATTATGTAGAGGCGATAGGGCGCCTAACAAAAATCTTATGTTGTATGACTTAGCCATTTTGGAAACATATGACAGCCTATGGAACAAAGGTATGCCTAAGGCAGATTTGGGAAGCAGTCAAAAGAAAAAGTGTATTTGATTATTGCTATAACATTGAAGTAAATTGTAAGACCAGAAAGCTACTGGCAGTCTTTTGCAGATCACAGTGTTCCAAAAACTTTTGGACACTACATATGATGTCATTCTAAAAAGAAAATAAATTAATAGTCAGAGAGCTACAAAAAGATGATTGTATCCCTAACTGAGGATGATGAAATCACAAAAAGTTAGAGACTGAAGCTATGGATTAGCACTGGTAACTGATCACTAGAAATGTTTGAAGATGATATTTGTTAAATGTGGAGATATATTTATAAAGTATATTTAGAAAGGAATTATTTCATTGTTGCAGGGTTGAATCGTCTATTATCATGTCAAACATAACTGGAGATGCTGAATACTAGGCATTCCGTCTGGTATATGTGAAGAAACCAGATATCAGATGATCCTAGGAGACCCTCTTGTGTAGAAGAGTGGGCAGTTATTACAGCAAATTACTTATTTACTCCAGGAGACCCTCTTGTGAAGAAAAGTGGGCAGTTCAACAGGAAGACTTCCATTTTCAACAAGAACAGAAGATAAGCCCCATATTTTTGGGCTTATGACATTTTATTTAATTATTCTCCACACTTATTTTATTAATACATTTCGAGTGAAGTGATGAGGACATCAGTCTCTCCCAACTAGTGATATATTATAATACACCAGTTTGTCAGAAAGGGATACAGTATAGGAAATTGTTTATTAAACACTTAGTAGGGACAAGAAGTCCTGCCTATTTAATTAACTGTATATACATATTGATAGATAAAACTACCTTTATTAATTGTTTGAATTTTACTCCTGTTCCAAAAGAATTTGAGGTTCAGGAGAATAAAATTGTACAAAAGATTTAATTTCAAAAAAAGTTAACCACTGTTTTACTTGAGTTTCTTATCTTGAGTTACAGTTGTATATGTATGTTATCAACATCACATCATACATTCATTCCCCTAGACACTAGTCAAATATACATAAATAGGTTTAAAATATTCGCAGAGTGAGATCACCGGGTGGTAGCAGTTAGGTACTGTGACAGTACATCATTGTTCCATCATTATACTCAGTAACCTACATAGCTTGACCTCACTCTGTAGACAAATAATAACAATAACTAATATTCATAACATCAAAACCCACAACAGTTAGAAAGCCACATGATTGGGGTGAGCGTTCCATTGACAGAGCGTTAGAATTCAACATGATTGGGGTGAGTGTTCGATTGACAGAGCGTTAGAATGCCACATGATTTGGGTGAGCTTTCCATTGACAGAGCGTTAGAATGCCACATGATTGGGGTGAGCGTTCGATTGACAAAGTTTTAGAATTACATATGATTGGGGTGAGCGTTCGATTGACAGAGTGTTAGAATACCACATGATTGGGGTGAGCGTTCGATTGACAGAGCGATAGAATGCCATATGATTGGGGTGAGCGTTCGATTGACAGAGTGCTAGAATACCACATGATTGGGGTGAGCGTTCGATTGACAGAGTGTTAGAATACCATATGATTGGGGTGAGCATTCGATTGACAGAGTGTTAGAATGCCATATGATTGGGGTGAGTGTTCGATTGACAGAGTGTTAGAATACCATATGATTGGGGTGAGCATTCGATTGACAGAGCGTTAGAGTGCCATATGATTGGGGTGAGCGTTCTGTCGTAAAGTGAATCTGTGTCACAACGCGTTCAAATTTCCGCGCTTCATAAATCTGGTTAACGTAAATTTACAACCTATAACCCACTACTACTATGTTTGAAATTTGCCAAGGGCAAGGTCAAACTTACCGCTAAAAATTGGACAAAATAATTTGAATTTTCCACTATTACAGTTAAAAATCTATAAATAAATTCCATGTTTGACCTTGGTCTCAAGGCCATCGTCAAATCAAACCACTAACATTTAAAATAAAGAATTTGAATTTTCTAACGCCAAGCGTAAAAATACCACCCCCCTCCCCTTTCCCCCAAACACACACGCACGCTCGACCCTTCCCAATATTTATGACGAAAGCCGTAAAGCTTAGCCACGAACCAACTTGTTATCTCGTTTTATAGGGGAGAGAGAAGGTGGATTACAATTGAAATTAAGCCTAACTTGCGCGTTTGAAAAGAAACTTAGATAATTTATTTCTTTATAAATAACAGGGATGTCTTGAAGGGTAGCGCTAATATTGGTTAATATATATCATAAAATGTTCCCTTATAATAAATTATGTGGCCTTAGAAAATTATTTTATTAATATTTTAGTTCAGTGAACAGAGCACTATAAATTAGAAAAAAATTACCAAGATGAAAACGGGGATAAATGGGTAAAGGAAACGTATATAGGAAGATAGAGGACAGTTGTCCTTTTAATAATCACTTTTAATATTAAAAATTGACCCATTAATAACACAGATATTGTATAAATAAAAATTGAGACAGACACACTTATCAACTGCTCAATTTGGTTGCGTGAGAAAAGTTAGAAATTTCTTGACACGCGTTCTGATTGGTCAAGGCGTAGAGTAGCTTGGGGCAACAACCACCATTTGAAATTAAAACTATCTAAAGCTGACATTAGCGGGAGAGCCTGTGTGACCAAAGCTTTCACCGTCTGGACACTTAAAGCAGTGGTAGAACCCATTAACTGCCAAAGTAAAGCTTATGATATGTGATATTCTTGTTTGAGGGTCATATACCAGCATACCTATTGGTGGCAGGAAACCGGGTGAGGGAAGAAAGTTTGGGAGGAACGCACAGCCTTGTTGCCGCAGCTACCCCATTTCTTCAGCTCTAAAGCCAGTTGAATGCATATGAGAACCCAAGGGCTAACAGTTGTCACCAGTTTTATAAGTTAAGTCCGTTAGACCGGCACTGAGAGTGTAACATCAATTATTCCACCACAACCATAAGCATAATAATAAATAATAAACTCACCTTGAGATGATGAAGAAGACAATCTGTCCAACACATTAACAGTGATACGTACAAGCAGATAGACAGATCAGTGGGTGAAATTCTTACAGTGATCTTTATTCTTAGAAACAAGATACTTGGACAGAGTTCCAGTTATTTATTTTAAATAGTGTATATAACCAAATTTATTGAGTTTGACAATCCCTGTCCAAAAGAAATTGAAGTACAGGGAGATTAAATTGTAAGATAATTACCTAAACTTTAACAAAGTCTTACTCACTTTAATATTATTGAGTTATAGTTCTGTTTACATTTGATTTCGTCCTTATATTAAATACATTACCCTAGACACATTCAGCCACACAACATCACAGAGCCTATTTTACACAGATTGAGATCTGAGAGGTGGCGGATAGGGACTCTGAGAATCATCTTCATCAACAATTAGACTCAAGGAACTTACACAGCTTGACCTCACTATGTTTACCCTTAATTAATAACACCAGTAACCTCTTTTACCACACGTTCCATTGACAGAGCGTTAGAATGCCACATGATTGGGGTGAGCGTTCCTTTGACAGAGCGTTAGAATGCCACATGATTGGGGTGAGCGTTCCATTGACAGAGTGGTTAGAGCCCTGGTCTCTCACGGCAAAGGTGCCGGGTTCAAATCACGGTACCGACACGCTCCAGTCTACCCAGCTGTAAATGGGTACCTGGTTCTTTGAGTTAGGTGTCGCAGACTCGATACATTTTTCGTTCTGGGAGAACCCAGTTCCTTTCAATAGCGCATGACACCTGTGTCACGCCCCCACGATATTTATGTCGTGGTAGCATAGTGGTTAGTGCACTGGCTTCCTAGCTCAGTGGTCTATGGTTCGATCCCCAGATGAGGAGGGATTTTTTTAGGCCGCAAACGGCTCCTGGGTCGACCCAGCCCCAAATGGGTACCAGAGCAACTCTGGGAAGGTTAAGGCGGCCGGCGTGATGCTGACCACATCACCCCTAGTGTGCCGACGGTCAAGAATATATGGGCCTAACACCATGTTCCCAATATGCCTCAATGAGCGTGTAACGTGATCCTTTACCTTTTTTTTTTATTACAGAGGTATTTTATAAAAGACCTTCAAAAAATTATAAGTACACATAAAAAGCGCATTGGATCGTGGGCAAGCTCAGGTTATCCATTAAACACGCGAACCACGTGCTTAAGTCACCAGACCACCAAGGGCAAAAAAAAAAAAAAAATTAGATTTATTGTTGATGATAAAATTCAATGAATTATGTATTGTCGGTTCGATCTGTGGGGTAGTTTTCTTTGATTTGTATGGAAGGCAGTATTGGTACTTTTCCACATTTTTAACTTCTCAACCGTTCATTGTCCAGTAAAGGGTGTTTGTAATTACAGGACAATAATGCTGAATGAGGAAATGTAAAATATGTGAGTGGTGGTGGGTGAGTGAGTGGGTGGTGAGTGGGTGTGAGTGAGTGGGTGGTGTGGTTGGGGGTGGGGGGGTGGGGGGTTTTATTGGGGGGGGGGGGTGAGGGGGGGGGAGGGGGGGGGGGGGGGGGGGGGGGGTGGGGGGGGGGGGGGGGGGGGGGGCGGGTGGGGGGGGGGGGGGGGGAGGGGGGGGGGAGGGTGGGGGGGGGGGGGGGGGGGGGGCGGGGGGGGAGGGGGGTGGTGGGTGGTGGGGGGGGGGTGGTGGGTGGTGAGTGAGTGGGGTGAGGGAGTGGGGTGAGGGGGTGAGTGGGGGGGGGGTGGGGGGGGGGGGAGGGAGGGGGGGTGTGGACGGGGGAGGTAGGGGGGGGTGAGTGAGTGAGTGGGTGGTGGGGGGGGGGGTGGGTGAGTGGGGGGGGGGGGGTGGGGGGGGTGGGGGGGGGTGGGGGGAGTGGGTGGGGGGGGTGGGGGGGTGGGGGGGAGTGAGTGGGGGGGGGGGGGGGGGGGGGGGGGGTGGGGGGGTAGTAGTGGGGTGGGGGGAGTGGGGGTGGGGGTGGGGGGGGGGGTGGGGTGAGTGGGGGGGTGAGGGGTGGGTGGGGAGGGTGGGGGGGTGGGGGGGGGTGGGTGGGGGGGTGGGGTGGGTGAGGGGGGGGGGGTGGGGGTGGGGGGGGGGGGGGGTGGGGGGGGAGGAGTGGGGGGGGGGGGGGGGAGGGGGGAGGGGTGGGGGGGTGGGGGGGGGGAGTGAGTGAGTGGGGGGGGGGGGGGGGGGGGGGGGTGGGGGAGGGGTGAGGGGGTGGGTGAGTGGTGAAGTTGAGTGGGTGAGGGGGGGGGTGGGGGTGGGGGGGGGGGGGGGGGGGGTGGGTGGGGGGAGTTGGGGGTGAGTGAGTGTGTGAGGGGGGGAGTGGGGGGGGGAGGAGTGGGGGGGGTTTGGGGGGGGGGGGGGGGAGGGGGGGGGGGGGGGGGGGGGGGGGGGGGGGAGGGGGGGGGGTGGGTGTGGGGGAGTGGGGGTGGGGGGGGGTGGGGGGGGGGGGGGTGAGTGGGGTGATTGTGAGTGAGTGAGGGAGTGTGTAGTAGTGAGGAGTGAGGGTGGGGGGGTGAGTGAGGGAGTGAGTGAGTGGGGGGGGTGAGTAGTGGGAGTGAGGTGAGTGAGGAGTGAGTGGGAGTGAGTGGGGTGAGTGAGTGGGGGGGGGTGAGTGAGTGGAGTGGGGTGGTGAGTGAGGGGAGTGGGGTGAGGAGTGAGTGAGTGGGGGTGGGGGGGAGAGTGGGGGGGGGTGAGTGAGTAGGGAGGGAGGGTGAGTGGTGAGTGGGTGAGTGAGTGGGAGGGAGTGAGTGAGGGGAGTGGGGTGGGGGGGGGGGGGTGGGGGGTGAGTGGGGGGGGGGGGTAGTGGGTAGTAGGGGAGGGGTTGGGGGGGGTGGGGGGGGGTGGGTGGTTATGAGTGGTGAGTGAGTGAGTGAGTGGAGTTTTTTGGGTGAGGTTGAGGGGGGGATGTGTGTGGGGAGTGGGGGGGAGGGGGGGGG
Organism: Oreohelix idahoensis; assembly: GCA_024509875.1. Classification (NCBI taxonomy): domain Eukaryota; kingdom Metazoa; phylum Mollusca; class Gastropoda; order Stylommatophora; family Oreohelicidae; genus Oreohelix; species Oreohelix idahoensis. The sequence continues at coordinate 207,267 of JAMPIV010008719.1, forward strand.
GATTGGGGGGGGGGGGGTAGTGGGGGTTTTTTGGGGGGTGGGTGGGTGAGTGGGTGGGGGATTTTTATGGGGTGAGTTAAGTAGTTTTCAAATATTGGTGAGTGAGTTTTGGGTAGTGGTGAGTGGTTTATTTGGGTGGGGGGTGAGTTTGTGGTGAGTGGGTGATTGGTGGGGGGGGGGGGTGGTTTGGTGAGTTGGGGGATAGTTAGTGGTGAGTGGGGTGAGTGAGTCTACTAGTGGGGGTGAGTGGGTGGGTGGTGAGTATCCAGTTGTGAGTAGTGGGGGGTAACTATCTATTTAGTAATGGGGAGTTAGTGAGTGGGGTAAGTGTATAATTTAGGGGGTTCCATATATTATCTATCTTATCTATTATCTAATTATCTATATTATCTATCTATCTAGTATTGGGATATCTATCTATCTATCTATCTATCTATCTATCTATCTATCTATCTATCTATCTATCTATCTATCTATCTATCTATCTATCTATCTATCTATCTATCTACCTATCTATCTATCTATCTATCTATCTATCTATCTATCTATCTATCTATCTATCTATCTAGCTATCTATCTATCTATCTATCTATCTTTCAGGGTATTTTGGAAATTTTTAGTAATTTCTAATCTTATGAGCAAGATTATCTATCTATCTATTATTGGTAATCTATTTCTTTTTTTTTATCTTTTTTGGTTTTTTTTTTTATTTTTTATTATATATTTTTATCTAATCTATCTTTTCTATTTTCTTATTCTGATTTATTTTACTTTCCATTTATCTTTGTAGGAATTATTCTATTATTTTTTTTACCTATCTATTTTTATCTATCTTTTAATTATTAAATTATTTCTAAATACTATTATTTTTTCTATTATTATTTTATTTTTATTACACTATCGATATGAAATTTTACAATTTTAACTTTTTAGATTTTTTCAACTATCATCTATTTTTACTTAATTTTTTTTTTAATATTTTTTTTATTATTTTTTTTTTTTTTTTTTTAATATATTTATTTTATACAATTTTTTTTACTTTAGATCTATTCATTTTACTTAATTTTTTTTATTTTATTTTATTTTTTTTTTTTTTTTATTTTATTAAAAATATAAATACTATCTATTTTAATTGATATCTTATCTATCTATTATATCTATAATATCTATAATTTTCTTATCTACCATTAAAGTATCTTATCTTGACATGAAATTTTAGTATATATGTATCTTTTATATCTATTATACATTAATTATCTATATTATCTATATCTATTTATTAACCCTATCATATCTATTTTATCTATCTATCTATCTATCTATCTATCTATCTATCTATCTATCTATCTATCTATCTATCTATCTATCTATCTATCTATCTATCTATCTATCTATCTATCTATCTATCTATCTATCTATCTATCTATCTATCTATCTCTCTATCTATCTATCTATGGTCAAATGAAACTCATCTGATGATAATCAGCTCTATTCAATTTCTTAAAATAAACAAAAACGCACACATTACGATCAGATAGTAATTATAAAAACTTTATAATTTAGTGGTGGCTTCTTGAAATGTTTTAGTGCTAGGCGAATTTAAAAACAAACAAACAAACAAACAACACAAAAAAACCTCCTTATGAAGTAATTGTGTACATCCTTAACGTCCTTAACAAATAATTGTATACTTCATTAACGTCCTTATCAAGTAATTGTATACATCCGTAACGTCCTTATCAAGTAATTGTATACATCATTAACGTTCTTATCAAGTAAGTGTATACATCTCAAACGTCTTTATCAAATAATAGTATACTTCATTAACGTCTTTATCAAGTAATTGTATACATCCCTAAAGTCCCCATCAAATAATTTTATACTTCATTAATGTCCTTACCAGGTAATTGTATACATCCCTAACGTCCTTATCAAATAGTTTTATACTTCATTTGTGTCCCTATCAAGCATTTGTATACATCCCTAACGTGCTTATCAAACAATTGTATACATCATTAACGTTTTTATCAAGTAACTGTATACATCCTTAACGTCCTTATTAAATAATTGTATACATCATTAACGTCCTTATCAAGTAATTGTATATTTCATTAACGTCCTTATCAAATAATTGTATATATCATTAACGTCCTTATCAAATAATTTTATACATCATTAACGTCCTTATCTAATAATTGTATACGTCCCTAACGGCCTTATCAAATAATTTTATACATCATTAACGTCCTTATCAAGTAATTGTATACATCCCTAACGGCCTTATCAAATAATTGTATACATCATTAACGTCCTTATCAAGTAATTATATACATCCCTAACGGCCTTATCAAATAATTGTATACATCATTGTTTTCATTCACGCTCCTTACAGATCACGGAGCGGCCATTGTAGTTGGTGCCCTTGCTGGAAGCCTGCACAAAGTAGTCAAATGCTCTTAGTTTCTGTTACAACTTGTTTTACACGATGAGATTACTAGCACACTTCTGTATGACAGTCAGACAAGGACAACTTGTGCTTAGTAAGAAAGACGGCTTAATATCTTACATCTAATGTATCTACGCCACATCCTCTGTATTTCGTGGAAAGACAAAGTGACAAATGTCGAGGTGTTGTCACGTTCTGGCCTTCAAAGCATTTATGCACTGGTTAGACAGCGAAACATTCGTGTGTTACCGAGGCCCGAAAGGGGAGAAAAGAATAGTAACACTGTACCCTACCAGGTAATGTCGTAAAAAGCGACTAAGGAGGGTTGGGCATGGGGCTGGTTACCCCATCCCGTAAAAAAAAATTTTACCACAAAAACTTCAACAAATATGGACAAGTCAAATAAAGAATATAAATCAACTCAGCCGCCCAAGACAGAAGACGGTCCTCTGGAAAGGAGGCGCATGAAGCAACCTAGAGAAAGCCGAAAGGAGTCTGGGTTGCCGACTAATCTTTTTTCGTCTAGGAAAATCTCCAGGATTGGCACCTGGAATGTTCGCACTCTGTGTGAACAAGGGAAAACTGCACAGGTAGCAGCAGAAATGACAAATTACAGGATTGATATCCTGGGTCTTTGCGAGACACGGTGGAAAGGCATAGAGAAGAGGAGATTGATCACAGGAGAAATGGTGTTGTCCTCAGGACATGAGGAGGAAAGAGCCCACCACGGTGAAGGGGTAGCTCTAATGCTGTCCAAGGACATTTACACCAGACTACAAAGTGTCTTGGACAATAAGAAAAGAAAGGACATCACAATTTTGATGGGGGACCTAAATGCGAAAACGGGAACAGACAACACTGGTTTTGAAGAAATCATGGAAAAGCAGGGATGAGGTATGATGAACGAGAATGGGGAACTATTAGCAAACTTCTGTGCTTCAACTCAACTAGCTATAGGAGGAAGCATATTTCCACTAAAAAGAATACATAAAGCAACATGGATATTACCTGACCACAGAACTGAGAATCAGATTGATCACATATGCATAAGCAAGAAGTTTAGGTCATCATTGCATGATGTGAAAGTATGTAGAGGAGCAGATGTTGTATCAGACCACCATCCTCTGTTGACTAAAACAAAATTAAAACTCAAGAAATTTACAACAGCATATCGCTATAGTCAACAGTATAATGCGGGACATCTAAGAAATCTAAGAAAAATTGTCACTCACAGTATCCAACAAATACCAAGTACTCGAACAGCTGGAAGATGAAACAGATACGGAAGACCATTGGCAACAAGTAAAAAATATATGGAACGAGACATGTGAAGAAGTACTGAGAAAAAGAGAACATCAGCACAAAGCATGGATAACAACATAAACCATTAGTAAGATAGAAGACAGGAAAAACAAGAAAGCAGATTTAAACAGAAGCAAAACCAGAAGCTCCAAAGCCAAGGCTCATGAAGTGTACATAGAAGCAAACAAAGAAGCAAGAAGAAGCATTAAAAGAGACAAGATGAAATATATTGATGATTTAGCAATGGAAGCAGAGGAAGCTGCAGCAAAAGGAAATATGAGGGACTTGTACAACAACACAAAGAAGCTAACAGGGAAATATAAGCAAGCAAATTGCCTCATAAAAGATAAGAATGGAAAATTGCTAAGTAATATACAAGAACAAATGAAGAAATGGACAGAACATTTTGAGGAACTTCTCAATAGACCATCTCCAACTAATCCCCCAGACATCCAGCCAGCAGAAGAGGAGCTACAAATCAGCTGTGAACGACCAAGTAGAGAAGAAATAAAGAAAGCCATAAAGCTTCTGAAAGTTGGAAAAGCAGCTGGTCCAGACTGCATTCCAGCAGAGGCCATCAAAACAGATATTGATACCTCTACAGAGATATTATACAAACTACTTGGCAAAGTCTGGGAGAGAGAGGAAATACCAGCAGAATGGAAGGAAGGTTATCTGGTCATGTTGCCTAAGAAGGGAAACTTACAAGAGTGCACAAATTATATAGGAATAATGTTACTATCAGTGCCTGGAAAAGTATTAAACAGAATCATCCCGGAGAGATTAAAAGAGTCCATAGACAAGCAACTGTGAGATGAACAAGCAGGTTTTCGACAAAAAAGATCCTGTACAGACCAGATAGCAACATTGAGAATAATAGTTGAACAAAGTCTGGAATGGAATTCACCGCTATACATCGGATTCGTGGACTATGAAAAGGAATTTGGCAGTGTAGACAGAGAATCGCTTCGGAAATTAATGAGGCATTATGGAGTTCCCATGAAGATCATTAACTTAATAAAGAAGACCTATGAAGACATGACATGCAGAGTTCTTCATGAAGGACAACTTACAGAACCGTTTAGGATTAGAACGGAAATGAGACAGGGATGCCTCTTGTCTCCATTTCTTTTCTTACTAGCAATAGATTGGGTTATGAAAACATCGACATCACACAACAGAAATGGAATCCATTGGAATCTGACTAAACAGATTGATGATCTGGATTTTGCAGATGACTTGGCTCTTCTGTCCCATAACCATAATCAGATGCAAGAGAAAATGAAAATTCTCGATGAGAGGTCACAACAAGTGGGCCTCAAAATACACAGGGAAAAGACAAAGATTATGAGAATAAATGCAAGAAATGATAACAAGGTTGAACTTGAAGAAACACCACTAAAAGATGTAGAATCTTACACATATCTTGGAAGTAATATAGACAAAGTTGGAGGGACAGAGAGTGATATCAAAATAAGAATACAAAAAGCAAGAGGAGCTTTCATTGCATTGGGAAACATATGGAGAACAAGAGAAATCAAGTCCAACACAAAAATAAGAATCTTTAACTCAAATGTGAAGTCAGTCCTATTGTATGGCTCTGAGACATGGAGAACAACAAAAACAACAACCAAAAAGCTACAGACTTTTATAAACGGGTGCTTGCATAGAATAGAAGGCCTGAAATGGTATGACAAAGTCACAAATGTGGAATTGATGACAAGAACCAGACAAGTGCCAGTGGAACAAGAGTTGAGAAGAAGACGCTGGCGATAGATAGGACACACATTGAGGAAACCTGTTGATAGCATTACAAGGCAGTCCTTGTTCTGGAATCCACAGGGAAAGAGAGGCAGAGGTAGACCAAAAAACACTTGGAGAAGAAAACTGGAAACAGAGGTGAAAATGATGAGGAAAACATGGAAAGAACTTGAGCGGATGGCACAGGACAGGAAGACTTGGCATGTGTATGTTGAAGATCTATGCTCCTTGGGGAGCTAAAGGGTATTGATAGACAGCGAAGACTACGCTGGCTTGGCCATGTCTATGGAAGATGGTCGCTTCCCGAAATATATCTTCTACAGACAACTGGTAGTTGGCTAAAAAACTGTTGGGCGACAGCAGCTGAGATTCAAAGATATGTGCAAGAGAGACATAAGGGCACTGGACATAAATCAAGCAACCTGGCAGGATGAAATGGCTGATCACAACAAGTGGCGATGTTATCTACGGCGCCACCTCAGATTGGGCTTAAAAAAGCGCTCACGGCAAGCAAAGAGAGGAGAAAACGTCGAAAGGAACACCTGGAAAATAGCAAGCTCAGGGCTGTCACCTCAGCGGCACATTCCTATAGCCAGCTATGACTGAAGGGGCAATTATTATTATTATTATTATATTTTTAGAACAAGAAAAAGGAACAGCATGTTATGTGACTCAGCGTCAAATAAAACAAATTACTCAGAAAATAAGATTTAAATAATCTGAAAGTTCACTAATGGGGAATTAACGACACGAACTAGACACGTGCCAGTGAAACAAATGATGAGAAGAAGGCGCTGGCGACGGAAAGGACACAAATTTGTTGATAGTATTACAAGGCAGTCCTTGTTCTGTTATCCCTAGAGTACAAGAGGTAGAGAAAGATCAAAGAACACTTAGAGAACATAAGTGGAAAAAAAAACAAGAAAGGTATGAGGAAGACACTGATAGATCTTGAGCTGGTGACAAGAGATAGGTAGACTTGACATAGGTTTTTTGACCGTCATCAAGAGCTGACGCTCAATGACAGTGGATCAAAGTCGTGTCAAGTCAAGTCAAGTTTGATGAAGGCCTATTCTCCTTGGATATTTTAACGTTAATGCAGATGAAGAAGTAAAAGAAATAAATAAATATGGAAAATGATCCTTGGGGAATCGGGAGAAAGACAGATATACCGACAGAGCGAGAAAGAAGCATCTAGAAATTCTGAAGTTATTGTTCATACGTCAATCTCCAGACAGAAAAGTCATGTTCTGAAAAAGGTGACCACACCCCCCCCCCACACTTTTTCCGAACCAAGTCCTTGCATAATGTTGTCATTAAATCGACAGAAGGAAAGATGTACGTCCCTGCTAATTGCACTATAACAAGCCAATTTTAATTGGTGTGACATTAAATTAACCCGACAGCTGTTGGTTACTAACTGGGAAACTTGAGCACAATGCAATTAATTTAAGTAATAAAGTAAGTAATTTACTGCCGTATTGTTTGGCCTATAGGTCGTTTCAGCCAAACAGTTTTCATAAGGACAGTTACCATCACACTTTCCAGGCTGAAGGATGTGTCGCTATCACTGAAGAACTTCAATACTACACACTTTTTCCAATTGTATTAAAAAAACAGTGTTCTGTTACTTTTGGACTTTCTCACGTGACAGTATTCAGTTACAATGACGTACCAGTTAAACGATAAGGTCGCTATAATAACGGGTTCTAATTCTGGAATCGGAGAAGCTATCGCCCTCAAATTTGCCTCCCTGTGTGCTAATGTCACTTTGTCTGGACGTGACCAAGAAAGACTGAAGTCAGTGTTTAACAAGGTTGTGAAGGTCAATGGTGGACATCAGGACAGAGTTCTTACAGTTCAAGGTGACCTAAATGATCCTAGAGTAAGGAAAGAGATAGTTGATCAGACTGTCGAGAAGTTTGGACGCCTGGACATTCTGGTTGCTAATGCTGGAATTTCAGGTGTCAATCAGACAGTTTTAACTGCTACTGAAGAGTTGTATAGCAACATCATGGACACAAATTTAAAATCAGTATTTTTTCTCATCCAACAAACTGTTACACATCTGGAGAAGTTCAAAGGGAATATTATTAACATTTCTTCTGTTGCCGCCTCATTGGCTTTACCAGAAGCGACAATCTATTCATTGTCTAAGGTAGCTCTCGACCACCTAACCCGTTGTCTGGCTGTAGAATTGGGTCCCAAGGGAATCCGTGTGAATAGCATAAATCCTGGGTTCATTCCAACTCGAATGTTGAGAGATTATGGCGACATTGCTGATACGATTAATCGCGAAGCTGGGAAGATAGAGATTACTAAACAACCACTTAATCATCGACTTGCAACCGTAGAAGATGTTGCTGAAGTCGCACTATTTTTGACTTCGGATGCAGCAGGCTTCATAACTGGAGAAAGTATCAGAGTTGATGGTGGAAGAATATTCCGTGGACCTGTTGACTGGGCAGTTGAGTTACAAAATCTACGAAAGTAGCATAAGCTTCGAGTACACAAACAGCGAAAAATAAAAGTTATGTAAAAGAATCATCATCATTTTTACGTGGTACTTCTTGTGTAGCATGGAGTCACTAATGTATCTGGTTTCTTAGAAGTCTGCACATAGTAGTTGCATTCTCTTGAAGTGGTGGTTTCTCTGTCAATTTGTTTAATATGATAAGGTTGCCAGCCTCATACAGAACCTCATAATATTCCACTTGTACGACATGCCTGATGGAGCAATAGTCCTATTAGGTATCTGTCACTTCAGAGACACATAGGCCATACCCGGGGCATATACATTTGTTAAAGCAAGACAACGAAGACCTATGTTTATTTTCTTTAAATATGTCAGCTGTTAATAAACAAATAAAAGAAAGCAGGTAAAAGCTTGAATGTCTATATATATATATATATATTCCTATATTCCTATGATGTGAATTTAGAGTGCTCTTTCGTAGATAAATCATTGTTCGGTATTTTTAACTTCGCTAATTTTAGTGTTTAAACAAAAACAAATTAAACGTGATAATGATACACGATTTAGTTGAAAGGTTGGTCATTCTTCATTCAACCCTTTTGGCTCGATGTAGTAGAGTAAGCTGTATCTGCTGATTGCCACTAATTTCTATGTTGCTGTTTTTCTTTTTTTTAAGTTTTACTCATGAAATCGCGCTTCCCTTGGGTTCTTCTTTTACATTTCTTCTCCATGACCTCCCTTTTCCTCACCATTTTGATTTTCTATTGGGGATTCCTATTCAAGGAGTGTCTGACTGGTTGGTTCCCATTGGTGTGTCCTATCAATCCCCGATTTGTGTCTTTAATCTCATGCAGCCTCAGTTATTATCTGGTTCAATTCAACAGGCGAGAATCCTATTGGCTGAGTAGTTAGAGTGCTTGCCGCTCGGGGCAAAATTGTAGTGTTCTGGTATTGAAACATTGTAGCGTCACGCTCCAGTATACACTCCTGTAAATGATTACGTGACTGGGATTTTGAGTTTGGGAAAGCAAAGTTAGCTAGGAAAAGGGAATAGTCACCCTCACTTCAAAAATCTGGATCTTTTATAATGAAGTCTATAACACTCCACGCTCCTACGGTAGTATCTGCTATGGGACTGCCTTTACATTTGTATTCCACAGATCTGTGTTATTACATTTAGTCATTTAATGCAGAGCAAGCGACAGAGGCATCTTTTGGTTGATGCTTGTAGTTTGTCATGTTAGAGAACAGAAATTTCCCGTGCAGTTCCAGGGAGACCCCGTGTGACAAGGTTGTGAAGGTCAGTGAATGACATCAGAACAAAGTTCTTACAGTTCAAGGTGACATAAATGATCCTAGAGTAAGGAAAGAGATAGTTGATCAGACTGTCGAGAAGTTTGGACGCCTGGACATTCTGGTCGCTAATGCTGGGATTGCAGGTGTCAATCAGACAGTTTTAATTGCTACTGAAGAGTTGTATAGCAACATCATGGACACAAATTTAAAATCAGTATTTTTTTCTCATCCAATAAATTGTTACACATCTGGAGAAGTTCAAAGGGCATAGTATTAACATTTCCTCTGTTACGGCCTCATCTGAGACAGAGATAGAATAGAACTACTACTCCCCCATGCATGTCGTATGGGGCATCTAATATGAGGTTATGCACTGAGCTTGCAATCTCGATACGTAAAAAACTTACTACATAAACCACGGCTGCAAGGGTATGTGAATACTCGGTGAAGGCTTCAAGCAGTGGTGGCTCCATAATCCATAAAGAATGGCAGCCATCTTTGCTCCAACATGTGACAACACATAAAGGAGTATTTTTCTCTTATTTCTGTAGTTTCAAGTTTTCCACTTAATTCTCACTTTCGTTTCCTTCCTGTCTCTTATTTGTCTGTCATTGACGAAGGCCTTGTGGCCGCAAAGTAGGTTTTTTTCTTGTCCTTTCTCTTTGTAAGACGTATTACTATTTGTGTGTTTTTTGTAATTTTTTTTTTTCATTCTACCATCCCATCCCAACTAACATAATTACCGATGTATGTTACGTCGGTCGATCTAACTCAAAGTAGTAACTCCAGCCAGAAAAAAAGTGCGCAACGCACGGTGTGCAATTTGCGCGGCGTGGGTGTTATATAAAACAAATACATTAGTTTTTTAAAATGTTTTTATTCTTTCACGAAATTAGTAGCGCTCGACAAAGAAATAGTACGTAAAAATTGGTGTGCATGAGCCCTCACCCGATGTACATACAAATCATGAAAACTTTACAGTTTTTGTTAACACCACTTATTACCAGGGAACACTCTTTGAAAACAATCTACGCACTTTTACACGAAATGTTGTCATCAAAGAACTTTTAAATTGAATCTAAAATAACTTAATTTTCGCCATGTGTACGTTGGTCACAACTGAGGAATGCAAACGTGCTGAAAAATTGTATTGTTTCCATTATATATACTCTCCCAAAAATAGTTACAACCAACTAAGAAAAGCGTTCAAATGACGGTGTTCATGAACAGTTTGATTACACTGTATAATGGAAAGAAACCAAAAACACTCTAAGAATGTACTTCTATCTGCTCATCCGGGAACGGAAACAGCACACTATAATTAAAGACCTGTCAAGTTTGACGGGTTATTGCTAGTTTAATCCATAAAGAGCAAAGATGAAAATGAAATCATAAATTAGAATAGAAATAACAAATCTTCCGGCATGCTGTTTATTTGATTGGTTCTGTACTTTTGTTTATTAGTTATACTTCACTGAACCTGCTGCTTACCAATAGCTTGGTTGTTGCTCTACCAATTACAACAGTGAATGTAAACATCGCTAGAACGTTATTGTAGTATCAGTTTTCACTCTTTGTTGTAATTAGCTGTTTTCAATTTAGTGGCATGGCGAGGTGAAGTGTCAATATTGGTGACCTCAGTTGGAATGTAAAGAACGCTGCACAGAGATTAGTCATTTGCCTAATTGTTACGTAATATAACTTTTATAATTAACCGATTTTGTTTGTTAGTTTAGAGCAGTACGTCTTCACCTGGTCAATTGCATACTACCGCTAGATAACTAGAGACTCGGTAGATCTCTTAGTGACGAAGGAGGAAAAGAAAGAATATATAGGCTAGGGAAATTTCGGATTAGCCATTTCCCCTTTGTTTGTAATAGCGCGGAAATCCCCTGGATTAAAGGTGAATTTCCCGAATTCCCAGTGAAAACCTACAAGCTAGAGTGCTAATATTCATTTTAATTGTGAACTGTATAATACGAAAACCATTTTCGTTTTTTAAAGTGTAGTTAGCATTCGCAAAAATATTTTTTATTTTTAATATTCTATCATATTTTTAATATTCCATCATTTTAATTGCAGGAAGCAGATCGTATATACACGTATCATTATTTGAATTTGTATCCCTCTTTCGTTGGTAAATCTATCTGTTTACGCATGACCAAACTGTACCTTTCTTTGTTAAATCTATAGCTGGTTTCCAGTAATGTTTCTAACAAGCTGTTAGAATTAAAGCTATTATGATTTATAGCACATGTGTCATAAACACTATTTTGTCTGCAGAATTGTTCGTTGCAGCTTTTTGTTGGTGCTTCTGTTTTGAAGTTGATGTGAGCCTAAAGACATTCATCAAAGACATTAATTAACAAAAGCAATATAAACTTGGAATGAAGGTCGATGCTTTTTTGAATCTGTGAACTTGTTGAGTTAGTTGTGTAAGACGCATAGTCAAAATCGTTAACTCTTGTATAACTTTCGTATTGCTTCGATATGATAGTTTTACAAAGTTACACCTAGCAATTTTGTTGTTGTTGGTAACATTTGCAATTATTCTGACACTGTTTCCAAAATAAACCGCGGGTGGCCTCGCAGAAACAGATAGGGTCGTCATTTAATCCAGTGTTTCTCAACGTGGACCATACGGCCGGCCACACAGGAGGCCATGCCATATTTCTAGTAAAGTACCTTTTTTTTCCAGTTAACAGAGACTATGAGGGTGGAACCGCCGAGGTAAATGGGGCTCTGAAGGGGGTGATAAGCAAAAAAAAAAAAAAAAAAAAGGTTGAGAATCCCTGATTTAATCAACACGGTTAGGCGCAGATATTCAGAGTTACTAATTGGTGTGTGTGTGCGGTTTAAACACACGGACCGATTCAAAACACCAGCGATTGTTTTGTTTTGTTTTGTTTTTTTAACCAGCGGCACTTGGGCATTCAGCCCTTCGGCCCAATGACATGTCATTGCGAGGCTGGGGAGCCTGTGAACTTAACTTCCAATCCGGTCAGGAGCTTGCACCTTTCCATCCACAGAGGGTTTATCTCAGGAGCCGTTCAGGTTATTCAGTCAAAATCCCGGTCGATGACACTCTTACAAATGCCCACGCCCGGGCTTGAACCTTGAACACCTGATCGCTAGCGCAGTGTTGTAACAATTACACCAGCGTGGCTCCCAACGATTGTTTTAAATGAGATAACATGGGTCAGCAACGCATCTCGGCGTAACACTCAGTGAATGAATTGTGTACATAATTCTTTCAGGGCTGTGTAGGTGGAGTCGTAAAATATGTCGTTTTTTAGTGCAGTCGGAGTCGGTAAAAAATGTCCGTACTCCAGCTCCGATTTATAGTGTGATTCGCTTGCATAGCTAGGCTTGGTTGTCGCACGGAAGGTCCAGGGTTCAAATCATGGATAAGCCACTCATGTCTGTTGTCTTTTCTGTTGGCTAGTGTTCTACCTCTTTATTTCCTACGAGTGCCTGATAACATACCTTTATGTTTGTCTCATATTAATTTACTCCGAATTGTATACTTTACGACTAGTACAAAGCTGTAGTTGGGGTCGGGAGTTGGACTTTTAAAATATGAAGACTCGCAGTCGGAAAGTTTGTTGGCCAGCTCCACAACACTAGTTTTTTTCTCAACACACTTGTTTTCATATAATATGCCAGATATGGTATGGAAGAGACGGCGATCAATTAATCAATCCCCCTCTCGCGCGTTATGCAGCATGGCGCCACCATTACAGCTAATCTCCTTGCAGGAAATGCTACACCAAGAGAAGACGACTAGAAAAAAGGGAAGAAATACCAGATAAGTCAGAGAGACAATGTAAAGATCTGCTGCAAAATGAGCTATCTCGCTTAAGATAGATCGGAGCTGGCATTTGCTCACTTTCTGATGCAACAGAAACAGCTGTGAGAAATATAGGCAGAGACAAAGAGAGATATAAGAGAATATATGGCATATCAGCTGGTTTAAGTTTTACTTTTACTTACGTTCATGGGTTCACTATTTTGTCCGGTGACTGTACACATTTCTCATTATCATTGAATTTTATTTTGTCCGGTGACTGTACACATTTCTCACAATGATTAAATTTTATTTTGTCTGGTGACTGTACACATTTCTCACAATGATTGAATTTTCTTCTGTCCGGTGACTGTACACATTTCTCACAATGATTGAATTTTCTTTTGTCCGGTGAATATACACATTTATTACTACGATAGAATATTATTATTATTATTATTTTTTTTTTGCCTGGTGAAAGTACACATATCTCACTAGGATTTAATATATTTTTAGTCCGGTGACCGTACACATTTTTCACTATGATTGAAAATGTTTTTGACCGGTGAATATACACATTTCTCACTAATGAAAGAATATGATTTTTATTTTGTCTGGTGAAAGTACACGTTTCTCACAATGACTGAATATATTTGTTGTCCGGTGAATAGGCCCTTTACATATTTTCATTATGATTGAATTTTTTTATTGTCGGGTGAATGTACACATTTCTCACTATAATTGAATTTTTACTTCTGTGACTGTGTACATTTCTGACTGATTGAATTATTTTTTGGCCGGTGAATGTACACATTTATTGCTGTGGTTTTTTTTTTTTTTCTGGTGACTGTACACATTTTTCACTACAATCGAATTTTTTTTTAGGCCGGTGAATGTACACATTTCTCACTATGATTGATAATTGTTTTTTTTTCAAAGCATTTCTGAATACGATCGAGTCTTTCGTTCGGTTATTGTACACATCTCTTACAACGATTTTTTTTTGTCTTTTTGCTTATCGAAGAGTCTTAGCTTCGTATACAATGGTATATGTACATTGTACTGCCTCTTGAGCTATACTGAGTTTACAGAAGGTTAAAGCTAACTGTTGATTTAACACTTGAAGGACGAGTGACTAGTATTCAGGGTCGACTTTCCCAGGGGCTCATGAAAGAAGTCAGTTTTTGGGGTCGGTATGTTTGAACTAAGTTTTTGAATTTTTTTTTAATCCCAATTTTATATATTATGAATCCTCATTTAACTTCCTTTACAATCATATATAATTTTACCATACTTTAAAAAAAAAACACCTGCCAAGAATCAACCCTTAAACTGTAAAACTTTTTAAAAACTTTCAATGAGAGAAAATTCCTATAGTGCGTTTCACAATGTTTGCCGCTGTTTAATATTCAATATCTCTGCAACCACTTGATCGTAATTGTTGCAACTTTGCATATGACCTAATGATCGCTATGTCCCGTGGGGGACATTTTTTTCCTCGTTAACAAACTTATGGTTTTAAATTTTCTTTATTTAAAGTATACAAAATCTACTACCTCCTAATCCAACCGTAATTTTATAGTATCAAACATGGGAAACCCCTCTCCCTACCAACCCACCCCCCAATGCTTTAAAAGTTGCTACTTCTATTTAAAATTAGACGATAAAATAATTGCTATAAGGTATTTTATTATTTATTCTGCTACGAACTTTTTAAAAGGTATCTAATGTTCAATATGTAATCTTATATCCTTTTTTTTTCTCTTGGTGTTTAAAGAAGCAAAGAACTCACCATTATGTCTTGTTGGTTAATAAAACTGAAATAAATTTGTGAATTCAACGAGTGCTAGTTTATTAACAATATTTCTGCTATTTTGTAAATTGATTGTTCTTGTTTTAAAAAACAAAAACGCTCTCACAACAAGCAGGAGAGAAAATAACACGCCTAAAGGAACAACAGCAGCTGACAACTATCACCTCAGGGGCGCACTCCCATGGTTAGTCATGACTGAAGGGGCTACTAATACTAATCAATAAATCATTACCCTTTAGCTCCCCAAGGAGCACAGGCCTTCAACAAACACATGCCAAGTCTTCCTGTCACGTGCCATCCGCTCAAGTTCTTTCCATGTGTTCCTCACCATTTACACCTGTGTATCCAGTTGTCTTCTTCATGTGTCTTTTGGTATACGCCTGCCTCTCTTTCCCTGTGGATTCCAGAACAAGGACTGTCTTGTAATGCTACAGCAGGTTTTTTCAATGCGTGTCCCATCCATCGCCAGCGTCTTCTTCTCAACTCTTGTTCCACTGGCACTTGTCTGGTTCTTGTCATCGGTTCCACATTTGTAACTTTGTCATACCATTTCAGTCCTTCTATTCTACGCATGCACCTGTTTATGAAAGTTTGTAGCTTTTTCGGTTGTTGTTTTTGTTGCTCTCCATGTTTCAGAGCCATAATAGGACTGACTTGACATCTGAGTTGAAGATTCTTATTTTCGTGTTGGACCTGATTTCTCTTGTTCTCCATATGTTTCTCAATGCAATGACAGCTCCTCTTCCTTTTTGGATTCTTATTTTGATATCATTGTCTGTCCCTCCAACTTTGTCAATATTACTGCCACGATATGTGTATTATTCAACATCTTTCAGTGGTGTTTCTTCAAGTTCAACCTTGTTACCATTTCTTGCATCTATTCTCATAATCTTTGTCTTTCCCTGTGTATTTTGTTGTTATCTGTCATCGATCATTTTCATTTTCTCTTCCATCTAATCATGGTTATGGGACAGAAGAGCCAAGTTCATCTGCAAAATCCAGATCATCAAGCTATTTAGTCAGATTCCACTGAATTCCATTTCTGTTGTGTGATGTCGATGTTTTCATAACTCAATCTATTGCTAGTAATACTAATACTTGTTTTTAAATCTCCTGCAACCAGGGAGGCTACGATCGGACCTGTGACCACAGTTGACAATATATTCTAAAGGGGAAGGGAGAAGTAAGTCAGGTGAGAACCGAATAAGCTACAAGTAAACCATCAGCCTTGGCAGGGAGTGCACATCGAGGGGAAATGGGAAAGCAGAGTTGGAAATTAATCAACTGATAAATGATCATGCCAGAGAAGATCATACCTTCGTGTACACTGATGGGTCTGTACTGTGGTGAGAAATCAGAATGGGACTTCTCGGCAAACGTAAAGGACATGGTCGTCACGAAGAAAGCAGAGCTTATATGACAACATCCTCCAGCTTAAGAAAGGAGATAGAGACAGCTACTGAAAATGCATTCTGTCAGACCCTCAGTTTACTCTTCGAAAGGTCCAAAATTGATGGCTCCGGCATGAATGGAAAACATCCATAGGGGCCTCGGATCTTCAGGGACTGGTTGTCACGAGAGGGTTGATTGTTTTTTATATTATAAAGTATCCTGGACACAAAGTTGTATCAAGTGATACCAGGATAGCGCCAGATAAGAGTCTGGTCTTATAAGAAATACCCACTTCTCTGAAAAGAGTAAGGGTGTATGGACATCAAAGGTAGGATCAAGCTGTATACGTTCCTAGAGAAGATGGTAATGTATTACTCTAAGTTCCTACATGCTCCTCTTCAGATCCTCCTCTGTTAATATTATTAAGCTCTGCTAGGGGAATTACCTAAACTATCTACCAACAAGAACTGTAACTTAACTTAAATAATTTAAGTAAGTCTGCTGGTAAATATTTACAATTTATTTTTACACGTTCTTCTTTTCTTGTGTGAAAATCTTTCACCGAACTTAAGATTTAATTACAACATTAAATAAATAAAATCACTTGTAAAATAGTCAAAAGTATCTAGTCTTTAAATTTTAGGAAAGTTCTTCTCTCTTGGTTGAACTCACTCTGGTTGTAGAATATCTATATCTTAATAACACTTTTATTTCACTGTCGTTGAATTTTATGCTATCACTGGCTATAGCAATGCCCAACAAGATGTCATCATTAGATATGTCTTTCTTACTTGTTTGGCCACTTATCTGGTGAATTGAAGCCTGTCACACTACTGACATGGAATGAAACGTCACTTGAGATTCCTCCAGGCAGCGGATACTGGGTTGCTGTCCCTATCAACAACAAGGGCGCTCGCACCACTAGTTCCTGCAGTAGTTGCTGACTCTTTAATGTGTACTTGGATGACAGGATATAACCTGAAACATATTTGATTAACCACTATATTGTCTATCACTACTCCTCTAGTACAGAGGTAGGGGATGAGAGACAGTTTTCAGACAGTGTGCAAGTAGATGCACAAGGCATAACATATCAGTAATAACACAATCCAGTTCACTGTGAATGCAATTTTCTCCAAATCCTTAGTTAGAGCCATTTGTCCATGATTAGCCTCCATAATGTTATTAGGTTTTGTGAAAAAATACTAAGGCAAACAAAATGTTGTCGATATGGGATGGGTTGTATCCCCTCTCTGTACAATACGGAGAGTTGCCATTGTAACTGATTTCCTGGAAGACTTTTTGTGAGATGGGGTTCTCCTGCTCACTATATCTACCTTTGGATTTTTATTTTCAGGCCTACGTCCGCCCCAATGCTTTCCTAGGTCCTGTTGGTTTTTCCAGCGTGTGGGTTTTTCCTTGCTGCATTGTGCACAGGCAATCACATACCGAGCTATGTCTTCAGCGATGCCTGGCCAATAATAATGCACTGATAACCGTTGACAGGTGGTACCGTTTTTCCTATGTCCACCGTCTGATATAACATGTGCTAGTTCAATAACCTTGTCCCTGTAACAAGATGACAGTATTAACTGTTCATGCCCATTGAGTCCTGCTCCAGCTTTCCTGTAAAGCAATCCATCATTCAAATAAAACTGTCCTTTCTTTGTGGGGGTTATGACCTTTTGGCAATTTGCCAAAGCAAGGTTTTAATGTGCTATCTTTAGCGTGGGCCTTTTTTTTTACTTTCTCGGGTGAATGTTTAGTGGCCATTAACTCATCCTTCACTGTCCTGTTATTTAATATTGTTATAGTCTATTATTAGTGCTGACTATTATTTAATAAACACGCTGAGCAGTGGCAAGATAAGGTCACTTATCTTCTTTATTAGGAAATTCCACACTCTCCTGCCGTGGTCTAACACATCAAGGAATTGCCAGGCAGTTGAACAAGGGTGAGTGGCTGCAATGAATTCAATGAGCTCTTGCACCTCCAAGTCCAAAGTTAGTAAAAGTGGAAATCACAATCTTCAGGTTGATTGTAGACCAAAACCTGAAATTCACAAAGTTCACACCCTCTGTATGGTCCAGCACTACTCTAGTCCTACATATAATGGACATAACGAACATAACATACAGTGTCAGTCATTGTGCTGACATATGCACAAGACCATTTACCTTTACATCCATCACAGTCAGTTCACTGTGACAAAAATTTCCTTAAGTTGATTCCTTTATTAATGATTGGCTTCCATACAATGATTTGGTAATGTATAAATTTACAAAGTAATACCTTCATCGATTATTGACAACAATTCCTGTTCATCCTTCATTAGTTTCCATAATACAAGTCATTCCTTTAACCAATACGCTTCCAATTAGGATAATTAAACCGACAGTCTTAGTTTTGACATCATTTTCCATTATCTAATACCTTTTACAATGCCGGCTTTCGCTTCTAAAACCAACACATGCTTTGCATTCCAGCAAGCAACACATTCGTCCTGGAATATTTTTTAACACAGGCCTTTTCACTTTCTAACACACGTGTTTTAAATCACAGAACTAATACACAAGTATGTACATATATATTTATATAAAGTCATTCTTACCCTCAGGCAAACACACACACAGGCTGTCTATGGCTTCGATGGTCTGCGCAACAGATGCGGTTGGCAAAGGAATACTTTTATATTTTACCACTTCTCGCTAGACAGCTTGGTTTGAATTTTTGATAATGGCGTCAAATAGCCAAAGGGCAAGGCCTTTATAACTACACACCCGATATCCGAGGTAGTTGGGTGAGAGACGGCGTAAGATTTCCCAAAATGAAACAACTTTTTGCTCTCTGTACAATGTGTAACATTTTGTTTTTCAATTATCTTCCTTATTTATGGGGCGATTTTGGTCATATAAAGTTTATTTTATACTGTGGATTATTTAGGATCGATCTATTGATACATCAGTTATTTTGTAAAATGCATTTAAATATATGCGTACTTTAACTAGCTAAGTTGGACAAATCCTGATGTAACAGCTCTTTTATTCGTAATATCTATCTTACCAGAATAGTATTTGATAACGTTTTTTACACTTATCTTTAGCTTAATATTTCCTTTGATGAATTATACAATTCTCCCCAGTGATACTTCTTTATTCTTTATGAAATTAAATATTATCGTCCCATCGTTTAATCAAAACTGGTCCCTGTTGAGGATTGTTTCATGCTTACAGGCATTTGAGTTTGGCCGACTCGAATGACTGTATCATGGAACACCTCAATCGAATAGAGATATATCTCATCGACCGATGTCGATGATTGTTGCATGTGTGCATGCATTTGAGTTTTGATCACACTCGGATTGCTGCACCATGGAACATCGCAATTGAATATATATTAACGACGTAGTATGCATATCACTATGCATGACGCGTATGTCTTTGTAAGGTCATTCGACGTGTGGGCTTCGGCCCTAACGGCAGTGTTTGAAATGTGTGAATGGGACAGGCTTCTGCCGGCGGCCCTGTTCGCTTTTCGTGAAGTGCTCACGAAAGCACGGGATGGTCTCCGTTCGAATTGGTTTATGGTTCGAATCCTCGCGGACCAATGATGATACTCAAGGATTTGTTGATTGGAGCATCAATTGATACAGCCACTCGAAACAGCTACGAGTTAGTTATTGATCTCCGACAACGAATCATTGATGCGTGCACTTATGCATCCCAGAGTATAAAATCAGTCACTCAACGATCAAGATTATTACATAATCAAAATAGAATATTAAGATCCTTCAAACCAGGGGAAAAAGTTTTGTTGTTGCTACCTCATAACGATAACAAATTACTGATATCATGGCAAGGGCCATTTGATATTATCAAACAAGTCACAGATGTTGACTACTCGGTGAACGTTAGAGGTAAAATCAAAACCTTCCATGTCAACATGCTAAAATTAGCAGTTGAAAGACCACAGGAATTAATTCCTGTCATTAACTCTATTGATGATTCTTCACATCATACTGCTTCTTTTGCAGTTGTTCATGAAGAAGATACCACTTCGTCTATCCCTTTACAATACCAACTACCTTCTTTGCAATCATCGGAATCTTGGAAAGACGTGACTATTTCTTCTTCACTATCTTCGTCACAACAAGATCAAGTTCGGGATATTCTCATTTTTTTCAATGATGTTCTCACCGACCTTCCAGGTCAGACATCGCTTATATCCCATGATATTACTCTTACTGATTATAAACCTATCAAACTTAGACCCTATCCTATATCTTTACACCACAAAGATAGGGTAGAAAAAGAGTTAAAAGAGATGATACGTTTAGGTGTGATATCTCCTTCTGAATCACCATATGCATTCCCAAATGGTGATAGTTAAAAAGAAGGATGATTCTTTACGTATTTGTATTGATTTTAGGCGATTGAACAAAATTACAATCACAGACGGTGAGCCTATGCCTCTTTTAGATGATCTTTTGTCAGAATTATCTAATGCTACTTTCTTTAGCAAATTAGATCTCTCTAAAGGCTACTGGCAAATTCCTCTTGCCGAAAATGCCAAACCTTACACAGCTTTCACAACTCCATTTGGGCTCTACCAATGGAATTATATGTGTTTTGGGTTAGTGAATGCGCCAGCGACGTTTGTGCGCATGATGCGCCGCCTTCTTGGCGATCGTAAAGATGTCATCACGTACATCGATGACATCTGCCTATTTCATGACTCGTGGGAAGACCATATTGATGGTTTAACTTCCCTTCTACATACGTTACGTATGCATGGTTTGACTGTGCGACCTTCAAAGGTCCAAATAGGTTGTCAGGAAATTTCTTTTCTTGGTCACCGCATAGGTAACCACAAACTGTATCCTGACGACAATACAGTCAAAAGAATTTTAGAGATTTCTACCCCTTCAACTAAGAAACAAGTTAGAAGCCTTTTAGGCTTGATAAACTATTACCATAAGTTCATCCCGCATTTCGCACAACTATCTACACCTTTGTCCGCACTGTTGACCAAATTTAGTCCTAATAAGGTACGTTGGGACAAAGATTGCGAAAGCGCTTTGGTAACAATTAAGAAATTATTTAGTAATGCACCTATTTTGTTATTACCGAATATACGTATTCCATTCATACTTCAATCAGATGCCTCGAGTTACTCCATGGGTGGTTGTTTGCTGCAATGTTACAAAGAAACACTCCATCCATGTTTCTATGTGTCAAGGAAACTGACTCCGGCTGAACAGAAGTATGCGACAGGTGAACGTGAGCTCCTGTCGATGGTCTGGTGCCTGGAGAAGCTGTCAAGATATCTCATCGGCACGCACTTTTACATTATGACAGACCATAGTCCTCTTACTTACATAACAGCTAGAACAATGCGTAACGCTAGAATACACCGATGGTACTTGTTGATTCAAGAATTTTCATTTACGATTCTGCCTATTGCTGGATCAGACAATAACTTGGCAGATCTTTTATCGCGCAACTTCTCTGAGAAGAAATTGAATTAACTCTTTAGTGACCATGTTGACAAGTGCTATTATTAAACTTATAAAATTTAATGTGTCTACTTAATGATTATGATAGTTATAAGTAGGTGGTACTAATATTAATATATTTGGGAGACGAGCGTCTTCTCCATCACTATCATCCGTGCCACAAGTGTCACGTTTGGAAGTGAGGGGGATGATGTTGAGGATTGTTTCATGCTTACAGGCATTTGAGTTTGGCCGACTCGAATGACTGTATCATGGAACACCTCAATCGAATAGAGATATATCTCATCGACCGATGTCGATGATTGTTGCATGTGTGCATACATTTGAGTTTTGATCACACTCGGATTGCTGCACCATGGAACATCGCAATTGAATATATATTAACAACGTAGTATGCATATCACTATGCATGACGCGTATGCATGACGGCCCTAACGGCAGTGTTTGAAATGTGTGGCATCGCCACTATGGATTGTGTGGCATAGCCACCATATATTCGACTTGTGGGTTTTGACCCGAACGGCAGTGTGTTTCAGAGGTGTGGCCATTGCCACTTATATTGTGTGGTATATCCACTTATTAATTGTGTGGCTGGGAAGCCAATTGAGCAGTGTATTTCTTGAACCAAACGTAAGTCGTCGTATGAATAACGCAGTTTGCATAATTATGGCAGATTAGCCTGGCGTGGTATGCCAAAGGAACATTACGGTACTAGCAATAGTGTAAGACTAGTATAGATGGATATTGTACAGCTAGCGGCAAGCGTAAGCCTAGTGTAACGGATATTAAACGACTAGCAGTAGACGTAAGCCTAGCATAATAAGTGTATTGCAGAACTAGCAGGATAGTTAAGTCTAGTGCAAAAGGCTATTGTATAAACTAGCGACGGGAGTAAGTCTAGTTAGCCTCTGAATTTATGCCAAAGGACATTGGCCGTTAAAAGGAACTGACCTTGAACCAGAACTCTAGATAGAGATTGTGAACATGTGTTATGAAATAATGAGAACTCTTACAGATCGTACATGAATGTGATGTGACTTTTGTTCCCATGTAGTTGGTGTCTGCTCATGGTATGAAATTACTAATTAAATATTTTGAGTCGTCAAAATCACGGTCTTATCAACTGTCGTATTCGGAGTTGAGTTAAATGCTGTTAATATTCAACTGATCATGACCAGTGATGATTAATGTCTTAACACGCTGCATCTCACACTGCCAATATAATCAATAAGACAAGAGACTAATACAGGTCAGTCAAGGGTCGAATATTTAATATGAAACATGTCCAGCACATAATGTATCACAAGGGTTAAAGCAGACATTATCGATACCAACGAACAGTATTACGGAATCCTACAAAAGTGATAAGAACCCGAGGGACTTTGACTCTATAAACTGAATACGCATATAATAACTTGGTCATCCTCAAATACTAGAAGTCATCGAAGCACCCAGAACATACTGGGGTCCCGAGGCCCGTAACAGTCCCTAGCTTTTGCACTGTAAGTTTCTTACCACATGTTACATGGGTGGCTTTTTGCTCTGAACAATGTTCCATGTGATATGAATAAACAATTATAAATTTCTGGCCATTGTTTTTTCATTGATATGTTAGTTTTGTTTGTTCAGAGATAGTGCATCGTGCCTTCGATGGAAGATTAAGCGAATGCGGGGGTGGAAGATTCCGAACAATAATTGAACCTTGGAATACGATTGATTTGATAAGTCATTTCATTGAGTCCGTACATTTAATTCACAGTTGTACACACAGGATGATCATTTCAATAGTAGTAGAGCATAAGTCCATATAAGTCATGCATAAATTAATCAATAACGTAGACTGCTGGTTTATGTGTCAATGTCCGTTTAAGGATACAATGCAGTATTGTCGTCAGAACATCACAGCTATATGCACGAGCAGCTAGACATGGCTACCTGCCGACAGTGAGACTGCGAGTCTGAATATTTCATATGAATTTGACGATTATTCTTCTCCTTCTGAGAATTCTAGTTAAATACTAACCTCCATAAATTTCCCTCTCATATAGAGTTCTAGGACTGACCCTGGTCCATCAAAAAATGCATATATAAATGGCTATATCATGCCATTGAATTGGAAGGTTAGAAAAAAACGCAGCTATTCAGCTTGGCGGTCAAGTAACAAAGGGTAGCGTTTCTTAGTTACCGACTGTGTCCTAAACAACGCTATACACGTCATGATCGATCGTGTATGGAGCGTTCAGTAATTGAAACATCTATCGCAATATATTAAATGCCTTAACCTTTTACAATTGCACGTCTGATAACCTTTAGCAGACGGCGTTAATATCATATACCGTAACAATTCCCTGTACACCCGGGAAAAAAAAAATCGATAGATTTTTTTTCAAGATCTATCCGACTTAACAATTTTTCAAAAAAAATTTAACACAATTGTGACATATGGCCGACGATGTTCTGAGTAGAACCGTGTCGCGGTCATGTCAACCAACTATTTGTCATAGTCATCTAACATTAATCACATGATATATCAATTATACATATTATTATATCAACTAAATAAAATGTCCAATGTTAATAGTGAATGATAGAATTAAATAAAAGTAAGGTCTGTCGTATTAGTATGTCATATAGGAATTAATTTGACTAATTAAAATTAAATTAATGAATTAAACTAAGAGATAAATTATTAAGATTCTAATGTAACGCGATGTTATGAGAGAAGAAAAAAAAACAAAATAAGTGAGAAGAAATAGAAAGAAATTCGAATATAAGTTTAACTTAATTGTGTGTGTTAAGTGTTAGTGAATAATAACTATCTAATTTAACTAACTAAATAATGTATAGGTACATTAAAAAAAAATATTAATCTAATACTTGTGTGAGATTTATTTTCTCTTTTCATAATTTCTTCTTTTTATATTTCGTTCTCTTTTTTTTTGTTCTTTCATTTCATTTTTTTTCTCACATTTCATTTTATTGATAATAATTCAATTAAGAAGTTAAGTTAACTAATTAATTAGTATAGGATATGATGATCCATCCGTAGTCTTGATCCTGATGAATTCTTTTAGGCAAAAATGTTCAAACGTTTACGTTGGAAAGAAATGTCATTTATCACAGCATCCAAGAATTAAGTGCACATAGGATAATAAGTTCGACTTGTCGTCAGATATTGTTCCATGATTGTTCAACGAATATTCATATATCGTGTATGGACGTTAGACGAAGTTCCAATGTCAAAATGTATACCTTGATTGTCTTTAGTTCCATTCTGTGATGCATATAGTGTTTATAAAGTTTAAATTGAAGGCAAGGTTAGTTCCTTTATAGTTGATATGTTTTAGGAATGTTAATGTTGATTATTCGTCGTCAATAGGATTACGTGACAACGCATCAGCCACAATGTTTTCAGTGCCAGGAATATGTTCAATGGAAAACTCAAATGGCTGTAGGATGATTGAATATCTGGCGAGTTTCTGGCTTTTATGATTACATCGACGCAAGGATGCTACAGCACGTTGGTCCGTCTGTATGGTGAAGGGAGCACCAAGCAGGAACTTTTCGAGTTTAGTTATTGCCCATATCACAGATAAAAGTTCCTTGTCGACTGTTGAATACTTTGTTTCTGCAGGCTTTAGCTTTCTTGAAATGTATAAGGTAGGATGTAGAATGCCGTCATGGTTCTGGAGCAGGCATGCACCAATGCCGTAGTTACTAGCATCTGTTCGTAAGAAAAATCTTTTGGAAGCATCGGGAAGTCTTAAAATTGGTTCATGCGAGAACAAATTTATAATTTTGTTGAAAGTTTCATTGCATGTACCAGTCCATGTCACCTTCACCGGCATGTCTTTTTTAACAATGAAGACAATACAGCCGTGATGGATGACAAGTTTGGTATGAATCTACTGTAATATTGAACAAGTCCTAACAAACTCCTGACCTGTTTCTTCGTCTGAGGAACTGCTATGTTTAGAATTTTGGAGACTGTACTAGGTAACGTTCGGATATATCCCGATCCAATGATATGTCCCAAAAAGGTTATCTCATTACACGCGATTTGCACCTTTGTAGGTTTAGCAGTTAGATGATAATTCCTTAGAGTGTCGAAAACATATCTAAGTCCCGAAACATGTTCCTCAAACGACGAACTAAACAAGCATATGTCGTCAATATATGTAATAACGTCTGGTCTACCTGATAAAATTTGTCGCATCAGGCGAATGAAGGTAGCTGGCGCATTAACAAGCCCAAAAGGCATCACATTCCACTGGTATAGACCTTGTGGAGTGGAAAATGCGGTGTAGTACTTAGCCTTTTCGGTCAGTGGTATCTGCCAATAACCTTTAGTTAAGTCTATCTTACTAAATATAGTTGCGTTGGATAGACGTGGCAGTAAGTCGTCGATAAGTGGATGTGGTTCGCTGTCAACTATAGTCTTAGCATTTAATTTTCTATAATCAACACATAGTCTGATGTTATTGTCCTTCTTCCGGACAATCACTAATGGAGAAGAGAATGGCGAATTACTAGTCTCAATGATTCCCAGAGACAACATCTGTTCAAGTTCCTTAGTAGTTTTAGCAAGGAAATGTAAAGGAACAGAATAGGGATGTACACGAATAGGTGTATCATCATTGAGAGTAATGTCATGACTGATAGCCGATGTGCGACCCGGGACGTCGGTCAATACATCTGGATAAGATTGTAATAGATTAGCAATCTGTAGACGCTGTTGCGGTGTAACCGTTGAAGAGATGGTTACATCCCGCCAAGATTCAGTAGGTTGAACTACTGGTACCGGTAACGGTAACTGTACCTCAGGAAAAGAAGATTCTTCTTCCTGGATGACAGATAAGTTAGAATAATAACAAGTAGATACTGTGTTGTCATCTAGTTCATGAAAAATTGACTGTAAGTGTTCAGGACGTGTATGAAATTGCTTGAGCATGTTAATATGAAATATCTTTTTGTGTCCCTTGATATCTAAGACGTAATCAACGTCGGAAATTTTATCAATGACTTTGTAAGGACCATTCCAAGATATCAATAATTTATTGTTATTGTGAGGAAGTAACACATAAGCCTCGTCGCCTGGGAATAATTGGCGTAATCGTCGAGACCTATTTTGTAGAGATCGAGCCTTAGCTTTTGCAGCCTCAGAAGAAGCTGTTGCCAACTGGCAAGACTCAATAATGTTCTTCCGAAGATTAATCACGTACTCGTAAGATGACTGAGTGTCCTGAGTCATCTCCGCGTCAATTAATAAGTCTTTTATTAGTCCCATAGGACCTCTTGGGGGAGCACCAAAAACTAATTCAAAGGGAGAGAAGCCAGTTTGTTCATGCGGTACCTCCCGATAAGCAAATAGAACAGCTGGGAGTGCTCTGTCCCAGTCATGAGGGTGCTTAGCAGTAACCTTATGTAGTAGTTGTTTAAGTGTACGGTTAAGTCTTTCAACCGCACCATTACTCATCGGATGATAAATACTACTTAAATTCCTATCAATGTTCCAAGTTTTCATGACTTCCTTCATGGTGTCAGATATAAACTGTGACCCATGGTCTGATAAAAGTTTTCTAGGAAACCCTATTCTAGAAAAGATGAGATGTAGTGCATCAGCTACATCTGTGGTAGTGGTGGTCTTTAATGGGATAGCTTCTGGCCATCGTGTGCACAAATCAATGCACGTAAGGACGAATCTATGTCCTCTGGCCGATGGTAGCAATGGACCAATAATATCTATTGCCATCTTGTCAAACGGTCTTACTGAGATATCGCAAGCCTGAATAGGCGCCGTGTGAAAAGCTCCACGTGCTTTCACTTCTTGGCATGTAGTACAGGAACGTACATACTGCGAAATATCTCTTGACACTCCTGGCCAAAAGAATGAAGACAGTACTCGAGATCGTGTTCGAGTATATCCCATATGTCCAGCACAATGTGAGTCATGTGCATGTTGAAGAATGTACCGTCTAAAAGTATATGGGACCATAACTTGTTGTTTCATTTGTGATTTGTCATTAAAACATCTAATCAATATGTCATTTTTAATAACAAAACAATGTTTGTTATTATTACCTGAGGATAGATTGTCAACTTTATCAACCAGCTTAAAAATTTTTTTTAAAGATTTATCCTCTTTTTGTTTGGTTGCAAATGTTTCCCTGTCAATAGGTGAATTGACTACAAATTCCTCTTGGTTGTCTGCATCCATTTTATTATCATCAACTTTCTCCATGAGTTGAGTCTGCGCTCTAGTCGTCACGGCGTTTCCAGTGCATAGGTTATGTTTCTCCCATTCTATAATCTCATCTGGAGTACAATCTTTACTGCCGTGTATACGACCAACCATCAGATCAGCTATAGGCTTTTTTAGCATACATACTTTTACGTTCCCTGTGAAAAAAGGTGTGTTAACATGAATAATAGCTGTGGGGTAAAACTCAATAGTTCCCCCAAAAGTCATGCAACGGACATATTCCCCCGTTGCACAGCTAGGATGTACCAGCGACTGTCGTACACCAATCGTTGTGGATCCTGAATCCCTCAGCACTGAGACGACGGATCCATTAACTAATCCCCTGTTAAAAATTAGTAGGCCTGTTCCATCGTTGACTGCAAGACCTACCTCTGGTGTAATATGTCCGCAGTTAAGCACTGTTTCTTTCGCCTTCTGAAAAATAAGATTGCATTGTTGGCAACTATTTGCCACATTATAATTAATAGCAAAACATGCAGCAGAAGACTGTGTTGTATTATTGTCAAGTGGGACCTGAGCTATAGGGGTAGTATTATTTGTAACTGCCGCCCCTGTATTATGGTTGTAATGAGATGATCCCCGAGAATGAGATCGATTCCGAGTATAATTGTTAGAATTATCTCGTCGTCCTCTATAGTAACTATTATCTCGATGTCTCGAGCCATGATTATTACCATTCCAGTTATTATTATTATTGGGAGTATGTGATCGATTATAATGAGTGTTATGTTGACCATTGTGGTAGTTTGTTTGAGGTGAATAATTTCTATCTCGTGATCTACCTCTGTTGAACTCATTTTTATTGTTGAAATCATTATTATGTCCCTTCTGAAAGTTAACATTGTGATTTCTTTGGAACCTGCTTCTGTCTACACTGTGATGTCTTTGTTTGTTATTATGATTGTAGGCCATATTAGACGCCACAGGTAGAGGTTCTCTTAATGAGGAGTTAGAAATGGTTGCATTCGGATGTGCCGAACAGTAGTTTAAAGAAATTTTTTCTAACTCGTCCATAGTACCTGGTTTACGCTCCTGCAAATATGCAAAAAATGGCTGGCTAACCGAAGATAATACCTTATCCCGTAGTAGTAAATCAACTAATTTGTCGTATGATTTGTTGACTTCTGCCAGTTCAACCCATCTATTAAATGTATTGCGTATATTCGCAATGAATCCTGCAAAATCTTTTGGAGATTCAGGTAAAATTCCCTTAAATTTCAACCTACAGTGTTCCTCGTCCAGGTGAAACCTTCGTAAAAGCAAGGACTTAATAGCACCGTAGTTATTTGCTATTGATGGGTCAGCATTTTGAGAAGCCGTCAATGGTTCTCCAACCAAGAATTCATTTAACTTGAGTACCCATGACTCTTCAGGCAAATGGTTTGTTTTGCAAGTCTGTTCAAAACGTGACAGGAACGATGAAAGGTCGTCCACGTTCAAGTTGAGAGTGGGTAATTTAAAGTTGTAGAAATGTTTAGTTTGGCTGGATGATGATCCATTTTGTGCGTTATTATTCTGGTTTGCATCAGCACTTTGTGCTTGTAATCTTGCTGTCTCCAATTTAATACGCGCCAATTCCATTTCTTGTTGTAAAATAATTTCCTCTCGTTTCAATTTATTCTCTTCTTCCTGTCTGGCGATTGCTCTTTGCTCTTCTCTTTCACGTTGAGCAATCTCTCTCAATCTATTTTCCTTGTCAATTTGCTTCATCTCACGTTCTGCTTCCTCTTTCTTTAATGCAGCCTTTTGTTCCTCTTCCTCTTTCTTTAATGCAGCTTTTTTTCTCTGCTTCTTTTCTTTCATGTTTTTTCCAGTTCTGCCTCAGCAAACTGACGAAGTTCTTGAGATTTATAACCATATTCCCGACCAATTTTAACGAAATGGTCTATAGTAAGCATTTTGACTTTTATCTGTAAGTAATTATTGATAATTACTGATTAAAATAGTCAATAGTAGCTTCAGAGTAATTATTATACTTACTCAACTTAGAAATATTCAATATAAATAATCACAATAGTACTGAACTCTAATGTCTAAGTTCAACTAATAGACAATATTTTTGTAACAATATTGTATCTAAATAATACTATATCATAAATAGTTATGATATCTGTTAAATATTATGTAATTACTTCACACAATTAATCTCAATATCCAATAATGTTGGGTATGATTCCTAGTAATTATATTGTTCAATGTACTAAGTCACTCTCTTAGTACCAGAAAAGTATATTAAATAATATACAATGGGTCTATTACCTCAAAGGTAGCTATAAGATTATTTTATTTTGTCATATATATATATTATATTATTATGCCCTAGGCATCTATTATAAATTGTAGTGCTACTTTCTTGGACTATCACTGCATAATTATGCAATGTCCCATATTAACCTTAAATATCAGAAAAAATTAATTAAATTAAATTACAAGTGTATTATTGCATATAATATCATATTATTAATGTAGTATTAATATATATTATGAGGACAAACAAAACAATGATGCAACTAAAGGGTACAAACAATGTTAAGACGCAAACAAGACATTTTCACAATTAAAAATGAATTTATGAACTAAATAAAACAAGCGGAAATGTCACAAGCCAAATGAAGGGTCAAGGTCTGACCCGAGGTCAACTTAATATTCAAAGTACACAAAAAAAAAATGACTGCAAAAAATGATGACATCACAGGACTCATAACGGACGAAAATTTAACAATCATCAAATAAATGATAGTAAGAGGAGACTGGACGAAATAGTTAACAAACATGATACAAAACTGAATAAAATTGTTAACTGAGTACGAATAAAATACACCAGTTATCTACGGAACGGTACAGCTAACACAAATCGTCAAACGACAGCAGATTTGGACAGGTCGTCCAATGGCAAACCTCAATGGGGCTTCCAAAAGTGCAATCGTTTAACTGCCCTAAGAAACGACTGAAATCAATTCAGGCATCGTGAGAGCCACAGAATCTAATTTCGGTTCATCCTCCCTACCTCCCACGAATTAACAACACATTAAGACAACAAAAAGTACATTAAACATAGGTAAAAACATGCCGATGTAGGCAGAGGGCATGGACTCAGTTAGCACTGTTTGCAATAACAACAGTTAAACACCTAGACTTATCTTTTCCGTTGCTTATATCAGTGCTAGAGGTCGTCAACAGCTAGGCCTGTGCCTTTGACTGTCTGCTCCTGATGGGCAGGCAACGGTAGTCCATCTTGTGCATCTTGATAAATTTGAAGCGAACTAGAGAGGCGTTGAAAAGATGTCTTCTTCACTGCGACAATGCAACAGTGACGTCATGTTGCTATTCATGATCACGTGCGTCACGTCAGCTTCGTAATGGTCATGTGATCGAAACTTGATCGTAAATATTTCATTCGAAAGTCATGAAGAAATTTTTGGTTTTTTGTTGTTTTTCGTCCCCACATACACGGGCACCACTGTTACATGGGTGGCGTGTGGTTTTTGCTCTGAACAATGTTCCATGTGATATGAATAAAACAATTATAAATTTCTGGCCATTGTTTTTTTTCATTGATATGTTAGTTTTTTTTCATTCAGAGATAGTGCATCGTGCCTTCGATGGAAGATTAAGCGAATGCGGGGGTGGAAGATTCCGAACAATAATTGAACCTTGGAATACGATTGATTTGATAAGTCATTTCATTGAGTCCATACATTTAATTCACAGTTGTACACACAGGATGATCATTTCAATAGGAGTAGAGCATAAGTCCATATAAGTCATGCATAAATTAATCAATAACGTAGACTGCTGGTTTATGTGTCAATGTCCGTTTAAGGATACAATGCAGTATTGTCGTCAGAACATCACAGCTATATGCACGCGCAGCTAGACATGGCTACCTGCCGACAGTGAGACTGCGAGTCTGAATATATTCATACGAATTTGACGATTATTCTTCTCCTTCTGAGAATTCTAGTTAAATACTAACCTCCATAAATTTCCCTCTCATATAGAGTTCTAGGACTGACCCTGGTCCATCAAAAAATGCACATATAAATGGCTATATCATGCCATTGAATTGGAAGGTTAGAAAAAAACGCAGCTATTCAGCTTGGCGGTCAAGTAACAAAGGGTAGCGTTTCTTAGTTACCGACTGTGTCCTAAACAACGCTATACACGTCATAATCGATCGTGTATGGAGCGTTCAGTAATTGAAACATCTATCGCAATATATTAAATGCCTTAACCTTTACAATTGCACGTCTGATAACCTTTAGCAGACGGCGTTAATATCATATACCGTAACAATTCCCTGTACACCGGGGAAAAAAAAAAAATCGATAGATTTTTTTTCAAGATCTATCCGACTTAACAATTTTTCAAAAAAAAATTTAACACAATTGTGACATATGGCCGACGATGTTCTGAGTAGAACCGTGTCGCGGTCATGTCAACTAACTATTTGTCATAGTCATCTAGCATTAATCACATTATATATCATATTATACATATTATTATATCAACTAAATAAAATGTCCAATGTTAATAGTGAATGATAGAATTAAATTAAAGTAAGGTCTGTCGTATTAGTATGTCATATAGGAATTAATTTGACTAATTAAAAT
The DNA here is from genome assembly GCA_024509875.1 of Oreohelix idahoensis. NCBI lineage: Eukaryota > Metazoa > Mollusca > Gastropoda > Stylommatophora > Oreohelicidae > Oreohelix > Oreohelix idahoensis. Next base: position 239,930 of record JAMPIV010008719.1, read on the forward strand.
TAAATTAATTAATTAAACTAAGAGTTAAATTATTAAGATTCTAATGTAACGCGATGTTATGAGAGAAAAAAAACAAAATAAGTGAGAAGAAATAGAAAGAAATTCGAATATAAGTTTAACTTAATTGTGTGTGTTAAGTGTTAGTGAATAATAACTATCTAATTTAACTAACTAAATAATGTATAGGTACATTAAAAAAAAATATTAATCTAATACTTGTGTGAGATTTATTTTCTCTTTTCATAATTTCTTCTTTTTATATTTCGTTCTTTTTTTTTTTTTTTTGTTCTTTCATTTCATTTTTTTCTCACATTTCATTTTATTGATAATAATTCAATTAAGAAGTTAAGTTAACTAATTAATTAGTATAGGATATGATGATCCATCCGTAGTCTTGATCCTGATGAATTCTTTTAGGCAAAAATGTTCAAACGTTTACGTTGGAAAGAAATGTCATTTATCCCAGCATCCAAGAATTAAGTGCACATAGGATAATAAGTTCGACTTGTCGTCAGATATTGTTCCATGATTGTTCAACGAATATTCATATATCGTGTATGGACGTTAGACGAAGTTCCAATGTCAACATGTATACCTTGATTGTCTTTTAGTTCAATTCTGTGATGCATATAGTGTTTATAAAGTTTAAATTGAAGGCAAGGTTAGTTCCTTTATAGTTGATATGTTTTAGGAATGTTAATGTTGATTATTCGTCGTCAATAGGATTACGTGACAACGCATCAGCCACAATGTTTTCAGTGCCAGGAATATGTTCAATGGAGAATTCAAATGGCTGTAGGATGATTGAATATCTGGCGAGTTTCTGGCTTTTATGATTAGATCGACGCAAGGATGCTACAGCACGTTGGTCCGTCTGTATGGTGAAGGGAGCACCAAGCAGGAACTTTTCGAGTTTAGTTATTGCCCATATCACAGATAAAAGTTCCTTGTCGACTGTTGAATACTTTGTTTCTGCAGGCTTTAGCTTTCTTGAAATGTATAAGGTAGGATGTAGAATGCCATCATGGTTCTGGAGCAGGCATGCACCAATGCCGTAGTTACTAGCATCTGTTCGTAAGAAAAATCTTTTGGAAGCATCGGGAAGTCTTAAAATTGGTTCATGCGAGAACAAATTTATAATTTTGTTGAAAGTTTCATTGCATGTACCAGTCCATGTCACCTTCACCGGCATGTCTTTTTTTAACAATGAAGACAATACAGCCGTGATGGATGACAAGTTTGGTATGAATCTACTGTAATATTGAACAAGTCCTAACAAACTCCTGACCTGTTTCTTCGTCTGAGGAACTGCTATGTTTAGAATTTTGGAGACTGTACTAGGTAACGTTCGGATATATCCCGATCCAATGATATGTCCCAAAAAGGTTATCTCATTACACGCGATTTGCACCTTTGTAGGTTTAGCAGTTAGATGATAATTCCTTAGAGTGTCGAAAACATATCTAAGTCCCGAAACATGTTCCTCAAACGACGAACTAAACAAGCATATGTCGTCAATATATGTAATAACGTCTGGTCTACCTGATAAAATTTGTCGCATCAGGCGAATGAAGGTAGCTGGCGCATTAACAAGCCCAAAAGGCATCACATTCCACTGGTATAGACCTTGTGGAGTGGAAAATGCGGTGTAGTACTTAGCCTTTTCGGTCAGTGGTATCTGCCAATAACCTTTAGTTAAGTCTATCTTACTAAATATAGTTGCGTTGGATAGACGTGGCAGTAAGTCGTCGATAAGTGGATGTGGTTCGCTGTCAACTATAGTCTTAGCATTTAATTTTCTATAATCAACACATAGTCTGATGTTATTGTCCTTCTTCCGGACAATCACTAATGGAGAAGAGAATGGCGAATTACTAGTCTCAATGATTCCCAGAGACAACATCTGTTCAAGTTCCTTAGTAGTTTTAGCAAGGAAATGTAAAGGAACAGAATAGGGATGTACACGAATAGGTGTATCATCATTGAGAGTAATGTCATGACTGATAGCCGATGTGCGACCCGGGACGTCGGTCAATACATCTGGATAAGATTGTAATAGATTAGCAATCTGTAGACGCTGTTGCGGTGTAACCGTTGAAGAGATGGTTACATCCCGCCAAGATTCAGTAGGTTGAACTACTGGTACCGGTAACGGTAACTGTACCTCAGGAAAAGAAGATTCTTCTTCCTGGATGACAGATAAGTTAGAATAATAACAAGTAGATACTGTGTTGTCATCTAGTTCATGAAAAATTGACTGTAAGTGTTCAGGACGTGTATGAAATTGCTTGAGCATGTTAATATGAAATATCTTTTTGTGTCCCTTGATATCTAAGACGTAATCAACGTCGGAAATTTTATCAATGACTTTGTAAGGACCATTCCAAGATATCAATAATTTATTGTTATTGTGAGGAAGTAACACATAAGCCTCGTCGCCTGGGAATAATTGGCGTAATCGTCGAGACCTATTTTGTAGAGATCGAGCCTTAGCTTTTGCAGCCTCAGAAGAAGCTGTTGCCAACTGGCAAGACTCAATAATGTTCTTCCGAAGATTAATCACGTACTCGTAAGATGACTGAGTGTCCTGAGTCATCTCCGCGTCAATTAATAAGTCTTTTATTAGTCCCATAGGACCTCTTGGGGGAGCACCAAAAACTAATTCAAAGGGAGAGAAGCCAGTTTGTTCATGCGGTACCTCCCGATAAGCAAATAGAACAGCTGGGAGTGCTCTGTCCCAGTCATGAGGGTGCTTAGCAGTAACCTTATGTAGTAGTTGTTTAAGTGTACGGTTAAGTCTTTCAACCGCACCATTACTCATCGGATGATAAATACTACTTAAATTCCTATCAATGTTCCAAGTTTTCATGACTTCCTTCATGGTGTCAGATATAAACTGTGACCCATGGTCTGATAAAAGTTTTCTAGGAAACCCTATTCTAGAAAAGATGAGATGTAGTGCATCAGCTACATCTGTGGTAGTGGTGGTCTTTAATGGGATAGCTTCTGGCCATCGTGTGCACAAATCAATGCACGTAAGGACGAATCTATGTCCTCTGGCCGATGGTAGCAATGGACCAATAATATCTATTGCCATCTTGTCAAACGGTCTTACTGAGATATCGCAAGCCTGAATAGGCGCCGTGTGAAAAGCTCCACGTGCTTTCACTTCTTGGCATGTAGTACAGGAACGTACATACTGCGAAATATCTCTTGACACTCCTGGCCAAAAGAATGAAGACAGTACTCGAGATCGTGTTCGAGTATATCCCATATGTCCAGCACAATGTGAGTCATGTGCATGTTGAAGAATGTACCGTCTAAAAGTATATGGGACCATAACTTGTTGTTTCATTTGTGATTTGTCATTAAAACATCTAATCAATATGTCATTTTTAATAACAAAACAATGTTTGTTATTATTACCTGAGGATAGATTGTCAACTTTATCAACAGCTTAAAAAATTTTTTTAAAGATTTATCCTCTTTTTGTTTGGTTGCAAATGTTTCCCTGTCAATAGGTGAATTGACTACAAATTCCTCTTGGTTGTCTGCATCCATTTTATTATCATCAACTTTCTCCATGAGTTGAGTCTGCGCTCTAGTCGTCACGGCGTTTCCAGTGCATAGGTTATGTTTCTCCCATTCTATAATCTCATCTGGAGTACAATCTTTACTGCCGTGTATACGACCAACCATCAGATCAGCTATAGGCTTTTTTAGCATACATACTTTTACGTTCCCTGTGAAAAAAGGTGTGTTAACATGAATAATAGCTGTGGGGTAAAACTCAATAGTTCCCCCAAAAGTCATGCAACGGACATATTCCCCCGTTGCACAGCTAGGATGTACCAGCGACTGTCGTACACCAATCGTTGTGGATCCTGAATCCCTCAGCACTGAGACGACGGATCCATTAACTAATCCCCTGTTAAAAATTAGTAGGCCTGTTTTCCATCGTTGACTGCAAGACCTACCTCTGGTGTAATATGTCCGCAGTTAAGCACTGTTTCTTTCGCCTTCTGAAAAATAAGATTGCATTGTTGGCAACTATTTGCCACATTATAATTAATAGCAAAACATGCAGCAGAAGACTGTGTTGTATTATTGTCAAGTGGGACCTGAGCTATAGGGGTAGTATTATTTGTAACTGCCGCCCCTGTATTATGGTTGTAATGAGATGATCCCCGAGAATGAGATCGATTCCGAGTATAATTGTTAGAATTATCTCGTCGTCCTCTATAGTAACTATTATCTCGATGTCTCGAGCCATGATTATTACCATTCCAGTTACTATTATTATTGGGAGTATGTGATCGATTATAATGAGTGTTATGTTGACCATTGTGGTAGTTTGTTTGAGGTGAATAATTTCTATCTCGTGATCTACCTCTGTTGAACTCATTTTTATTGTTGAAATCATTATTATGTCCCTTCTGAAAGTTAACATTGTGATTTCTTTGGAACCTGCTTCTGTCTACACTGTGATGTCTTTGTTTGTTATTATGATTGTAGGCCATATTAGACGCCACAGGTAGAGGTTCTCTTAATGAGGAGTTAGAAATGGTTGCATTCGGATGTGCCGAACAGTAGTTTAAAGAAATTTTTTCTAACTCGTCCATAGTACCTGGTTTACGCTCCTGCAAATATGCAAAAAATGGCTGGCTAACCGAAGATAATACCTTATCCCGTAGTAGTAAATCAACTAATTTGTCGTATGATTTGTTGACTTCTGCCAGTTCAACCCATCTATTAAATGTATTGCGTATGTTCGCAATGAATCCTGCAAAATCTTTTGGAGATTCAGGTAAAATTCCCTTAAATTTCAACCTACAGTGTTCCTCGTCCAGGTGAAACCTTCGTAAAAGCAAGGACTTAATAGCACCGTAGTTATTTGCTATTGATGGGTCAGCATTTTGAGAAGCCGTCAATGGTTCTCCAACCAAGAATTCATTTAACTTGAGTACCCATGACTCTTCAGGCAAATGGTTTGTTTTGCAAGTCTGTTCAAAACGTGACAGGAACGATGAAAGGTCGTCCACGTTCAAGTTGAGAGTGGGTAATTTAAAGTTGTAGAAATGTTTAGTTTGGCTGGATGATGATCCATTTTGTGCGTTATTATTCTGGTTTGCATCAGCACTTTGTGCTTGTAATCTTGCTGTCTCCAATTTAATACGCGCCAATTCCATTTCTTGTTGTAAAATAATTTCCTCTCGTTTCAATTTATTCTCTTCTTCCTGTCTGGCGATTGCTCTTTGCTCTTCTCTTTCACGTTGAGCAATCTCTCTCAATCTATTTTCCTTGTCAATTTGCTTCATCTCACGTTCTGCTTCCTCTTTCTTTAATGCAGCCTTTTGTTCCTCTTCCTCTTTCTTTAATGCAGCCTTTTGTTCCTCTTCCTCTTTCTTTAATGCAGCTTTTTTCTCTTCTTCTTTTCTTTCATCTTTTTCCAGTTCTGCCTCAGCAAACTGACGAAGTTCTTGAGATTTATAACCATATTCCCGACCAATTTTAACGAAATGGTCTATAGTAAGCATTTTGACTTTTATCTGTAAGTAATTATTGATAATTACTGATTAAAATAGTCAATAGTAGCTTCAGAGTAATTATTATACTTACTCAACTTAGAAAAATTCAATATAAATAATCACAATAGTACTGAACTCTAATGTCTAAGTTCAACTAATAGACAATATTTTGTAACAATATTGTATCTAAATAATACTATATCATAAATAGTTATGATATCTGTTAACTATTATGTAATTACTTCACACAATTAATCTCAATATCCAATAATGTTGGGTATGATTCCTAGTAATTATATTGTTCAATGTACTAAGTCACTCTCTTAGTACCAGAAAAGTATATTAAATAATATACAATGGGTCTATTACCTCAAAGGTAGCTATAAGATTATTTTATTTTGTCAATATATATATTATATTATTATGCCCTAGGCATCTATTATAAATTGTAGTGCTACTTTCTTGGACTATCACTGCATAATTATGCAATGTCCCATATTAACCTTAAATATCAGAAAAAAAATTAATTAAATTAAATTACAAGTGTATTATTGCATATAATATCATATTATTAATGTAGTATTAATATATATTATGAGGACAAACAAAACAATGATGCAACTAAAGGGTACAAACAATGTTAAGACGCAAACAAGACATTTTCACAATTAAAAATGAATTTATGAACTAAATAAAACAAGCGGAAATGTCACAAGCCAAATGAAGGGTCAAGGTCTGACCCGAGGTCAACTTAATATTCAAAGTACACAAAAAAAAATGACTGCAAAAAAATGATGACATCACAGGACTCATAACGGACGAAAATTTAACAATCATCAAATAAATGATAGTAAGAGGAGACTGGACGAAATAGTTAACGAACATGATACAAAACTGAATAAAATTGTTAACTGAGTACGAATAAAATACACCAGTTATCTACGGAACGGTACAGCTAACACAAATCGTCAAACGACAGCAGATTTGGACAGATAGTCCAATGGCAAACCTCAATGGGGCTTCCAAAAGTGCAATCGTTTAACTGCCCTAAGAAACGACCGAAATCAATTCAGGCATCGTGAGAGCCACAGAATCTAATTTCAGTTCATCCTCCCTACCTCCCACGAATTAACAACACATTAAGACAACAAAAAGTACATTAAACATAGGTAAAAACATGCCGATGTAGGCAGAGGGCATGGACTCAGTTAGCACTGTTTGCAATAACAACAGTTAAACACCTAGACTTATCTTTTCCGTTGCTTAGATCAGTGCTAGAGGTCGTCAACAGCTAGGCCTGTGCCTTTGACTGTCTGCTCCTGATGGGCAGGCAACGGTAGTCCATCTTGTGCATCTTGATAAATTTGAAGCGACCTAGAAAGGCGATTTTGAAAAGATGTCTTCTTCACTGCGACAATGCAACAGTGACGTCATGTTGCTATTCATGATCACGTTTCGGACTCCTGTCGATGATCACGTGCGTCACGTCAGCTTCGTAATGGTCATGTGATCGAAACTTGATCGTAAATATTTCATTCGAAAGTCATGAAAAATTTTTGGTTTGTTGTTGTTTTTTCGTCCCCACACACCGGGCCACCACTGTTACATGGGTGGCTTGTTTTTTTGCTCTGAACCATGTTCCACGTGATATCAATATCACAATGATAAATTTCTGGCCATTGTTTTTTTTGATTGATGTGTTAGTTTTTTTTTGTTCGTGATAGTGCATCGTGCCTTCGATGGAAGATTAAGCGAATGCGGGGGTGGAAGATTCCGAACAATAATTGAACCTTGGAATACGATTGATTTGATAAGTCATTTCATTGAGTCCATACATTTAATTCACAGTTGTACACACAGGATGATCATTTCAAATAGGAGTAGAGCATAAGTCCATATAAGTCATGCATAAATTAATCAATAACGTAGACTGCTGGTTTATGTGTCAATGTCCGTTTAAGGATACAATGCAGTATTGTCGTCAGAACATCCCAGCTATATGCACGCGCAGCTAGACATGGCTACCTGCCGACAGTGAGACTGCGAGTCTGAATATTTCATATGAATTTGACGATTATTCTTCTCCTTCTGAGAATTCTAGTTAAATACTAACCTCCATAAATTTCCCTCTCATATAGAGTTCTAGGACTGACCCTGGTCCATCAAAAAATGCACATATAAATGGCTATATCATGCCATTGAATTGGAAGGTTAGAAAAACGCAGCTATTCAGCTTGGCGGTCAAGTAACAAAGGGTAGCGTTTCTTAGTTACCGACTGTGTCCTAAACAACGCTATACACGTCATAATCGATCGTGTATGGAGCGTTCAGTAATTGAAACATCTATCGCAATATATTAAATGCCTTAACCTTTACAATTGCACGTCTGATAACCTTTAGCAGACGGCGTTAATATCATATACCGTAACAATTCCCTGTACACCGGGGAAAAAAAAAAATCGATAGATTTTTTTTCAAGATCTATCCGACTTAACAATTTTTTTCAAAAAAAAATTTAACACAATTGTGACATATGGCCGACGATGTTCTGAGTAGAACCGTGTCGCGGTCATGTCAACTAACTATTTGTCATAGTCATCTAACATTAATCACATTATATATCAATATTATACATATTATTATATCAACTAAATAAAATGTCCAATGTTAATAGTGAATGATAGAATTAAATTAAAGTAAGGTCTGTCGTATTAGTATGTCATATAGGAATTAATTTGACTAATTAAAATTAAATTAATTAATTAAACTAAGTAAGAGTTAAATTATTAAGATTCTAATGTAACGCGATGTTATGAGAGAAGAAAAGACAAAATAAGTGAGAAGAAATAGAAAGAAATTCGAATATAAGTTTAACTTAATTGTGTGTGTTAAGTGTTAGTGAATAATAACTATCTAATTTAACTAACTAAATAATGTATAGGTACATTAAAAAAAAAAATTTTAATTTATTACTTTTGTGATTTTTTTTTTCTCTTTTCATAATTTCTTCTTTTTATATTTCGTTCTCTTTTTTTTTTTCTTTCATTTCATTTTTTTTCTCACATTTCATTTTATTGATAATAATTCAATTAAGAAGTTAAGTTAACTAATTAATTAGTATAGGATATGATGATCCATCCGTAGTCTTGATCCTGATGAATTCTTTTAGGCAAAAATGTTCAAACGTTTACGTTGGAAAGAAATGTCATTTATCCCAGCATCCAAGAATTAAGTGCACATAGGATAATAAGTTCGACTTGTCGTCAGATATTGTTCCATGATTGTTCAACGAATATTCATATATCGTGTATGGACGTTAGACGAAGTTCAATGTCAATATGTATACCTTGATTGTCTTTTAGTTCAATTCTGTGATGCATATAGTGTTTATAAAGTTTAAATTGAAGGCAAGGTTAGTTCCTTTATAGTTGATATGTTTTAGGAATGTTAATGTTGATTATTCGTCGTCAATAGGATTACGTGACAACGCATCAGCCACAATGTTTTCAGTGCCAGGAATATGTTCAATGGAGAATTCAAATGGCTGTAGGATGATTGAATATCTGGCGAGTTTCTGGCTTTTATGATTAGATCGACGCAAGGATGCTACAGCACGTTGGTCCGTCTGTATGGTGAAGGGAGCACCAAGCAGGAACTTTTCGAGTTTAGTTATTGCCCATATCACAGATAAAAGTTCCTTGTCGACTGTTGAATACTTTGTTTCTGCAGGCTTTAGCTTTCTTGAAATGTATAAGGTAGGATGTAGAATGCCATCATGGTTCTGGAGCAGGCATGCACCAATGCCGTAGTTACTAGCATCTGTTCGTAAGAAAAATCTTTTGGAAGCATCGGGAAGTCTTAAAATTGGTTCATGCGAGAACAAATTTATAATTTTGTTGAAAGTTTCATTGCATGTACCAGTCCATGTCACCTTCACCGGCATGTCTTTTTTTAACAATGAAGACAATACAGCCGTGATGGATGACAAGTTTGGTATGAATCTACTGTAATATTGAACAAGTCCTAACAAACTCCTGACCTGTTTCTTCGTCTGAGGAACTGCTATGTTTAGAATTTTGGAGACTGTACTAGGTAACGTTCGGATATATCCCGATCCAATGATATGTCCCAAAAAGGTTATCTCATTACACGCGATTTGCACCTTTGTAGGTTTAGCAGTTAGATGATAATTCCTTAGAGTGTCGAAAACATATCTAAGTCCCGAAACATGTTCCTCAAACGACGAACTAAACAAGCATATGTCGTCAATATATGTAATAACGTCTGGTCTACCTGATAAAATTTGTCGCATCAGGCGAATGAAGGTAGCTGGCGCATTAACAAGCCCAAAAGGCATCACATTCCACTGGTATAGACCTTGTGGAGTGGAAAATGCGGTGTAGTACTTAGCCTTTTCGGTCAGTGGTATCTGCCAATAACCTTTAGTTAAGTCTATCTTACTAAATATAGTTGCGTTGGATAGACGTGGCAGTAAGTCGTCGATAAGTGGATGTGGTTCGCTGTCAACTATAGTCTTAGCATTTAATTTTCTATAATCAACACATAGTCTGATGTTATTGTCCTTCTTCCGGACAATCACTAATGGAGAAGAGAATGGCGAATTACTAGTCTCAATGATTCCCAGAGACAACATCTGTTCAAGTTCCTTAGTAGTTTTAGCAAGGAAATGTAAAGGAACAGAATAGGGATGTACACGAATAGGTGTATCATCATTGAGAGTAATGTCATGACTGATAGCCGATGTGCGACCCGGGACGTCGGTCAATACATCTGGATAAGATTGTAATAGATTAGCAATCTGTAGACGCTGTTGCGGTGTAACCGTTGAAGAGATGGTTACATCCCGCCAAGATTCAGTAGGTTGAACTACTGGTACCGGTAACGGTAACTGTACCTCAGGAAAAGAAGATTCTTCTTCCTGGATGACAGATAAGTTAGAATAATAACAAGTAGATACTGTGTTGTCATCTAGTTCATGAAAAATTGACTGTAAGTGTTCAGGACGTGTATGAAATTGCTTGAGCATGTTAATATGAAATATCTTTTTGTGTCCCTTGATATCTAAGACGTAATCAACGTCGGAAATTTTATCAATGACTTTGTAAGGACCATTCCAAGATATCAATAATTTATTGTTATTGTGAGGAAGTAACACATAAGCCTCGTCGCCTGGGAATAATTGGCGTAATCGTCGAGACCTATTTTGTAGAGATCGAGCCTTAGCTTTTGCAGCCTCAGAAGAAGCTGTTGCCAACTGGCAAGACTCAATAATGTTCTTCCGAAGATTAATCACGTACTCGTAAGATGACTGAGTGTCCTGAGTCATCTCCGCGTCAATTAATAAGTCTTTTATTAGTCCCATAGGACCTCTTGGGGGAGCACCAAAAACTAATTCAAAGGGAGAGAAGCCAGTTTGTTCATGCGGTACCTCCCGATAAGCAAATAGAACAGCTGGGAGTGCTCTGTCCCAGTCATGAGGGTGCTTAGCAGTAACCTTATGTAGTAGTTGTTTAAGTGTACGGTTAAGTCTTTCAACCGCACCATTACTCATCGGATGATAAATACTACTTAAATTCCTATCAATGTTCCAAGTTTTCATGACTTCCTTCATGGTGTCAGATATAAACTGTGACCCATGGTCTGATAAAAGTTTTCTAGGAAACCCTATTCTAGAAAAGATGAGATGTAGTGCATCAGCTACATCTGTGGTAGTGGTGGTCTTTAATGGGATAGCTTCTGGCCATCGTGTGCACAAATCAATGCACGTAAGGACGAATCTATGTCCTCTGGCCGATGGTAGCAATGGACCAATAATATCTATTGCCATCTTGTCAAACGGTCTTACTGAGATATCGCAAGCCTGAATAGGCGCCGTGTGAAAAGCTCCACGTGCTTTCACTTCTTGGCATGTAGTACAGGAACGTACATACTGCGAAATATCTCTTGACACTCCTGGCCAAAAGAATGAAGACAGTACTCGAGATCGTGTTCGAGTATATCCCATATGTCCAGCACAATGTGAGTCATGTGCATGTTGAAGAATGTACCGTCTAAAAGTATATGGGACCATAACTTGTTGTTTCATTTGTGATTTGTCATTAAAACATCTAATCAATATGTCATTTTTAATAACAAAACAATGTTTGTTATTATTACCTGAGGATAGATTGTCAACTTTATCAACCAGCTTAAAAATTTTTTTTTAAAGATTTATCCTCTTTTTGTTTGGTTGCAAATGTTTCCCTGTCAATAGGTGAATTGACTACAAATTCCTCTTGGTTGTCTGCATCCATTTTATTATCATCAACTTTCTCCATGAGTTGAGTCTGCGCTCTAGTCGTCACGGCGTTTCCAGTGCATAGGTTATGTTTCTCCCATTCTATAATCTCATCTGGAGTACAATCTTTACTGCCGTGTATACGACCAACCATCAGATCAGCTATAGGCTTTTTTAGCATACATACTTTTACGTTCCCTGTGAAAAAAGGTGTGTTAACATGAATAATAGCTGTGGGGTAAAACTCAATAGTTCCCCCAAAAGTCATGCAACGGACATATTCCCCCGTTGCACAGCTAGGATGTACCAGCGACTGTCGTACACCAATCGTTGTGGATCCTGAATCCCTCAGCACTGAGACGACGGATCCATTAACTAATCCCCTGTTAAAAATTAGTAGGCCTGTTCCATCGTTGACTGCAAGACCTACCTCTGGTGTAATATGTCCGCAGTTAAGCACTGTTTCTTTCGCCTTCTGAAAAATAAGATTGCATTGTTGGCAACTATTTGCCACATTATAATTAATAGCAAAACATGCAGCAGAAGACTGTGTTGTATTATTGTCAAGTGGGACCTGAGCTATAGGGGTAGTATTATTTGTAACTGCCGCCCCTGTATTATGGTTGTAATGAGATGATCCCCGAGAATGAGATCGATTCCGAGTATAATTGTTAGAATTATCTCGTCGTCCTCTATAGTAACTATTATCTCGATGTCTCGAGCCATGATTATTACCATTCCAGTTATTATTATTATTGGGAGTATGTGATCGATTATAATGAGTGTTATGTTGACCATTGTGGTAGTTTGTTTGAGGTGAATAATTTCTATCTCGTGATCTACCTCTGTTGAACTCATTTTTATTGTTGAAATCATTATTATGTCCCTTCTGAAAGTTAACATTGTGATTTCTTTGGAACCTGCTTCTGTCTACACTGTGATGTCTTTGTTTGTTATTATGATTGTAGGCCATATTAGACGCCACAGGTAGAGGTTCTCTTAATGAGGAGTTAGAAATGGTTGCATTCGGATGTGCCGAACAGTAGTTTAAAGAAATTTTTTCTAACTCGTCCATAGTACCTGGTTTACGCTCCTGCAAATATGCAAAAAATGGCTGGCTAACCGAAGATAATACCTTATCCCGTAGTAGTAAATCAACTAATTTGTCGTATGATTTGTTGACTTCTGCCAGTTCAACCCATCTATTAAATGTATTGCGTATATTCGCAATGAATCCTGCAAAATCTTTTGGAGATTCAGGTAAAATTCCCTTAAATTTCAACCTACAGTGTTCCTCGTCCAGGTGAAACCTTCGTAAAAGCAAGGACTTAATAGCACCGTAGTTATTTGCTATTGATGGGTCAGCATTTTGAGAAGCCGTCAATGGTTCTCCAACCAAGAATTCATTTAACTTGAGTACCCATGACTCTTCAGGCAAATGGTTTGTTTTGCAAGTCTGTTCAAAACGTGACAGGAACGATGAAAGGTCGTCCACGTTCAAGTTGAGAGTGGGTAATTTAAAGTTGTAGAAATGTTTAGTTTGGCTGGATGATGATCCATTTTGTGCGTTATTATTCTGGTTTGCATCAGCACTTTGTGCTTGTAATCTTGCTGTCTCCAATTTAATACGCGCCAATTCCATTTCTTGTTGTAAAATAATTTCCTCTCGTTTCAATTTATTCTCTTCTTCCTGTCTGGCGATTGCTCTTTGCTCTTCTCTTTCACGTTGAGCAATCTCTCTCAATCTATTTTCCTTGTCAATTTGCTTCATCTCACGTTCTGCTTCCTCTTTCTTTAATGCAGCCTTTTGTTCCTCTTCCTCTTTCTTTAATGCAGCTTTTTTCTCTGCTTTTTTTCTTTCATATTTTTCCAGTTCTGCCTCAGCAAACTGACGAAGTTCTTGAGATTTATAACCATATTCCCGACCAATTTTAACGAAATGGTCTATAGTAAGCATTTTGACTTTTATCTGTAAGTAATTATTGATAATTACTGATTAAAATAGTCAATAGTAGCTTCAGAGTAATTATTATACTTACTCAACTTAGAAATATTCAATATAAATAATCACAATAGTACTGAACTCTAATGTCTAAGTTCAACTAATAGACAATATTTTGTAACAATATTGTATCTAAATAATACTATATCATAAATAGTTATGATATCTGTTAAATATTATGTAATTACTTCACACAATTAATCTCAATATCCAATAATGTTGGGTATGATTCCTAGTAATTATATTGTTCAATGTACTAAGTCACTCTCTTAGTACCAGAAAAGTATATTAAATAATATACAATGGGTCTATTACCTCAAAGGTAGCTATAAGATTATTTTATTTTGTCAATATATATATTATATTATTATGCCCTAGGCATCTATTATAAATTGTAGTGCTACTTTCTTGGACTATCACTGCATAATTATGCAATGTCCCATATTAACCTTAAATATCAGAAAAAATTAATTAAATTAAATTACAAGTGTATTATTGCATATAATATCATATTATTAATGTAGTATTAATATATATATCATGAGGACAAACAAAACAATGATGCAACTAAAGGGTACAAACAATGTTAAGACGCAAACAAGACATTTTCACAATTAAAAATGAATTTATGAACTAAATAAAACAAGCGGAAATGTCACAAGCCAAATGAAGGGTCAAGGTCTGACCCGAGGTCAACTTAATATTCAAAGTACACAAAAAAAAAAATGACTGCAAAAAATGATGACATCACAGGACTCATAACGGACGAAAATTTAACAATCATCAAATAAATGATAGTAAGAGGAGACTGGACGAAATAGTTAACAAACATGATACAGAACTGAATAAAATTGTTAACTGAGTACGAATAAAATACACCATCTATCTACGGAACGGTACAGCTAACACAAATCGTCAAACGCTAGCAGATTTGGACAGGTCGTCCAATGGCAAACCTCAACGACGCTTCCAAAAATGCAATCGTATAAGTGCCCTAAGAACGACTGAAATCTAGGTGGTCAGCTGTTCGCGACATTCCCCAGAGATTTCAGTTCCCTCCAACCGGCCCACGAATTAACAACACATTAAGACAACAAAAAGTACATTAAACATAGGTAAAAACATGCCGATGTAGGCAGAGGGCATGGACTTAGTAGCACTGTTTGCAATAACAACAGTTAAACACCTAGACTTATCTTTTCCGTTGCTTCACTTGATGCTAGTTGTCGTCGACGGCTAGGCCTGTGCCTTTGACTGTCTGCTCCTGATGGGCAGGCAACGGTAGTCCATCTTGTGCATCTTGATAAATTTGAAGCGAACTAGAGAGGCGTTGAAAAGATGTCTTCTTCACTGCGACAATGTAACAGTGACGTCATGTTGCCATTCATGATCACGTGCGTCACGTCATCTTCGTAATGGTCATGTGATCGAAACTTGATC
Source organism: Oreohelix idahoensis (assembly GCA_024509875.1). Taxonomy (NCBI): domain Eukaryota; kingdom Metazoa; phylum Mollusca; class Gastropoda; order Stylommatophora; family Oreohelicidae; genus Oreohelix; species Oreohelix idahoensis. The sequence goes on from JAMPIV010008719.1 coordinate 255,198, forward strand.
GTAAATATTTCATTCGAAAGTCATGAAGAAATTTTTGGTTTTTGGTTGTTTTTCGTCCCCATACACCGGCCACCACTGTTACATGGGTGGCTTTTTGCTCTGAACAATGTTCCATGTGATATGAATAAACAATTATAAATTTCTGGCCATTGTTTTTTCATTGATATGTTAGTTTTGTTTGTTCAGAGATAGTGCATCGTGCCTTCGATGGAAGATTAAGCGAATGCGGGGGTGGAAGATTCCGAACAATAATTGAACCTTGGAATACGATTGATTTGATAAGTCATTTCATTGAGTCCGTACATTTAATTCACAGTTGTACACACAGGATGATCATTTCAATAGTAGTAGAGCATAAGTCCATATAAGTCATGCATAAATTAATCAATAACGTAGACTGCTGGTTTATGTGTCAATGTCCGTTTAAGGATACAATGCAGTATTGTCGTCAGAACATCACAGCTATATGCACGCGCAGCTAGACATGGCTACCTGCCGACAGTGAGACTGCGAGTCTGAATATTTCATATGAATTTGACGATTATTCTTCTCCTTCTGAGAATTCTAGTTAAATACTAACCTCCATAAATTTCCCTCTCATATAGAGTTCTAGGACTGACCCTGGTCCATCAAAAAATGCATATATAAATGGCTATATCATGCCATTGAATTGGAAGGTTAGAAAAACGCAGCTATTCAGCTTGGCGGTCAAGTAACAAAGGGTAGCGTTTAGTCGTTTCTTAGTTACCGACTGTGTCCTAAACAACGCTATACACGTCATGATCGATCGTGTATGGAGCGTTCAGTAATTGAAACATCTATCGCAATATATTAAATGCCTTAACCTTTTACAATTGCACGTCTGATAACCTTTAGCAGACGGCGTTAACTCCACTTTTTCTGTGGTATATTGATCAGGGTGCACCAAGGATGCACTCACGACTGAGTCATATTCCCATCCTGAATCATAAAGGTACATTATTTTAGTGCCGTTACATGTTACTTCTTCACAGGTGAGGGGATGATGGAAGTCTATCTGACTGGCTATTAATTCCTTCCTTCCCTTGTCCACTGTTATAAGACATGCAGCGTGATATGGAGGGATTTTCTTTCCACAGACCAAAGTATTGTGGTTGTTCATTTTACAAATTTTGCACCACTTTTCTCCCTGTCTGTAGGGTTTCTTATCTTGTACCTGAGGGTTTCTGTCTCTATGGACAAATTTAGGTTTGTCATAACCTGGTTTGTAATTGTGTTGTTGTTCCCTATTATCATACACATTCTGGTTTTGTGGTGGCCTACTACTTTCTCCTTCTTTCATCTTAATTCCTGCTATTTCTTTCTAAGCTGCCGGATATCTCTCAGCAACTGTTAAAATCTCCCCCAATCTCTCTGCACCTTGTTCCATAAGAAATTTTCTCATGTCTGGAGACATAGACTCTCTCACTTGTTCCACCATGACCATTTCTTTTAGGTCTTAACATTTTCCCAGAGTAGTCCACTTCTCCAAGCAGGTTTCTAATCTGGCAGATAATTGGTGGTAGGTTTCTCCAGAAAGTAGCTTAGCAGTTCGGAATTTCTTCCTATAAAATTCTGCGTTCTTTTAATATCGAACGAGCAAGGCCTGGTTCAAGATATCATAATCTTCTTGGTCTTCTTTTCCGAGTTTTGCATACACTTCATAAGAAACTCCTCTCAGTCCCTGTGATAGCTTAAGGCTCCATTTTTCCTTAGGCCATAGTTAGTGGCCAACCTCTCATATCTACTTAGATATGACTCAATTTCATCCTCTTTCTCCACAAATGGATCCAAGTGAAAGTTGCACTAGTATCAGAGGTAGTTGGACTACTTCCATATCTGTAACATTTCCTTGAAGTTAGAGCTCTTTCATTCTCAATTCATGTTCCCCTTGCAACCTCTTTTCCTCAGCCTCTATGTGCAACCTCTTTTCTTCTTTCTCAGCCTCCATTTGCAACCTCTTTTCCTCGTTCTCAGCCTCCATTTGCAACCTCTTAGCTTCAGCCTCACTTTCAGCAGCCTGTCTTCTCTCCTCAGCTTCCAGTTTCTTAGCTTCAGCTTCTACCTGGAGTTTTCTTTCGGTTTCCAACTTCTTATCTTCTCTTTCAAAATACTTGTCACACCCTGTAGTGACATACTGAATAAGAGCGTCCCCACTTAATCCAAACTCTCCTTTGCCGTCTGCACTGCAGCAGATCGAAACTTTGCCATGTCTGCCATACTCATACAATATTTTGCAGACACTCAACTCTCTAAAATTAATACAAACACTAATTAATTAAAAGACTACTGTCAGTGTATCCAGTCAGCACAATTTTGGTTTGTACTTAATGTTACTTCCAAGTGCTTTATTTAATGTTACTTGTTACTAACTTTAATTTTTATTATTACAATTTACTCCTACTGCTAACTCAGAGGATGTTAGTGATACTATAAGGCTGAATGTCTCAACAAACAGACCCCAGGGTAGTAAATGATCCCGGACTGAGGCACCAGTGTCACGAGAGGATTGATTGTTTTTTAAATTATAAAGTATCCTGGACACAAAGTTGTATCAGGTGATACCAGGATAGCGCCAGATAAGAGTCTAGTTTTGTAAGAAATACCCCCTTCTCTGAAAACAGTAAGGGTGTATGGACATCAAAGGTAGGATCAAGATGTATAAGTTCCTAGAGAAGATGGTAATGTATTACTCTAAGTTCCTACATGCTCCTGTCCAGATCCTCCTCTGTTAATATTATTACGCTCTGCTAGGGGAATTAACTAAACTATCTACCAACAAGAACTGTAACTTAACTTAAATAATTTTAGTAAGTCTGCTGGTAAATATTTACAAATTACTTTTATAGGTTCTTCTTTTCTTGTGTGATAATCTTTCACCGAACGTAAGATTTAATTACAACATTAAATAAATAAAATCACTTGAGAAATAGTCAAAAGTATCTAAAATCTTTAAAATTTTAGGAATGTTCTTCTCTCTTGGTTGAACTCACTCTGGTTGTAGAATATCTATATCTTAATAATACTTTTATTTCACTGTCGTTGAATTTTAGGCTATCACTGGCTATAACTATGCCCAACAAGATGTCATCATTAGATATGTCTTTCTTAGAAGAGTGGTTTTACTGGGTACTCTGAACAGTAGCCTTGTTTGGCCATTTATCTGGTGAATTGAAGCTTGTCACACTCCTGACATGGAATGAAACGTCACCTGAGATTCCTCCAGGCAGTGGATACTGGGTGGCTGTTCCTATGAACAACAAGGGCGCTCGCACCACTAGTTCCTGCAGTAGTGACTGACTATTTAATGTGTACTTGGATGACAGGATATAACCTGAAACATATTTGATTAACCACTATAATGTCTATCACTATCCCTCTTTTACAGAGGTAGGGGATGAGAGACAGTTTTCAGACAGTGTGCAAGTAGACGCACAGGACATAACATATCAGTAATAACACAATCCAGTTCACTGTGAATACAATTTTCTCCAAATCCTTAGTTAGAGCCATTTGTCCTTGATTCGAATTCATAAAGTTATTAGGTTTTGTGAAAAAATACTAAGTGATATCTTGAACGATACAGTAAAGTAATTCCTTTCATCATTTCCTATGTTCCTGGTGTGTGGTCCATTCCATTAAGAAGTAATTCTTTGAATGCTTTTCTAAAACCATGGACACCCTTTGTGCTTCCATTCTTAATTTATTTAAATATACACAGGCTTGGTTTAGCCTCCAGAAATTACACAGTAGTTTGAAACACATCTACACACTTCCTAACGCACAAGTTTATTAACTAGAATTATATATATATATATATATATATATATATATATATATATATATATATATATATATATATATATATATATATATATATATATATATATATATATATACAGTACTTTGCAAAAAAAATGGCAGTCATATTGCTCAGCTAAATATGCTGAAATCTAATTAAATATGCATGTTCTGCCCCAAACTTACACTCCACTTAAGTGAGCAAACACTACCAAAAGTTAAAAAAAATTAGCGTAGAGTAAAGTCCCTTGATAATAGAGCAGACGACAATTTCTAATGCTAGTGGCAGAAAATGGACACAAAGTCAAAGTGTATGTTAATTTCACAGCTTTGGAATGAAGGAAATCAAACATGTTCCAACATTTCTAAAACCTTGAACATTCCTGAGCGGACTGTCTACAGAGTTGTGAGTAAATTAAAAGCAGGTAATGGAATCGAGCGAAAAGAAGGTAGTGGGGGTCAAGAATTTTGGACACAAAGGACCATCGGCGTCTCGCCCAAATCGTACGGGCTGGGCCAATGAAGAGTGTAGAAAACATACGGCAGCGCATGATTGATTTGGGAAACCCAGAAGTATCTAATGCTTCTGTCAACCGGGAGCTATACAGGATGAATTACACAAAAAAGCGGGTAATTTCGTCACCATTTCTCACAGAGACTCACAAACAGATGCACTTGAACTGGTGCCACGAACACCAAAATTTGTCATGGGACAATGTGATTTTGTCAGATGAATGTTCTGTTTGGTCTTATCCTGCTCAAATAATTATTTGGATGAAAGACTCTGTAACGCCCGTGTATCAGCAACCGAAACATACCCATAAATTCCATCTTTGGGGAGGGGTGGCAGCAAGAGGTGCCACCCCACTGTGTGTTTTCACAGGAATTCTCACGAAAGAAAGGTACATCGACATACTAGAGGGACACCTTCTGCCATTTATGCAGGTCATGTACCCCGATTGGTGCACATTTTAACATGACAATGACCCAAAGCATACAGCTCATACCACCAAAGCATGGCTGCAAGAGAAGAATGTGATAGTGCTGAAGTGGCCCAGCAACAGTCCCGACCTAAACCCAATTGAAAACGTTTGGGCACTACTCAAGAATCATTTAAAAAAGAGTGGACTCAGAGACGTTGAACAATTGAAGAAGGTAGCTGAAAAATACTGGGACAGTCTGACTCACAATTACCTACAAACACTTGCGGGAAGTATGCCTCGCCGCATCCAGGCTTGCCTTGCTGGAGAAGGCAACATTATATTGTACTGAAACCACTGTTAATAGATAGGGAAGATACCAATCTTCCTCTGGACATACAGTTTTTATTATTATTTGCTTCTATGAGTGTGCTGCGTTGCGAAAATATGACTGCCATTTTTTTTGCAAAATACTGTATATATATATATATATATATATATATATATATATATATATATATATATATATATATATATATATATATATATATATATATATATATATATATATTCTTTCTTACCCTCAAGTACATACAGTCGAGATGTTAATTGTCACGCAGTCGGCTCTCAGATGCAGAAGGCAAAGGCAATCTCTCTCTGATAGAACTGGCGCTTCTCGCTGTATTTGAAATTTTTGTATGGCCTGCTTTCGAAAGAGGGTACGTTCTATATATAGTCCAAGGTCGAACGACAGAGGGAGCTTTACAGGCAAAGTGTGTTTGCGTTCTGAAATACAGGCATACATTTGTCCAGATGTGCAAATATTAAAAAAATAGTAATCTACATATCCTCCTTATTCCTGGACCGATCTTTTTCATCTTGGGCTTAAATTTCGCCCTGGATTATTCTCTCTCTTTCTGTGTAATAGTCTTTTATTATCATACTTCCATCTTTTTTTAGGCGTAGCCTAAACAGCAAAATGTTTGACTTGCCTTATGTCTCGATGCATTCCATTCGAGACTTCTCCATTCCTGTATTACTTCCCATGGAATGATTTGCACACTCTAGTAATTGAACATACCTATTTGTGAATTCATGACCTCAGCCATGCTGTACTTCGCTCATAAGTCTGTAGCTTACCTCAAATTCCGATAATGTTACACAGATGTGAGCTCGCTATTGTTAGGCTAATACTTGCGTAAACATTATGCATGACGGTGCAATTCCATTGGTCCGTCTATCCTACAGTTTTTATAAAGTATGGCGTGCAGTTTGGGTAAGAATGACGTGTTGTGAATCAGACTTCACGACACTGGTGTAAATCATCTGTCCTTGCCATACATGGGTGCGTAGCAATGAGAGACCTGACAGACTAGCTTTAAGAGCACACTTTGTGGGAAAATTGGATATGGATAAGGGAGAAATACGTAAGACAATTAGTGATCGCCTGTTAGAGAAAGATACTGCAATCGATGAATCAAGAAGGCTTATATTGCTGGAGTTTAGCATCAAACGTAAGACTAGCAGGGATGGACGTATGAAAGGGCGCATCCATTGTGTATACAACTAGCGCGCGCGCTGCAGGAACAGTTAACATTCACAGTCTTCTACGTTTGTTGAGAGAGAATGAGAACCTTTGTGTTTTCCCTGATTGCAGTGATGTCGATTCATATCAACAATAACAATACATTTTTCGCAAGGCACATAATTACTACTTCCAATTTGTGCCCGTGTCAGTGTAACCGTCTGTCTGTTGTAGAACTGGTTACGGCACCAATTAGTAGCATGTGACAGGGGTGGTCTGTTCTAACAGACTGAGAACTGGTCCAAAGGCACCAATTAGTGGTATGTCACAGGTGACAAGGACTAATTATTACTCAAGTCACAAAATCTCTTTTTGTTTATCTTCCAAGTGGGTTAAGAGTGTACGTGTGTACTGGTCATCTCCGCCAGAGGTGTAGATTCCTGGATGAACATATTTTCCCTCTTTTCTTTAACCCACGACTCGTTCGGTTCCTTCTTTGCTGTTTCTACTGACATTCGTATAGTGGTAGTTTGTTTTTATTATTCTTATTTGCTGGCCACATACATCAACGCTTACAGACGGACTCAAACATCTGCTGTTTCCATCAAAACATTTATTTACATAAATATGTATATATATCTTTATCAGCAAGACAAATAATTCATCCCAGAGCTTGCATACATTTATCTCATGTTGGCTTCATATATAAAAGCTCTATATCTCATGTATATGCATCGTCCTCCTGTATCTTGTTTAGTTCAATCAACTTTACTTCTGTTCACTTAAATACCTCTATACTCCATCTCCTCACTCCCATCTCATTATATTCCTGCCTTTATTTCTTTCTAACCTCTGTAGGGCTCTGTTACTATCGCTGAAAGATTTGCTTAAACTATATACAAGTACTATGTCATTTAAGCATACACCTACGTGCGAGGGCGTGTGAACAGTTCTTACAAAGGTCGACTCTTCAAATCATTTACTTGTCGTAACTATTTTTCTGAAGACAGCTCATTAGTTTACTTGTCGTAACTATTCTCTGAAGACAGCTCATTAGTTTACTTGTCGTAACTATTCTCTGAAGACAGCTCATTAGTTTACTTGTCGTGAACTCACCATGACAAAAGTGGTTATCCTTCACCTCTAACTTTACTCTTTTGTTGCACAGTCCACAAAGTTCTCAACATATATCTTTGACATGTCGACTTGGTACATCTGCGTTACTTCTCCTGTAAATCTCTTACTTGTATGCATAATAAGTTCAAAATCATACTTACAATCAAATCACTGAATATCTCCTGAAATACATTCATTACTCTCATAATCTACACAAGGCTTCTTCATTATCTTATACAGTTACTGTCTAGCGTTAACACATCCTCTGAACAATTTCTGGACTTATGTTCCTTATCCTATAACCTCTATATCTTGCTAGACTTATTCTTATATCTTGCTAGACTTATTCTGCTTCTGTCAAACCACAGAAACCGCTCATCTACAGGCAACCGCCCAGAACAAAAACACTTCTTGTTTCTTCAAACTCAGAAACCGGACTTTCCTTAATGACCTCTGGTCATTGTTCTCACGTACGATTCCCTCGCTACTTCTGATTCGTCGCCCTCACTTGTTTTTCACTACTTTCATTGGTTAAGCTTTTGATTTACAACTCACGAGAAAAAAAATACTCACGTTTTGTTAACGCGAGCCAAGTTACTGAACACTCATCTTATTTTATTCATACTTAACTTTCTTCCCCGTGAACTGTCTTAAGCGTTCATCTAATCTTGACAAATAGCATGAGTAATGCTTGGGCAAATTCCCCGGTGACATACTTTAGGCGTTCCTGTAACCTTGCCTATAGCATGAATAATGCTTGGGCAAACCCCACGGTTACATACAACCCGGGACCGTACAAATGTATCCCGTAGGGAGACATTTGCGTTCCATCAACAAATATTTAATCTCCACTTAGCGTACTATCATATACCTACTCCTGTACTTATAAATTTACAAATTATTAGTCGTAATTTCAAAAACCAAAAAAAAAACTAAATCATCAGAGTAACATTATCCCATTACCAATAACTAATGTTTCAATTGAGGTATATCCTCAATCCTTACATAAATACACAACCTCATATGATACAACTATCTGGTCAACCATAATTCTAGACATGCAATACTCAATTATTTACATTTTGTCGACATGGTAACTGTCCCTGGAAACAGAGATTTGTCAGCACTTGTCATGTCTTTAATATCTGCCGTCAATGTCATTATTGCATTGTAACGGTCAGATAAGCGGAGTTATGCTAACTATTATAATAAAGTATGTATCACTTATTATCCTGGGGCGATAGTGAAAGATATGTGTCACTGATCAAGTCAGGATTTGATGTGCTCGACTGATGTTAGCCTTGGATGCACCGGTCAAGTCGTTAATTATGTCTGAAATTATAGACGTTATACACATGTGTACCAGACTTCACAAAACACTAAACATCCTTGTGCTTAGAGTTAATGTCAACGTGACTATGTAAGTGTGTCATCACTATCATCTCTTAAGTAGCTACTGTTTAAAGCAGCAATACTACAACCATGTCGTATTCCTGGTGACGCTATGTAATCAGCGCAACAACGGGGTATGAGTCGTGGGAATGTTCATCATCAGTGCATTATGTGCACTCTTTGTTACCTGTATATGGGTAAGAGAATTTTCTTACTCTGTTATGACTTGGCTATATCTGTGGCATATCTCTTTGTCTTCTTTTCATTTTCCTCTTTTGCCTATTCAAATGTGTATATACCTGGAATGCAACCATTATACAAAAACATATGAACATTACACTAATTATACTAACAATAATTATCAGTCTTGATCCTCTGGTGTGCTGAAGCTTGTACCTTGGTGATAATGTTGATATTTAGTTGGATATAATATATGTTGATAAAGTACACCAGAACACTCCTAGGCGGGAAGACAGGCGTCTATCATCATCAGTTGACAAGATCCCTATGGTGTTGCCTGCCCCACTGTAGTGTATGGAATGTCAACTTGACCTACGCAGTGTTGTGTAGACATGGATGGAGTGTATAATGTGCGAATGATGATAAGGGTTCGTGTTGTTGACAAATGTTCTCTTCTCACACTCATGTATGACCGGAAGTCATCGACACCAACGACTGTGTACCTTTTCTAAAGTTTAATTGGACGTACACACTCGACAGCACAGATAGTGACAAATCACAGGTTGCCATAATACATCATAGTACAGTGGACAAATGGTCTTGCAATGTTACATGGGCACTCATGTAGAATAATGGTATAATGGACTGTCAATAGCCAAGCACTCAGTATCGCCCATACATATATCATCTGACGTCACTGACTGAGCACGTCAGCTTGTAAACAATATTTCAGATGACTTCTAAACCTAATCTCGTTTAGCAACGATTCTTCAACATAATGTTCAGCACATATTTTTCCATATAATAATATTGAACCACTAACAATGGGTTCTCATGTGTAGCAGTGATCTCTGGACTGATCAAGCGATAATACGGGCATCCCTTTTCTCTTCTTGAAAGTCCTACATGTTTTGGTTCCAAGATGGCTTCACTCGTGAACTGTCACTCACGTTTGAATACAGATAATGAATCTGTTCTAAAGTTAGTCATTCATACAACATTTCGTTGCTCTGTAGATTTGGTCATGAACAATAGACTGCATTCTACAGAATATAGTGCTGCTAGGAATCGAAGTCGTTTTTCATCGAGTCAAATATATTCTCTTAAACATTCAAATCGTAATTATCGACAATGGTGGCTTCGATCGAGAGTTCATAAGAGTATCTTTGATTACCTTGGTAGAGGGAATATGAAACTGCCATTCCTTGGCAAGATGAATAAACACTGGGGTAAAGCATACACGATAGGTCTAGACGACTATCACTTTCCCCAAAACCACTGAGATCACTTTTCAAGGCATCAAGCCGACATAGCAAAACACACACATTCCCTATCAGGACGAAGCCAAATCACCCACTCAAGCCACACATCCGCCGAATAGCCTTTGACCTCTCTAGAGACAACAGAACATATAGTTCGACTTAGATATGTAAAGATATACAGATATAAGACAGACTTGTCCTACTCAGACAAACAATACACATAAATTCAGGCCATAGATATTCTGAAGCAAGAACAATCTATTATTACCCAAACAACGAATAAATCGCAGTAAAAATGTATTTATCCGCGGAGTTCAAGGGAAGTAACTCAATAATGACTTTCCCTTAAGCACTAAAAAATTACCTATGTATAATATTGTAAGATATCAAAGACTGCACGTAACAGTCTTACCACACCTCCCGGGAAAAAAAAAAAATGGAACATTTTTTTTTTTTTTTTTTTGAAATACATCTAGGAGCAACGTACAATAGGCTCACAACGCATGAATAATGCGCAGATGAAAATATCAGGAATACCTATAACGCCTAATATGAGGCTAAGTCGACTTATGGAGCGACTGGTGAGAATGTGTCTCATAAACTGAGAGAAATTATTTCTCTACAAGTATATTTTTCCAGGAAGGTGTCATCAAAGTATAATACAATTCTGGCAATTACACAATGCCTAAAAAATTCATATCATCACTACGTATTAGATATCTTAAATTTATGATTTATGAAGTAAAAATCATCAAAGCACAGCGGTGAATAAACATACATGAACCGCTATGTAGTGATACAATCATTATATTATTAAATTACAAATGTGTATCTATCATGATATAGAAAAGGAACTACTATAGAACTAGACATATCAAGAAGTCTAAGCCCTAATAGTTATGTGGAATCATGTGGGCATCTTGACAGAATGTCTGCCATCACATTATCTGATCCCCGAATAGCTCGCACAGAGAAATGAAAAGGTTGAAGAGCAATTGCATATCGAGTAGACCTCGAGCTCTTCAAATTCTTACTCTGTATAGCAGTAAGAGCTTTTTGGTCTGTTTCTACTATGAAATGTGCGCCTAGAAGGAATCTCTGTAGTTTGAGGATCGACCAAACCATAGCTAATAGCTCACGGTCTAAAACCGAATAATTCCTTTCTGCCGCATTAAGTTTTCTGGAAATATACATTACAGGATGCAGAGTTCCAGAGTACTCTTGCATTAGTGCCGCTCCAATCCCAGTGGATGAAGCGTCACTACGAAGAACGAATGTCTTATCTTTAGTGGGTAGCACTAAAATAGGTGGTGTTGAAAACAGTGTTTTAATCTTATCCAGAGAGCATTGGCATTCCTGAGACCAGTGGACCACATTAGGCGAACCTTTCTTTAGAAGTGTTGAGAGAGGTGCCATGATAGAGGATAGATTCTGAATGAATCTGCCATAAAATTGAATAAGACCTAACAGACTTCTCACCTGTTTTTTAGTCTTAGGGATTGAGATGTTAAGTATCTTACTAGTATTATGGTCCTCTGTCTTTAGGAAACCATGACCAACTCGGTGGCCTAGGAAAGAAATTTCGCTAAAACCAATATAGGCTTTAGAGGGTTTCGCTGTCAGGTTGTGCACACGCAAAGTAGACAGCAATTCATCTAACCCTGAATAGTGATCTTCCCAAGTATCGCTGAAAAGACAGATGTCGTCTAGATATGCAATGACATCTGACCGATAAGATAGGATTCGGCGCATCATGCGTACGAACGTAGCTGGTGCGTTCATAAGACCGAAAGGCATAAAATTCCATTGGAACAAACCTCTAGGTGTTGAAAAAGCCGTGAGAGGTTTGGCGCGTTCAGATAAAGGAACTTGCCAATATCCCTTAGACAAATCAAGTTTAGTGAAAAAATGAGATTTGGAGAGTCGAGTAAGTAGCTCTTCCAGTAAAGGCATAGGTTCGGCATCGAACTTCGTTACTTGATTCAATTTTCGATAGTCAACGCAAAGACGTATGTTATTGTCTTTTTTTACGCACAATAACCATCGGCGAAGAATACGCAGAGGTGGATGGTTCGATTATTTTCAAATCTATCATCACATCCAACTCTTTCTCGACCTGTGCTTGGAAATGTATAGGTATAGGATAAGGTCTAACCCTAATAGGAGTATGGTCAGTTAGCACAATGTCATGTTGAATGACATTAGTTTGTCCAGGGATGTCAGTGAGTACATCCTGAAATGTTTGCAACATAGTTGAAACTTGTCGCTGTTCTCCTAGAGACAAATCAGGAGAGACAGTAACGTTCTTCCATGATTCACTGGAATGAAGTGGGATCATTGGAAGAGGAAGATTTACATCTGAAAAACTTGTTTCCTCATCCTGTATCACGGACAGTGATGAGTAATGACCATGTGGTACTGGAGAATTGTCCGTTGCTTGGAAAATGGGTTGCAAATAATCCGGACGTTCATGGAATTCAGTAAGCATATTGATGTGGAAGGTTTTATGCTTCCCATCAATATCGACAATATAGTCGACATCGGAAATTTTCGATATTATATCGTACGGACCTTTCCAAGAAATAAGTAATCTGTTTTTCCCTACAAGGTAGTAATACAAATGCTTTGTCACCAGGACAAAGTTGTCGTAAGCATCTCTTCTTATTGGCAAATTGCCTTGCCTTCTGTTTCGCAAATTCAGAAGAAGAAGTTGCTAATTTGCATGCTTCGATAATCTTTTGTCTCAACGCGATGACATATTCGTAGGATGACTTTGTGTCATCGTCAATATTGTCAGATGTTATGAGATCGTGAAGCAACGACATAGGGCCACGCGGACGCGCGCCAAAGACGAGTTCAAAGGGAGAAAATCCCGTATGTTCATTGGGTACCTCTCTGTAAGCGAAGAGGGCCGCAGGTAAAACTCTGTCCCAGTCTTGAGGATGATCCTCAGTTATCTTCCCCAGTAAGTTTTTAAGTGTTCTATTAAGGCGTTCGACCATACCATTAGACATTGGATGGTAGATACTACTTAAAGATCTATCTATCTGCAGGGTAGACATTACTTGAGACATGGTATCTGATATTAGTTGGGTGCCATGGTCTGACAATATCTCTCCGGGGAACCCCAGACGAGAAAATATAAGCCAAAGAGCATCTGCAATATCAGCAGTAGTAATGCTCTTCAGAGGAATAGCCTCTGGCCAACGTGTGCACATATCAACACACGTCAAGATAAACTGATGTCCTCTGGCAGACTTGATCTTAAATGGACCAATAATGTCTATGGCCATTTTTTGAAACGGCCGAATAGGAATGTCCGCCGCCTGAATGGGTGCAGCATGCCGTGGACCTTTGGATTTAACTTCCTGACATACTTTACAAGATCGACAATAAATCCGTATGTCCTTGTTTACCAATGGCCAAAAGAAAGCCGCAAGGACTCTTGACTTAGTACGGGAAAAACCCATGTGTCCAGCACACTGAGAGTCGTGAGCGTGCTGCAAAATTTTAACTCTCAAATTCTTGGGAACCAGGATTTGAGAATGACTTGACGTAATGGAGTCTTGAACCATACGTACAAGTACGCCATTCTTCTTTGTAATCCACGATTTACGACTTGTGTCCTTATTCGGATCACCTTTAGTTGCAAGAATGAAGAATTTCTTCAGAGTGGGATCATCTTCTTGCTGTTTTATAAACGAGTCACGAGAAATTACCAAGGGATTATCTTGGTTATGCACTTCATTATCTTCAGTAGATGAAGTTTGAGGCACATTAAGAGCCTGAGCTCTAGTGACTACAGCGTTAGCAATCTGCATGTTTTGCCTTTCCCAAGTGGAAATTTGTTGCGGAGTGCATTCCTTGACTCCATGAATGCGACCGATGATGAGGTCAGCGATCGGATTCGGAAGAAGACATGCGTGTACATCTCCTGTAAAGAAAGGAGTAGCAATCCTAATGATAGCGGTAGAGTATTTCTCTAATGTGCCGCCAAATGTTACACATTTGACTACTTGTCCAGTGGCACGGGAAGGATCTACGAGTGACTGCCTAACACCAATTGTGGTGCATCCAGAATCAAATAGCACAGAGACTGGATTGTTATTCACTAAACCCTTATGTAAGACAAGAGACCCTCTTCCATCATGCGCGACTGATGCTGGAAGAGCAGGAAGAGGATGGCCACAGCTTAAAGTAGTCACTGTGGTTGGCTCAAATAACGTTTTGCATTGGGGGCACTGAGATGCTCTCCCAAAATCAAAAGCGGCACATGCCATATTACTAGCATCATTATTATCTTTACTCTGTTTATAGGCTTCATGGGACTCTTGTTGTGCAGAGTTTGCCTGAAAATGTGGTTTATGTCTTTTGTATTGAGATCTACCTCGGTTATTATCACCTCTGTAGTTATTGTTACCTCTATTGTAACCCCTATTTGGGTTTGAGTCATAGTACCCTTGGTTACCATTATCATATTCATTATAATGAGTATCTCTGTAATTATGATCTTGTTGACTCCAAGACGGATAACCCTGATAGTTTCTATAATTACTTCCTCTACGGAAATTCCTATAATTATGACCACCCCTGTGTCGAGAGCTATCAGGTCGTCTCCAGTTCTTTGAAGAAGAACCCTGAAATGATTGGTTACCTTGGTTTTGATAACTATTATGGTTACCTTTTTTTTTCAAATCTGTTTTGAGGTCCCTGAAATCTGTGTGAATAATTGGGATTGTATGGTGTTGCTGAAGCAACTGGCATACTCTCCTTAATCTTAGTGTTGCCAAAAGTCACGTCGGGGTGTGCAGTGACATATTGGGAACAATATTCTTCCATTTCTTTTAGAGATTTAGGTTTACGCTCATGTATAAATTCAAGGAAAGGTTTGTTCACACATGACATAATCTTATCTCTGAGCAACAAATCCATAAGTCCTTCATACGTTTTTTCCGTTTTGGAAAGCTCAATCCAACGATCAACTGTGAGACGTGCCTTTGCAGTGAATTCTGAGAATTCTACCCCCGTCTCAGGTACCATCGTCTTAAATAAAAGGCGATAGCCTTCCTCACTTAGCTGATATTTTTTTATCAAAGCCGCCCTAATGACATCATAATTATCCTTATCTGCTTCTCCTACAAGGCATAATCTAGTCAAAGATTCACCTTTCAAGTTTTCTGATAATTGATTAGCGTATTGTGATTTATCCACATTATGTGTACGACAAGAACGTTCAAATCTATCCAGCCAGAATGTAATATCGTCACTGGACTGATTGAACGGTGGAACCTTAACCTTGTAAGTAGAAGGTTTACCATTACCACTAGATGCCTGATTAACATTACTCCTACTTGTCAATCTCAATTTCTCCAACTCAAATTCATGTTCTCTTATTGCTTTTTTCTCTTCAGCATCTAATCTTTTTTGTTCAGCCTCCCTGTCTAATCTTTTTTGTTCAGCCGCAGCTTCTCTTTCCAATTTTTTTTGTTCAGCTTCACTGTCTAATCTTTTTTGTTCAGCCGCAGCTTCTCTTTCCAATTTTTTTTGTTCAGCTTCCCTGTCTAATCTTTTTTGTTCAGCTTCACTGTCTAATCTTTTTTGTTCAGCTTCACTGTCTAATCTTTTTTGTTCAGCCGCAGCTTCTCTTTCCAATTTTTTTTTGTTCAGCTTCAAATCTCCTTTCCTCTACCTGCATCTGCAATTTCTTTTGTTCAGCAGCAGCCTCAGCTTCTTTTTCTAATCTTTTCTCTTCCGCCATAGCTTTTCTTTCTTCTGCAGCTAATCTTTTCTCTTCTGCAGCTAATGCTTTGTCATATTGAGCAACTGCCCATTGTTCTAATTGTTGACCAGTCTTATCAAGAGCTTTCCCTTGAGTAATGAAATAATCTAGAGTAGACATGATGCCTAACAATAATACTAATCACCTGAATCAATAATAATACCCCAAGTTCTCAATGACCTGATTAATCAGTATACTATCCCAATATCTGTGGGTCACAAGCCTTTAATAAGGTCTTGTATAATAGTAATAATAATCAGGTACTGGTCTATACCATAATCCAAGTGCAGTGCACAGGCAATTGTGTCTTATGAAATATACCCATATAAAACATATGTCAACCAACAGAATACATAAAGTACAAATAGGAGCCACTTTATTCAATTAAACATTCTGGCCTTAAATATTAAAGTTCATATATGGCAAACAAGAAGATCCATCGATGAAACCAGGACTTCTTAGTTCACAAATACTGTCTTTCTGTTAACACTGACAAGAATTGATCCAACTGTTCTGTGAAACTCTATAATGTCTAATGTAAAAAATGTCAACAACGCTGACCTACATACTGCATTCACTTGACAGGTCACGTGACGAAGCGTTGACAAAGAGCAAACCAATACTGCAAGTGTGTCGTATCAGCCACAGGAAACGGTCTGGTATCGGTAATCTGTTGACTTCTGAATTTCTGCGAGGTCAAACCCAGAAAGCTGGTCCACCAGTTGATAAAGTTGATATTTAGTTGGATATAATATATGTTGATAAAGTACACCAGAACACTCCTAGGCGGGAAGACAGGCGTCTATCATCATCAGTTGACAAGATCCCTATGGTGTTGCCTGCCCCACTGTAGTGTATGGAATGTCAACTTGACCTACGCAGTGTTGTGTAGACATGGATGGAGTGTATAATGTGCGAATGATGATAAGGGTTCGTGTTGTTGACAAATGTTCTCTTCTCACACTCATGTATGACCGGAAGTCATCGACACCAACGACTGTGTACCTTTTCTAAAGTTTAATTGGACGTACACACTCGACAGCACAGATAGTGACAAATCACAGGTTGCCATAATACATCATAGTACAGTGGACAAATGGTCTTGCAATGTTACATGGGCACTCATGTAGAATAATGGTATAATGGACTGTCAATAGCCAAGCACTCAGTATCGCCCATACATATATCATCTGACGTCACTGACTGAGCACGTCAGCTTGTAAACAATATTTCAGATGACTTCTAAACCTAATCTCGTTTAGCAACGATTCTTCAACATAATGTTCAGCACATATTTTTCCATATAATAATATTGAACCACTAACAATGGGTTCTCATGTGTAGCAGTGATCTCTGGACTGATCAAGCGATAATACGGGCATCCCTTTTCTCTTCTTGAAAGTCCTACATGTTTTGGTTCCAAGATGGCTTCACTCGTGAACTGTCACTCACGTTTGAATACAGATAATGAATCTGTTCTAAAGTTAGTCATTCATACAACATTTCGTTGCTCTGTAGATTTGGTCATGAACAATAGACTGCATTCTACAGAATATAGTGCTGCTAGGAATCGAAGTCGTTTTTCATCGAGTCAAATATATTCTCTTAAACATTCAAATCGTAATTATCGACAATGGTGGCTTCGATCGAGAGTTCATAAGAGTATCTTTGATTACCTTGGTAGAGGGAATATGAAACTGCCATTCCTTGGCAAGATGAATAAACACTGGGGTAAAGCATACACGATAGGTCTAGACGACTATCACTTTCCCCAAAACCACTGAGATCACTTTTCAAGGCATCAAGCCGACATAGCAAAACACACACATTCCCTATCAGGACGAAGCCAAATCACCCCCTCAAGCCACACATCCGCCGAATAGCCTTTGACCTCTCTAGAGACAACAGAACATATAGTTCGACTTAGATATGTAAAGATATACAGATATAAGACAGACTTGTCCTACTCAGACAAACAATACACATAAATTCAGGCCATAGATATTCTGAAGCAAGAACAATCTATTATTACCCAAACAACGAATAAATCGCAGTAAAAATGTATTTATCCGCGGAGTTCAAGGGAAGTAACTCAATAATGACTTTCCCTTAAGCACTAAAAAATTACCTATGTATAATATTGTAAGATATCAAAGACTGCACGTAACACTTGGGAAGAACACTGCCAAGTTTCATGAGTTTATATGAAATTAGTCTACATTGTCACGACTCTGTGTTTCTCTAGATTATAGTCTGTTTATTTCTCTCTTTTTTTTTAAGTTCTATACTCTTGTGCTTTACAAAATTACTGAGTAATGTGAGTGTCTAAGTGTGCACAGGAATATCAATATCCACTAAGTAAACCACAAAAACTTAATAAAATGACATAATTTTAGGTACTATGTTGATTAGAGTACCTATAAGCACTATTGCTGGGGGAGTGCTGCGATTTAGTACTTTAGCTGGGTGAGTACTTTACGATGATTACACTGCCTGCATAAACTTTGAGATTTCTTTTGCAAGTTCTAACAGTGTAATTTCTCTACTGGAGAGACGACTGTCATAATGTGACGAAGTTGGTATCGACTGTGCTGTGTTTATAGTCGCTCTGCAGGAGGTAGGGGGCGAATGAATATTTGGATGATGTTGTAAAACCGGCATCGGTTATGAACTTGGCGATGGTGTCTTTTGAATCTGGCTCGTACATGCTCTTGTGGTAGGCGTAACAGTTTCGCTCGTGGCGGTGAATCTGGTGATGAAGGGTGGTAAGGGCTCTTGATAGCTGTACGTATCTCATGTTGATATTATCATCTGTGCAAACAATGTCGCTTTCTTCTCGTTCTGTAGTCTCAAGTTCTGATTCATGAGGTGCCGAAGGCGTATCTATGATGTTCTTGTCTCTGTGTGTTTCGTCCGGAGGTTGAGATATTTTAATGTTTATATGCTCTGCTGTAGGATTCTGCCTATGATGGGTTATGTTGTTTCTCACTGCTTGTAAAGATCTTTCATCATCGCTGTCCCAGCTGGAGTGTGTAGGCTGGTATTGACTTGGAGCTAGCGGTTGTAATCGTCGACTGGTATGTTCTTCTGTAGGGTTCCGTCTATGGGAGGTTATGTTGTTTCTCACTGTTTGCAAGGGTCTTTCATCGTCACTGTCCCAACTTGAGTGTGTTGACTGGGGTTGACTTGGAGTTGGCGGTTGTAATGCTTGACTGCCATAATATGTTTGATTCGTTATAGACGAGTGGGGTTCGTTGTCATGCACCGGTACTGGTGTGCTGCTATCTCTATATTGTAAACGATTGTCTCGAAATATCAACCTCTCTCTTAGTTCTGTTAAAGGAATATCATCTTCATCTTTTGACTTGTCTCTACAGCGATTCAACTGATGTATAGCATCTTGTAATTGATTTGGGGTGCTGCACTGTTCTGTGTCAATATGAAGCTCATCATCTGTCTCAAGTTCGGTGTGTGAAGTGCTTGAGGTTTCTGTAGAATTATGGTTCTAGTGTGACCGGTACTGTCGGGCGATGATTGTCTTTTGTCATTTGTGCTGCATGCACTTTGGTGACTATGTTCTTTTTCTTCATCTTGTTCAACCGCATTTCTCAACAACTTGCGAATTTCGTTTCGTCTTGTAGACAAACACACGGCAAACTTGTCCTCTAGTAATTCACACAACTTTCGTGTTGTGAGTGTGTTGAAGTCACCTTCTCAGGATTACTTTTATCTCTTTCTTCAACTCTTGTGTGCTTGGTTCTGTAACTGGAATTTCTTGCGAATTTGTCTATCTGGTTAACTGTTTTAATGCTGTTTGAGTATGTACGTCAGATGTGTTGAAGTGTACTGTCTCTGGTGTACCAGCTTCTGTTGTGACGGTATTAAAGTCAACATCTGTTTGTGCTGCAACACTGATCATCGTTGTTTTCTTCACTTATAGTTCTGGGTCATTGACCTGACTTGACCTGTCAACGTTTGTTTGTGTCGCAACACAAATCGTTTTTGTTTTCTTTACTTGTAATTCTGGCCTTAGTTGACTACCAATCATGGGGGCCCATCGCGTGTCATTTGATTTTACAAAACCGACCTGGTGATGTATGTTAGGTGGTTTTCTGCATTGTTGTATTGGTCTGATATGTACCCTCGTTCCATCTTCTGTCGTTATTAAGCAAGTTTGTTGGTCACTTGTTGTAACATTTTGTACTGCCCACATCTTTCGTTGTTTGATTCTGTTCATAAAATTTCTGACAGCAATACGACAAGCTCTTTTATCAAGACTATTCCAGTGGCGGCGTTGTTGTATATGTTGGTGTAGGCGAGGATGTTGTCGTCGGCACTCACGGGCTAGGTGTCCTCGAAAAACCACAAATGAAACAAGTATTAATGTTAACTTGGTGTATGTTCTGTTGTCTAGCAGGGTGTCGAGCATAATTTATGTTTACTGATTCCTGGCTACTCGTCTGGCTTGGGCGATGCCAACGCGGGCGGGAATATCTAATTTCCATGGGTTCGTGTTCTGTATGTAACTCAACTGAAGGTTCCTGTTCAATACATTGGTTAAATCTTGTTTGAACATTCTCTTCTCTGATCGCTATTTGAATTGCTTCGTTTATCGTTTTCGGATCTTTGCGAATCATGTGTAATTTTATATTACTGCCCAATAATCCATCAACAAAGATGCCTACCAGATGTTTTTCTAGATCTGGTGATGCCGTCAACCCATCAAGAAATGCTTCTTCTGCGAGGTTTAACAATTTTTCTCCATAGGATTGGATAGTTTCCTTGTGTTGTTGTCTAATGCGACGAAGTAGTGACCAAGCGTGCTCCGTATTGGTAACATCACTGTAGCGTTGTGTTAGTCCTCTCTTAAGTGACTCGTATGTTTCAGTGGGATATGCACTGTCACGTCTGCGTAGAAAATCAGAAACCAAGGAGTCTGATGATAAATATAGTATTCGCTTGCGCTCTGTGTCCGTGCATGCATTTACCATAGTGGCGAATTTTTCTGCATCCTTCAACCATCTTCTAAATTGCTTAGAGTCTCCTGTGAATGGTGTAATAACCGATCTAATCTGGTTGTACTTCGCATAATGACCAACATTGTGCAATGTTTCTGTAATACTTTTGAGAGCAGCCATTGTTGTTTCTTGTTCCGGAGGGTGTGGAACAAAAGCGAGATGTTGTTGTTGTTGATGCATTATATCTAGCTGTGATGTAGCCATGTTGTCAGTAAGAAGGACTGGTCACGGCGCCAATTAGTAACATGTAACCGTCTGTCTGTTGTAGAACTGGCACCAATTTTACGGCCAGTGGTATGCATCACAGGGTGATCCCCAATTAGTAGCATCTCTTTTTATGACAGGGTGTGGTCTGTTCTAATGGACTGAGAACTCCCCTCCAAAGGCACCAATTAGTGGTATGTCACAGGTGACCGAGGACTAATTATTTTTACTCAAAGTCACAAAATCTCATTTTTTTGTTTATCTTCCAAGTGGGTTAAGAGTGTACTTGTGTACTGGCCATCTCCGCCACTCCCTTCTTCATTAAATTCCTGCCTTAGAGGTGTAGATTCCTGGATGAACATATTTTCCCTCTTTTCTTTAACCCACGACTCGTTCGGTTCCTTCTTTGCTGTTTCTACTGACATTCGTATAGTGGTAGTTTGTTTTTATTATTCTTATTTGCTGGCCACATACATCAACGCGTACAGACGGACTCAAACATCTGCTGTTTCCATCAAAACATTTACTTACATAAATATGTATATATATCTTTATCAGCAAGACAAATAATTCATTCCAGAGCTTGCATACGTTTATCTCATGTTGGCTTCATATATAAAAGCTCTATATCTCATGTATATGCATCGTCCTCCTGTATCTTGTTTAGTTCAATCAACTTTACTCCTGTTCACTTAAATACCTCTATACTCCATCTCCTCACTCCCATCTCATTATATTCCTGCCTTTATTTCTTTCTAACCTCTGTAGGGCTCTGTTACTATCGCTGAAAGATTAGCTTAAACTATATACAAGTACCATGTCATCTAAGCATATACCTACGTGCGAGGGCGTGTGAACAGTTCTTACAAAAGTCGACTCTTCAAATCATTTACTTGTCGTAACTATTTTTCTGAAGACAGCTCATTAGTTTACTTGTCGTAACTATTCTCTGAAGACAGCTCATTAGTTTACTTGTCGCAACTATTCTCTGAAGACAGCTCATTAGTTTACTTGTCGTGAACTCACCGTGACAAAGGTGGTTATCCTTCACCTCTAACTTTACTCTTTTGTTGCTTAGTCCACAAAGTTCTCAACATATATCTTTGACATGTCGACTTGGTACATCTGCGTTACTTCTCCTGTAAATCTCGTACTTGTATGCATAATAAGTTCAAAATCATACTTACAATCAAATCACTGAATATCTCGTGAAATACATTCATTTACTCTCATAATCTACACAAGGCTTCTTCATTATCTTATACAGTTACTGTCTAGCGCTAATATTCTCATAGTCTACACAAGGCTTCTTCATTATCTTATACAGTTACTGTCTAGCGCTAACACATCATCTGAACAATTTCTGGACTTATGTTCCTTATCCTATAACCTCTATATCTTGCTAGACTTATTCTTATGTCTTGCTAGATGATGCGCTAAAAACTTGTCGCAACTTATTCTAACTTATTCATTTTTTAATGCATGGGAAGTAACTCCTGGAATTGTAGTCACTTCTTATTTCTACTAGTTGTCTAATCGTGTGACAATAGTCTGATAGTATGGTTGCCGATAGTTGTGTGAACGATTTTGAGTCACGTCCATATATGGAGCGCTCAGGTCGTCAGTTCTTAGAAAACAGTTGGCAATCGCAATGTTTCAAGATTCATTTCCTTTTAAGGTAAAGGTCTTTAGTCGAACATCGTAGAACATTCTTCGTTTCGTAAGTTTAGCTGAGTTGTATTCGATTCGTTTGTTCTGCGCATGTCTCGGTTTGTGGGACGGTTTCAATGATTTCCGCCCACGACAGTCGGAGCTAAAATGCTGGTAAGGCGAGACGTAGCGCTGTGCTAGTCTTCGCTTAGTTTATTCAGGAAGGAGTCCTCATCATGGTTGTTCCTTTGTTGAGATGATATATCTCTATGTTATTTCAAATGCCTGGAGGCATATGTGATTATGTGATTTAATTCATGATGAACAGGTAACTGAATCCTTTTTTGCTGAGTAACTTTATCGCCATCTTGTGATGTTGACTTTTGCTTAGCCTGCCTTATTATAAAGTCTATGATATGACTAGTTTGCTCAGCTCACGATCCACTTCTATTGTCACGCTTCGATTGATGCCTGTCCTACGGACTATTTGCTTCCTGAACTTTATTGATGGATCTAGGTTTGATACCTTTGCTGTTTGAGGAACATAGAGGACAATAATGTGACGCTCGAAAGACATGCCTGTCTTGTTGAGGTCAAAAATAGGAGACCAGATTTAATCTCCTAGTTGATATCTACTAGCTCTTATGGAAAGGGGAAGTTTACTACCTGACTACATGTACAGCGGTTTACGATATCCTAAAAGGCATACGATGTACATTATTATTATGCTGTTTGCTGTGCCTGTTGAATCGACTACTTCGATGATACAATGACTGTTGTACTATACCTGTGATGTTTTTCTGCATAACGATGTCCATGCATCTTGTCATTGTGGCGTACAATATATATTGCCAAAAAAACCATCACTGCTGTTTAAAGCTTTATTGACTTTTCACATCGTGAGTTAACGTGACGTCATTGTGTGGATTGCATTGTTTGTAATGCTCACTGTTTGAATACACATCTGTATCCTTACATCACACTTAAACCAGACTACAGACACCATGTTACTACGCCTCATCATCCCTGGTGTCTGAGGGTGGCACACTACTCTGCAAAGGCCAGTATCATAGTACCTTTGGGAAGCAGATGAATTACAACACCCTCAACGTTGTGTAGCAAATGTGACTTCATCCACAGAACATTTATACACTACACACATTAAATCTTACTCAACATTTGGTGGCCATAAGCTGGTTTGGTCTGGTACCAGCATACTCGGGGTCCCTTACCCACTTCATTCAACAAGAATTCAACAAACTGCATCGTTCAAGAAATCAACATACAGCGATTTTTCAAGGCATTCTATATCTACATACAGAATTATGAAAGTACTCGGCGTTGCCCGGAAAAGGTCGAAATTGTAACTTTTTGCCAGAGGCAAGAAATTTGACAGTACCCGGCGTTGTTATATATTGCCGGATATCATAGACTGTTGCTGGTTAACTCAAGTGAAGCAAGTCGCTGCTGTCAAGGTGTCAAGTTGCTGTCGTTTGTGAAGGTCAAGTGCCGGTTGATACAAGTTGTTTTCTCAAGAAGGCCAAGTACCGATTTCAAGCAATTTACGGTTGAATAAGAAGGTCAAGTGCCGTTATTTACACTACCTGTACACTGTCTGTACTGTCTAGAAGCTCAAGTACCATCGTCATGGCAGTTGGAGCAGTCCAGATGTACCATCATCGTTGGATCTTCATTCCTTAGGACGCTGATTGTCATCTGTTTTTTTCTGCTGTAGCTGACGTTTGGATACCCATAAGTTAAGTGGCCTGTTTGTTTGTGAACTGTGCCCTTATACTTCTACTGAGTCTTCTGTGTTTCATCTCATTCTTTTGTTTACATGTTATATGTTTATATGTTATTTGTATATTTATATTTATATGTTTATGTGTCTGCGGGTTTTCGGTTGGGCGGTGTCTCCCTTAGATCATACCACGTCATAGAGGTCGTCTATCGTGAGCGTTTTCTGTAGGGTGTGCAATTTCCGATACTGGAATTTGCAAAGCGACTTCTGTTGCTATTTTTTGTTAGTTGTGATGACATGTGTTAGTATTGTTTTCGTTATTTTTCTGCATTCTTTAGTTCTGTTTTGATTTGTTTGTATTTGCTAGTCTACTCTTTTCTATAGTTTAGTTTCATATACCATTTTTGTTTATACACTGTGGTGTCTTGTATTTGTGTTATCTTCTCGTAGATATCATCACATTTTTTGTGATATTTCTTTAATTTTCGCTTTATTTTTTGTTGATTTCTACGAATGTTTTCGTATTGTTGCTAAATCTTTGTTATTGTTTACATTGTATTGTTTACATTGTATTGTTTACAGTGTAATGTTTACATTGTTATTGTTTACATTGTGATTGTGTTTACATAGTCATTGGTTACACTTATAGTAGTTAATTCACATTTAATAGTGGGTTATGCTTATGCATTACTACTACACTGATGATTAGTAAATGATGAATACTATTGTGCACTATTGAATGGGAAGTGCACCTATGATCAAGAGTTGATTGATGATATTTCAAAAAGGTCTATACACAAGTTCTTTGATATAAGACTTGTTTCCCACAGAGATTGGGATGATAATATAGTGTTGTGAGTAAACAAGTGCTTCATTTAAGACTTGTTATAATTAAATTTGAAATAAGTTAATTAATTATTTCAAGGTTTTGGACTCATATTATTAGACATAATGGATATGTTGGATTATTTTCTCCGTGAGGGAGAAAAAAAATTACGTTTATTTGGCTCAAGCTGTGAAGAATATGCCACAGAACAGCTCCTACTTCAAGTGAGTCAGGATCTAAAACAATATGCCTTGTGTAAGTTTGGATACGGCTATTCAAAAGAGAAAGCATTGAGACTTTCCAAGTTGATATCTACAATTTTTTATGATGAGGGAAAACCAAATACTCAGAGGAGCAGTAGTTTGGAGTTGGATTCATTAAAGGAAACAATAAATGAGCTTCAGAATGAAAAGAAAGCTCTTACTGATAAGTTATCAGCAATGAATTCTGAAAATACTGTGTTAAAGGGTAAAGTGACAATGTTGATAGAAGATAATAAGAAATTCTATGACTCTTCTCTTAGTCAGAAGAAACAGTTAGATGATGAAGTAATTTCATTAAAACAGTTGTTGAATAACCAGATGGAGCAGATGAACTCCTCCACGCTTGATTTAAAACTACTGTGGAAGATAATAGAAACATTAGCTCTTCCTCATGAGAATGAGTTAAGACATTTTCAACTGGAAAAGGAGAAAAAAGAGTTGGAAGATGAGATGAACTCAATTAAAGACAAATATCTATGTAAGGAACAGGCTCTTATTAGAGAGCTAGAACAAGTCAAAATAAACAATGAGAAGTGGAAGTCAAATTATATAGATTTGGAGTTTGAGATTGAAAAACAGAAAATAGAAATTGAGGATCAGAAACTTGGAGCTAAAGAGAAAAAATTGCAGATGCACATGCAAACTGAAGAAATTATGAACTTGCATGAAGAGAAGATGTCATCTATGGAACTGAAAGAAACAAAGGTAGTGAATGAGAAGGATATAGTGGTTCCTGAAAAGATTGATGATTTTGTAACTAGCCAGCATAGTGCTATTGAAGCACTTAAACTTGAATTGATTCAGGAAAGAGCTACAGTTTTAGAAACTACATCTCAAAATGAACAATTGAAAATAGATCTTAGAGATAGGATTACTAGAGAAAAGACTCTTATTTCTCAATTACAAGACATAAGGTTGGATTATAACAGGAAAGTTAAAACCAACGAGAGAGTATACAAAGCTGTTGCTAGAGAGAAAACTATTGCAGAAGCAGAAGTTACAAAACTTCGTAAAAGAGTTGACGGCTTATTAGATATTGTTTTGAACAATAAATTGTTATCTACTACCAAGGTGGATAGAGTTAAACATAAACCTGATGGTCAGTATGTTACGAATGCAAAGAGTCAGCGACATGCACTCGATGCCAGCAGTAACATTAAACAATATGTCAACAAATCGTTTCGTGGTAAATATGGTTTCCCACGTGATAACGATACTGCCGCTAATGGGAGTTGGCGTCAGGCCAACAAAAATAAATTAAGTGTCAGTCTTTTGGATCACGGTGAGGACTTTGATAAATGTCATGACAAGATTCCTCAGAAAAAACCGTGCATCAACTGTTCGAAGTTCTGATAAAGTGGTAAAAGAGAACAAAACTACTAATACCCATCGTACTCAGCCCAGTCAGTATGATGTACCTAATAAGCACTTTGACACGGAAAAAAATAAAAGCAAATTTGCTAAGGGAGATAAGCGTGATAGTGGACATTACCAAACGCGTCCATATGATAATAGTTCTTCTTCAAAGAACTGGAGGCAATTTAATTGCCCTCAACATTTTGGTCCCAGTGATTATAAGAACTTTCATAAAGGTTATCAACATGGTAATAATTTTTCTCCAGGACAACAAAAACCATCTAATAGATATTTTGTTAAGAAGAGAAATAATAATCATAACTATGTTAAATGGAGATGAAATAAGAGCAATGGGCTCAACAGTGATAAGAATTTTGATAGATCTCGTTGTGATGGTACACCCCACATGATTCCTAACTAATACTTCTGTTCTATTTCTAGATATACGACAGAGCCATAACACACCTATATTACTACAATACATTAGCACATCTGTCCTCACTTTAGGTGAACACATACTATTGTGCTTTGTTATCATCTTCTTCTGTTCCCATCTTTAATATAAGAAGAAGACTGAGTAGTTAATATAAGGGCCGAAAGTTCACTCGGCCACAATTGTTAATAATAATGTATTGTATAGTATGAAGATTGAGCCGCATCCTCGGCATCTCGTGGAAAGATAAAGTGACAAATGTCGAGGTGTTGTCACGTGCTGGCCTTCAAAGTATGTATACGCTTCTTAGACAGCGGAGACTTCGCTGGCTTGGCCATGTTCGCCGCATGGAAGATGGTCGCATCCCAAAAGATATCTTCTACGGACAATTAGCAGATGGCAAGAGAACAGTTGGGCGACCACAGCTGAGGTTCAAAGATGTGTGCAAGAGAGATATGAAGGCACTGGACATGGATCCAGCAACATGGGAGGATGAAGCTGCCGATCGCACTAAGTGGCGATGCTATTTACGGCGCCACCTCAGATTGGGCGAAGAGAGGCTCACACAAGAAGCAGAGGTGAGGAGAAAACGTCGAAAGGAGCACCAGGAAAATAAGCAGCTGAGGGCTGTCACCTCAGGGGCGCATTCCCATAGTCAGTTATGACTGAAGGGGCTATTATTATTATTGTATAGTATGAAACTTAATGGCTGTTAAATAGAATTATATTGGTTGTTTTTTCTCAGCATGTTATTGTTGATCAGAGAAGCTACCTTTCTGCTGTCAAACATGGAGAGTTCCACATTGTACACTTTCCTTGGAACGACAGGAGATGTGTCCTGGATCGTCATTTATGTTTAATTTCATTATGTAATGGTAATATTAAACATTTATATAATGTAATATTTAACATTCAATATCAGATGTGTACATCCATTCTAAGCGGTATTAGAGTATGACACTGCTATTTGATTATAATGATATAAACTTGCATATTTATATTGTATTTTCATGCAAGCGTAGTGTGTGTTGGTGGCACCTCCCCGATATATTTTTGAATCAGATTTTTTATCTGTTGAGAAATATTCTCACCAGACACTTTATGTGTCAATTTAGCCTCATATTAGGCAGTGCAATTAGTTATCCCCGCATAATTCGTGCGTTGTTAAACCGCTTTTGGTTTTACTCTTGGATATTTTAAAAAAAAAAAAGTTGCACATTTTTTTTATCGGGAGGTGGCGGTAATGTTGCGCTAAAAACTTGTCGCAACTTATTCTAACTTATTAATTTTTTAATGCATGGGAAGTAACTCATGGAATTGTAGTCACTTCTTATTTCTACTAGTTGTCTAATCGTGTGACAATAGTCTGATAGTATGGTTGCCGATAGTTGTGTGAACGATTTTGAGTCACGTCCATATATGGAGCGCTCAGGTCGTCAGTTCTTAGAAAACAGTTGGCAATCGCAATGTTTCAAGATTCATTTCCTTTTAAGGTAAAGGTATTTAGTCGAACATCGTAGAACATTCTTCGTTTCGTAAGTTTAGCTGAGTTGTATTCGATTCGTTTGTTCTGCGCATGTCTCGGTTTGTGGGATGGTTTCAATGATTTCCGCCCAGGACAGTCGGAGCTAAAATGCTGGTAAGGCGAGACGTAGCGCTGTGCTAGTCTTCGCTTAGTTTATTCAGGAAGGAGTCCTCATCATGGTTGTTCCTTTGTTGAGATGATATATCTCTATGTTATTTCAAATGCCTGGAGGCATATGTGATTATGTGATTTAATTCCTGATGAACAGGTAACTGAATCCTTTTTTGCTGAGTAACTTTATCGCCATCTTGTGATGTTGACTTTTGCTTAGCCTGCCTTATTATAAAGTCTATGATATGACTAGTTTGCTCAGCTCACGATCCACTTCTATTGTCACGCTTCGATTGATGCCTGTCCTACGGACTATTTGCTTCCTGAACTTTATTGATGGATCTAGGTTTGATACCTTTGCTGTTTGAGGAACATAGAGGACAATAATGTGACGCTCGAAAGACATGCCTGTCTTGTTGAGGTCAAAAATAGGAGACCAGATTTAATCTCCTAGTTGATATCTACTAGCTCTTATGGAAAGGGGAAGTTTACTACCTGACTACATGTACAGCGGTTTACGATATCCTAAAAGGCATACGATGTACATTATTATTATGCTGTTTGCTGTGCCTGTTGAATCGACTACTTCGATGATACAATGACTGTTGTACTATACCTGTGATGTTTTTCTGCATAACGATGTCCATGCATCTTGTCATTGTGGCGTACAATATATATTGCCAAAAAAACCATCACTGCTGTTTAAAGCTTTATTGACTTTTCACATCGTGAGTTAACGTGACGTCATTGTGTGGATTGCCTTGTTTGTAATGCTCACTGTTTGAATACACATCTGTATCCTTACATCACACTTAAACCAGACTACAGACACCATGTTACTACGCCTCATCATCCCTGGTGTCTGAGGGTGGCACACTACTCTGCAAAGGCCAGTATCATAGTACCTTTGGGAAGCAGATGAATTACAACACCCTCAACGTTGTGTAGCAAATGTGACTTCATCCACAGAACATTTATACACTACACACATTAAATCTTACTCAACATTTGGTGGCCATAAGCTGGTTTGGTCTGGTACCAGCATACTCGGGGTCCCTTACCCACTTCATTCAACAAGAATTCAACAAACTGCATCGTTCAAGAAATCAACATACAGCGATTTTTCAAGGCATTCTATATCTACATACAGAATTATGAAAGTACTCGGCGTTGCCCGGAAAAGGTCGAAATTGTAACTTTTTGCCAGAGGCAAGAAATTTGACAGTACCCGGCGTTGTTATATATTGCCGGATATCATAGACTGTTGCTGGTTAACTCAAGTGAAGCAAGTCGCTGCTGTCAGGGTGTCAAGTTGCTGTCGTTTGTGAAGGTCAAGTGCCGGTTGATACAAGTTGTTTTTTCAAGAAGGCCAAGTACCGATTTCAAGCAATTTACGGTTGAATAAGAAGGTCAAGTGCCGTTATTTACACTACCTGTACACTGTCTGTACTGTCTAGAAGCTCAAGTACCATCGTCATGGCAGTTGGAGCAGTCCAGATGTACCATCATCGTTGGATCTTCATTCCTTAGGACGCTGATTGTCATCTGTTTTTTCTGCTGTAGCTGACGTTTGGATACCCATAAGTTAAGTGGCCTGTTTGTTTGTGAACTGTGCCCTTATACTTCTACTGAGTCTTCTGTGTCTCATCTCATTCTTTTGTTTACATGTTATATGTTTATATGTTATTTGTATATTTATATTTATATGTTTATGTGTCTGCGGGTTTTCGGTTGGGCGGTGTCTCCCTTAGATCATACCACGTCATAGAGGTCGTCTATCGTGAGCGTTTTCTGTAGGGTGTGCAATTTCCGATACTGGAATTTGCAAAGCGACTTCTGTTGCTATTTTTTGTTAGTTGTGATGACATGTGTTAGTATTGTTTTCGTTATTTTTCTGCATTCTTTAGTTCTGTTTTGATTTGTTTGTATTTGCTAGTCTACTCTTTTCTATAGTTTAGTTTCATATACCATTTTTGTTTATACACTGTGGTGTCTTGTATTTGTGTTATCTTCTCGTAGATATCATCACATTTTTTGTGATATTTCTTTAATTTTCGCTTTATTTTTTGTTGATTTCTACGAATGTTTTCGTATTGTTGCTAAATCTTTGTTATTGTTTACATTGTATTGTTTACATTGTATTGTTTACAGTGTAATGTTTACATTGTTATTGTTTACATTGTGATTGTGTTTACATAGTCATTGGTTACACTTATAGTAGTTAATTCACATTTAATAGTGGGTTATGCTTATGCATTACTACTACACTGATGATTAGTAAATGATGAATACTATTGTGCACTATTGAATGGGAAGTGCACCTATGATCAAGAGTTGATTGATGATATTTCAAAAAGGTCTATACACAAGTTCTTTGATATAAGACTTGTTTCCCACAGAGATTGGGATGATAATATAGTGTTGTGAGTAAGCAAGTGCCTTATTTAAGACTTGTTATAATTAAATTTGAAATAAGATAATTAATTATTTCAGGTTTTGGACTCATATTATTAGACATAATGGATATGTTGGATTATTTTCTCCGTGAGGGAGATAAAAAATTACGTTTATTTGGCTCAAGCTGTGAAGAATATGCCACAGAACAGCTCCTACTTCAAGTGAGTCAGGATCTAAAACAATATGCCTTGTGTAAGTTTGGATACGGCTATTCAAAAGAGAAAGCATGAGACTTTCCAAGTTGATATCTACAATTTTTTATGATGAGGGAAAACCAAATACTCAGAGGAGCAGTAGTTTGGAGTTGGATTCATTAAAGGAAACATAAATGAGCTTCAGAATGAAAAGAAAGCTCTTACTGATAAGTTATCAGCAATGAATTCTGAAAATACTGTGTTAAAGGGTAAAGTAACAATGTTGACAGAAGATAATAAGAAATTCTATGACTCTTCTCTTAGTCAGAAGAAACAGTTAGATGATGAAGTAATCTCATTAAAACAGTTGTTGAATAACCAGATGGAGCAGGTGAACTCTTCCACGCTTGATTTAAAACTACTGTGGAAGATAATAGAAACATTAGCTCTTCCTCATGAGAATGAGTTAAGACATTTTCAACTGGAAAAGGAGAAAAAAGAGTTGGAAGAGGAGATGAACTCAATTAAAGACAAATATCTATGTAAGGAACAGGCTCTTATTAGAGAGCTAGAACAAGTCAAAATAAACAATGAGAAGTGGAAGTCAAATTATATAGATTTGGAGTTTGAGATTGAAAAACAGAAAATAGAAATTGAGGATCAGAAACTTGGAGCTAAAGAGAAAAAATTGCAGATGCACATGCAAACTGAAGAAATTATGAACTTGCATGAAGAGAAGATGTCATCTATGGAACTGAAAGAAACAAAGGTAGTGAATGAGAAGGATATAGTGGTTCCTGAAAAGATTGATGATTTTGTAACTAGCCAGCATAGTGCTATTGAAGCACTTAAACTTGAATTGATTCAGGAAAGAGCTACAGTTTTAGAAACTACATCTCAAAATGAACAATTGAAAATAGATCTTAGAGATAGGATCACTAGAGAAAAGACTCTTATTTCTCAATTACAAGACATAAGGTTGGATTATAACAGGAAAGTTAAAACCAACGAGAGAGTATACAAAGCTGTTGCTAGAGAGAAAACTATTGCAGAAGCAGAAGTTACAAAACTTCGTAAAAGAGTTGACGGCTTATTAGATATTGTTTTGAACAATAAGTTGTTATCTACTACCAAGGTGGATAGAGTTAGACATAAAGCTGATGGTCAATATGTTAATGCAAAGAGTCAGCCACATGCACTCAATGCGTTGAGTAACACTAAACAATATGTGAACAAGTCGTTTCGTGGTAAATATGGTTTCCCACGTGATAACGATACTGCCGCTAATGGGAGTTGGCGTCAGGCCAACAAAAATAAATTAAGTGTCAGTCTTTTGGATCACGGTGAGGACTTTGATAAATGTCATGACAAGATTCCTCAGAAAAACCGTGCATCAACTGTTCGAAGTTCTGATAAAGTGGTAAAAGAGAACAAAACTACTAATACCCATCGTACTCAGCCCAGTCAGTATGATGTACCTAATAAGCACTTTGACACGGAAAAAAATAAAAGCAAATTTGCTAAGGGAGATAAGCGTGATAGTGGACATTACCAAACGCGTCCATATGATAATAGTTCTTCTTCAAAGAACTGGAGGCAATTTAATTGCCCTCAACATTTTGGTCCCAGTGATTATAAGAACTTTCATAAAGGTTATCAACATGGTAATAATTTTTCTCCAGGACAACAAAAACCATCTAATAGATATTTTGTTAAGAAGAGAAATAATAATCATAACTATGTTAAATGGAGGTCAAATAAGAGCAATGGGCTCAACAGTGATAAGAATTTTGATAGATCTCGTTGTGATGGTACACCCCACATGATTCCTAACTAATACTTCTGTTCTATTTCTAGATATACGACAGAGCCATAACACACCTATATTACTACAATACATTAGCACATCTGTCCTCACTTTAGGTGAACACATACTATTGTGCTTTGTTATCATCTTCTTCTGTTCCCATCTTTAATATAAGAAGGAGACTGTCTGTACATCCATTCTAAGCGGTATTAGAGTATGACACTGCTATTTGATTATAATGATATAAACTTGCATATTTATATTGTATTTTCATGCAAGCGTAGTGTGTGTTGGTGGCACCTCCCCGATATATTTTTGAATCAGATTTTTTATCTGTTGAGAAATATTCTCACCAGACACTTTATGTGTCAATTTAGCCTCATATTAGGCAGTGCAATTAGTTATCCCCGCATAATTCGTGCGTTGTTAAACCGCTTTTGGTTTTACTCTTGGATATTTAAAAAAAAAAAAAAAAATTTGCACATTTTTTTTTTATCGAGAGGTGGCGGTAATGTTGCGCTAAAAACTTGTCGCAACTTATTCTAACTTATTCATTTTTTAATGCATGGGAAGTAACTCATGGAATTGTAGTCACTTCTTATTTCTACTAGTTGTCTAATCGTGTGACAATAGTCTGATAGTATGGTTGCCGATAGTTGTGTGAACGATTTTGAGTCACGTCCATATATGGAGCGCTCAGGTCGTCAGTTCTTAGAAAACAGTTGGCAATCGCAATGTTTCAAGATTCATTTCCTTTTAAGGTAAAGGTCTTTAGTCGAACATCGTAGAACATTCTTCGTTTCGTAAGTTTAGCTGAGTTGTATTCGATTCGTTTGTTCTGCGCATGTCTCGGTTTGTGGGATGGTTTCAATGATTTCCGCCCAGGACAGTCGGAGCTAAAATGCTGGTAAGGCGAGACGTAGCGCTGTGCTAGTCTTCGCTTAGTTTATTCAGGAAGGAGTCCTCATCATGGTTGTTCCTTTGTTGAGATGATATATCTCTATGTTATTTCAAATGCCTGGAGGCATATGTGATTATGTGATTTAATTCCTGATGAACAGGTAACTGAATCCTTTTTTGCTGAGTAACTTTATCGCCATCTTGTGATGTTGACTTTTGCTTAGCCTGCCTTATTATAAAGTCTATGATATGACTAGTTTGCTCAGCTCACGATCCACTTCTATTGTCACGCTTCGATTGATGCCTGTCCTACGGACTATTTGCTTCCTGAACTTTATTGATGGATCTAGGTTTGATACCTTTGCTGTTTGAGGAACATAGAGGACAATAATGTGACGCTCGAAAGACATGCCTGTCTTGTTGAGGTCAAAAATAGGAGACCAGATTTAATCTCCTAGTTGATATCTACTAGCTCTTATGGAAAGGGGAAGTTTACTACCTGACTACATGTACAGCGGTTTACGATATCCTAAAAGGCATACGATGTACATTATTATTATGCTGTTTGCTGTGCCTGTTGAATCGACTACTTCGATGATACAATGACTGTTGTACTATACCTGTGATGTTTTTCTGCATAACGATGTCCATGCATCTTGTCATTGTGGCGTACAATATATATTGCCAAAAAAACCATCACTGCTGTTTAAAGCTTTATTGACTTTTCACATCGTGAGTTAACGTGACGTCATTGTGTGGATTGCCTTGTTTGTAATGCTCACTGTTTGAATACACATCTGTATCCTTACATCACACTTAAACCAGACTACAGACACCATGTTACTACGCCTCATCATCCCTGGTGTCTGAGGGTGGCACACTACTCTGCAAAGGCCAGTATCATAGTACCTTTGGGAAGCAGATGAATTACAACACCCTCAACGTTGTGTAGCAAATGTGACTTCATCCACAGAACATTTATACACTACACACATTAATGCTACTCAACATTTGGTGGCCATAAGCTGGTTTGGTCTGGTACCAGCATACTCGGGGTCCCTTACCCACTTCATTCAACAAGAATTCAACAAACTGCATCGTTCAAGAAATCAACATACAGCGATTTTTCAAGGCATTCTATATCTACATACAGAATTATGAAAGTACTCGGCGTTGCCCGGAAAAGGTCGAAATTGTAACTTTTTGCCAGAGGCAAGAAATTTGACAGTACCCGGCGTTGTTATATATTGCCGGATATCATAGACTGTTGCTGGTTAACTCAAGTGAAGCAAGTCGCTGCTGTCAAGGTGTCAAGTTGCTGTCGTTTGTGAAGGTCAAGTGCCGGTTGATACAAGTTGTTTTCTCAAGAAGGCCAAGTACCGATTTCAAGCAATTTACGGTTGAATAAGAAGGTCAAGTGCCGTTATTTACACTACCTGTACACTGTCTGTACTGTCTAGAAGCTCAAGTACCATCGTCATGGCAGTTGGAGCAGTCCAGATGTACCATCATCGTTGGATCTTCATTCCTTAGGACGCTGATTGTCATCTGTTTTTTTCTGCTGTAGCTGACGTTTGGATACCCATAAGTTAAGTGGCCTGTTTGTTTGTGAACTGTGCCCTTATACTTCTACTGAGTCTTCTGTGTTTCATCTCATTCTTTTGTTTACATGTTATATGTTTATATGTTATTTGTATTATTTATATGTTTATGTGTCTGCGGGTTTTCGGTTGGGCGGTGTCTCCCTTAGATCATACCACGTCATAGAGGTCGTCTATCGTGAGCGTTTTCTGTAGGGTGTGCAATTTCCGATACTGGAATTTGCAAAGCGACTTCTGTTGCTATTTTTTGTTAGTTGTGATGACATGTGTTAGTATTGTTTTCGTTATTTTTCTGCATTCTTTAGTTCTGTTTTGATTTGTTTGTATTTGCTAGTCTACTCTTTTCTATAGTTTAGTTTCATATACCATTTTTGTTTATACACTGTGGTGTCTTGTATTTGTGTTATCTTCTCGTAGATATCATCACATTTTTTGTGATATTTCTTTAATTTTCGCTTTATTTTTTGTTGATTTCTACGAATGTTTTCGTATTGTTGCTAAATCTTTGTTATTGTTTACATTGTATTGTTTACATTGTATTGTTTACAGTGTAATGTTTACATTGTTATTGTTTACATTGTGATTGTGTTTACATAGTCATTGGTTACACTTATAGTAGTTAATTCACATTTAATAGTGGGTTATGCTTATGCATTACTACTACACTGATGATTAGTAAATGATGAATACTATTGTGCACTATTGAATGGGAAGTGCACCTATGATCAAGAGTTGATTGATGATATTTCAAAAAGGTCTATACACAAGTTCTTTGATATAAGACTTGTTTCCCACAGAGATTGGGATGATAATATAGTGTTGTGAGTAAACAAGTGCCTTATTTAAGACTTGTTATAATTAAATTTGAAATAAGTTAATTAATTATTTCAAGGTTTTGGACTCATATTATTAGACATAATGGATATGTTGGATTATTTTCTCCGTGAGGGAGAAAAAAATTACGTTTATTTGGCTCAAGCTGTGAAGAATATGCCACAGAACAGCTCCTACTTCAAGTGAGTCAGGATCTAAAACAATATGCCTTGTGTAAGTTTGGATACGGCTATTCAAAAGAGAAAGCATTGAGACTTTCCAAGTTGATATCTACAATTTTTTATGATGAGGGAAAACCAAATACTCAGAGGAGCAGTAGTTTGGAGTTGGATTCATTAAAGGAAACATAAATGAGCTTCAGAATGAAAAGAAAGCTCTTACTGATAAGTTATCAGCAATGAATTCTGAAAATACTGTGTTAAAGGGTAAAGTAACAATGTTGACAGAAGATAATAAGAAATTCTATGACTCTTCTCTTAGTCAGAAGAAACAGTTAGATGATGAAGTAATCTCATTAAAACAGTTGTTGAATAACCAGATGGAGCAGGTGAACTCCTCCACGCTTGATTTAAAATTGCTATGGAAGATAATAGAAACATTAGCTCTTCCTCATGAGAATGAGTTAAGACATTTTCAACTGGAAAAGGAGAAAAAAGAGTTGGAAGATGAGATGAACTCAATTAAAGACAAATATCTATGTAAGGAACAGGCTCTTATTAGAGAGCTAGAACAAGTCAAAATAAACAATGAGAAGTGGAAGTCAAATTATATAGATTTGGAGTTTGAGATTGAAAAACAGAAAATAGAAATTGAGGATCAGAAACTTGGAGCTAAAGAGAAAAAATTGCAGATGCACATGCAAACTGAAGAAATTATGAACTTGCATGAAGAGAAG
This sequence comes from Oreohelix idahoensis, assembly GCA_024509875.1. Taxonomy (NCBI): domain Eukaryota; kingdom Metazoa; phylum Mollusca; class Gastropoda; order Stylommatophora; family Oreohelicidae; genus Oreohelix; species Oreohelix idahoensis. Next base: position 292,946 of record JAMPIV010008719.1, read on the forward strand.
ATGTCATCTATGGAACTGAAAGAAACAAAGGTAGTGAATGAGAAGGATATAGTGGTTCCTGAAAAGATTGATGATTTTGTAACTAGCCAGCATAGTGCTATTGAAGCACTTAAACTTGAATTGATTCAGGAAAGAGCTACAGTTTTAGAAACTACATCTCAAAATGAACAATTGAAAATAGATCTTAGAGATAGGATCACTAGAGAAAAGACTCTTACTTCCCAGCTACATGACATAAGGTTGGATTATAACAGGAAAGTTAAAACCAACGAGAGAGTATACAAAGCTGTTGCTAGAGAGAAAACTATTGCAGAAGCAGAAGTTATGAAACTTCGTAAAAGAGTTGACGGCTTATTAGATATTGTTTTGAACAATAAGTTGTTATCTACTACCAAGGTGGATAGAGTTAGACAAAAAGCTGATGGTCAATATGTTAATGCAAAGAGTCAGCGACATGCACTCGATGCCAGCAGTAACATTAAACAATATGTCAACAAATCGTTTCGTGGTAAATATGGTTTCCGACGTGATAACGATACTGCCGCTAATGGGAGTTGGCGTCAGGCCAACAAAAATAAATTAAGTGTCAGTCTTTTGGATCACGGTGAGGACTTTGATAAATGTCATGACAAGATTCCTCAGAAAAACCGTGCATCAACTGTTCGAAGTTCTGATAAAGTGGTAAAAGAGAACAAAACTACTAATACCCATCGTACTCAGCCCAGTCAGTATGATGTACCTAATAAGCACTTTGACACGGAAAAAAATAAAAGCAAATTTGCTAAGGGAGATAAGCGTGATAGTGGACATTACCAAACGCGTCCATATGATAATAGTTCTTCTTCAAAGAACTGGAGGCAATTTAATTGCCCTCAACATTTTGGTCCCAGTGATTATAAGAACTTTCATAAAGGTTATCAACATGGTAATAATTTTTCTCCAGGACAACAAAAACCATCTAATAGATATTTTGTTAAGAAGAGAAATAATAATCATAACTATGCTAAATGGAGGTCAAATAAGAGCAATGGGCTCAACAGTGATAAGAATTTTGATAGATATCGTTGTGATGGTACACCCCACATGATTCCTAACTAATACTTCTGTCCGATTTCTAGATATACGAAAGAGCCATAACACACCTATATTACTACAATACATTAGCACATCTGTCCTCACTTTCGTGAACACATACTATTGTGCTTTGTTATCATCTTCTTCTGTTCCCATCTTTAATATAAGAAGAAGACTGAGTAGTTAATATAAGGGCCGAAAGTTCACTCGGCCACAATTGTTAATAATAATGTATTGTATAGTATGAAACTTAATGGCTATTAAATAGAATTATATTGGTTGTTTTTCCTCAGCATGTTATTGTTGATCAGAGAAGCTACCTTTCTGTTGTCAAACATGGAGAGTTCCACATTGTACACTTTCCTTGGAACGACAGGAGATGTGTCCTGGATCGTCATTTATGTTTAATTTCATTATGTAATGGTAATATTAAACATTTATATAATGTAATATTTAACATTCAATATCAGATGTGTACATCCATTCTAAGCGGTATTAGAGTATGACACTGCTATTTGATTATAATGATATAAACTTGCATATTTATATTGTATTTTAATGCAAGCGTAGTGTGTGTTGGTGGCACCTCCCCGATATATTTTTGAATCAGATTTTTTATCTGTTGAGAAATATTCTCACCAGACACTTTATGTGTCAATTTAGCCTCATATTAGGCAGTGCAATTAGTTATCCCCGCATAATTCGTGCGTTGTTAAACCGCTTTTGGTTTTACTCTTGGATATTTAAAAAAAAAAAAAGTTGCACATTTTTTTTATCGGGAGGTGGCGGTAATGTTGCGCTAAAAACTTGTCGCAACTTATTCTAACTTATTAATTTTTTAATGCATGGGAAGTAACTCATGGAATTGTAGTCACTTCTTATTTCTACTAGTTGTCTAATCGTGTGACAATAGTCTGATAGTATGGTTGCCGATAGTTGTGTGAACGATTTTGAGTCACGTCCATATATGGAGCGCTCAGGTCGTCAGTTCTTAGAAAACAGTTGGCAATCGCAATGTTTCAAGATTCATTTCCTTTTAAGGTAAAGGTATTTAGTCGAACATCGTAGAACATTCTTCGTTTCGTAAGTTTAGCTGAGTTGTATTTGATTCGTTTGTTCTGCGCATGTCTCGGTTTGTGGGATGGTTTCAATGATTTCCGCCCAGGACAGTCGGAGCTAAAATGCTGGTAAGGCGAGACGTAGCGCTGTGCTAGTCTTCGCTTAGTTTATTCAGGAAGGAGTCCTCATCATGGTTGTTCCTTTGTTGAGATGATATATCTCTATGTTATTTCAAATGCCTGGAGGCATATGTGATTATGTGATTTAATTCCTGATGAACAGGTAACTGAATCCTTTTTTGCTGAGTAACTTTATCGCCATCTTGTGATGTTGACTTTTGCTTAGCCTGCCTTATTATAAAGTCTATGATATGACTAGTTTGCTCAGCTCACGATCCACTTCTATTGTCACGCTTCGATTGATGCCTGTTCTACGGACTATTTGCTTCCTGAACTTTATTGATGGATCTAGGTTTGATACCTTTGCTATTTGAGGAACATAGAGGACAATAATGTGACGCTCGAAAGACATGCCTGTCTTGTTGAGGTCAAAAATAGGAGACCAGATTTAATCTCCTAGTTGATATCTACTAGCTCTTATGGAAAGGGGAAGTTTACTACCTGACTACATGTACAGCGGTTTACGATATCCTAAAAGGCATACGATGTACATTATTATTATGCTGTTTGCTGTGCCTGTTGAATCGACTACTTCGATGATACAATGACTGTTGTACTATACCTGTGATGTTTTTTCTGCATAACGATGTCCATGCATCTTGTCATTGTGGCGTACAATATATATTGCCAAAAAAAACCATCACTGCTGTTTAAAGCTTTATTGACTTTTCACATCGTGAGTTAACGTGACGTCATTGTGTGGATTGCCTTGTTTGTAATGCTCACTGTTTGAATACACATCTGTATCCTTACATCACACTTAAACCAGACTACAGACACCATGTTACTACGCCTCATCATCCCTGGTGTCTGAGGGTGGCACACTACTCTGCAAAGGCCAGTATCATAGTACCTTTGGGAAGCAGATGAATTACAACACCCTCAACGTTGTGTAGCAAATGTGACTTCATCCACAGAACATTTATACACTACACACATTAAATCTTACTCAACACTAGACTTATTCTACTTCTGTCAAATCACAGAATCCGTTCATCTGCAGGCAACCGCCCAGAACAAAAACACTTCTTGTTTCTTCAAACTCAGAAACCGGACTCTCCTTAATGACCTCTGGTCATTGTTCTCACGTACGATTCCCTCGCTACTTCTGATTCGTCGCCTTCACTTGTTTTTCACTACTTTCATTGGTTAAGCCTTTGATTTATAACTCACGAGAAAAAAAATACTCACGTTTTGTTAACGCGAGCCAAGTTACTGAACACTCGTCTTATTTTATTCATACTTAACTTTCTTCCCCGTGAACTGTCTTAAGCGTTCATTTAATCTTGACAAATAGCATGAGTAATGCTTGGGCAAACCCCACGGTGACATCAGTTGAATCTGCAAGTAGTTCTCTTGATTTTTTTCTGTCAAAGATAATCATTTCAATGCTATTCAAGTGGCTTCGTTTAAGTTTCGTTTCAATTGACCTCACTCGTTTCTTATGGTAACGTTCTTTTCCTATAAATTATTTTCCCGCCACTAAACGTTTTGGTTTTGGTTTCGATCTATTTTTAGAATATTCAACTTTTATGATACTGCGTTTTGTGAGAAAACGCGTATTTGTCTTTACTGCCTTTCCTTATTCTGTATAGCATTATAGCTCGTATAAATGCTAGTGTAGGCCAGCTGGTCACAAATTCAACGTATAAAAGAATTTTACCTTAGTTTGTAGATGAATAGAAGCTACTGCTAGTCTTATGTTTCATATCAAATTCCAGCAATCTTAGCCTTCATGATTTATTGATTGGAGTGTTAGTCGCTAGTCTAGATAGTTTATAAATAGAAAAGAATTTATCATGCATTAAGTAAAATATATTTAGACATCCGCCCTTTGTAACCGAATTGCTTGTTATCATTTGAACTGAGTATACTCGTTAGAAATGGGAAAATTTTGAACTAAAAGCTTTTATATTAATGTACACGATGTCATTGAGTCTAATCTATCATGTTCTTTATGTTCTCTGTGTTCTTTTAGATCTAAAGAGTGTGCACAATGAGGGAGACTATGGTAAAGTTACTTAGCAATGAACATGCAAAACAGATAGCTAAAGAGCAGTTTAACATAGTACTAAAGAGATACATATGTAAAAGATTCACATAACCCACGAGTTAGATAATTAAAGAGCAGTTTCACATAATACCAAAGAGATACAAATGCGGAATATTCACATAACATGAGTTAGATAATTAACGAGCATTTTCGATTTATATTAGTGGGATATATAATTTTTTTTTAAATTTCGTTTGTTTTGGATTTAAGAACCATATGTGACGGTGCCTTGTATTATTATTTTCCTTGTGTTAAGGGATATAACTGTAACACTTTCTTTACTGCAATTCTTTTGTGGAAGACTGGTTATACACCAGAGATGTTACTTCCAGAAGTAAGGAAAAAACCCAGGCAATAAGGATGCTCGTAAGTGCTTATTACTTTTAAAACCGTTCTTGAAGGGTTGATTATGAACACCAAAGTTTTAACAGTCAAGGAAAATTCCAACAGTGTAGTATTTTTGTTAAGTCCAAGTAAGTTAAACGAAATATTCTTTCTTCATTTTGTTTCTGTCATCTCCAAGCTCATTTCTGGTGGGGAGGAAAGGAAAAACTGCCAGCTTTAGCCTCGATGGCAAATGGCTTACTGGTTTTCAGAAGTCGAGTTATGGCATGTCTGAACACTGTGGAATCCTAGCGAAATTAAAATTCGATTCGAGACTTCAAATAAACTAGTTCGAACTTACGAGTTGTGGAGAAAACCACAATAAAATTGTAACAGCGGTTAGTACTGGATCACTAATAGCCCTGGTTGGTAGTGGATGTCTAGACGGTTATATACTTGTCCTAACCGTATGAGTCAAAGGCATTTTGTTCTCAATAGGGGATGCGCCATGTTGCTCCACACCTCAAGAGAGAACGCCTTATGTTGGTTTGACTCTTGCTCTGAGATAACTGTCTCAAGCTCTGACTAGTTACTATGATGCATCAGTCTTTATACTAGTCCGGTGCTAGTGCTTGCCGGATGAAATTATTTCTAATTGGAGTTAAGACCGGAAACCTTCTTATGATTGGTCTTGGGGTCTAGCTGACTGTTGAAATAATCTTAAACCTAACTAACTACGAAATCTCTAGTCTAAAATTATTATCACTAAGTGAGAATGGCCAACCATTGTTCTTCTTCTTCTTCTTCTTCCGTCCTTAGCCACCGACCGTCAAAGCAGTCAGTGGCCATTACGCCTAGTGGCGTCTTAGGGCAACAGCAGATAGGTTTTCTTCGCCATTGTTTCCCATCACGCCTATTGGCGTCTTTAGGGCAACGGCAAATCAATCCATTTGCAGTTGTTTCCGTAATCGAAGTGACTGGCAAACGGGTGATCAGCCCGTTGGTAACCATTGTTCTAGGTTCTCTCTAATGTAAATGTTTTCCGGTCTGACTTATATGGAGACCACACAACGTTTGATGACATCATGGGTTCATGTGTGCCATGACTTCTGATGTCATTGATTCTTGACTAGTATTTATTTATTACTAACTAGTCATTCATAATTACTTTACTGTAAGTCTAACAGTTGTAGCGACGTAGTAGGCCATAATGTTACATGTATTCATTGAACACAGACAACTCCATATGTTCTCCGATCTTCTCTCTTAGATCACACAAGGGGGGTCTCAGCACAGTGAATAAACTCCGTTATACGGGCGAGGATCCTAATACATGTATACAGGAATAACACATTCTATAACTACTTTTGTAGTATGCAGGTTTCCCAATTTTTTTTAATATTGTCAGGGCAGCGGCCGTTTGACCTACTCTTTACGATTTCAAATTGCAGACGGAATTTTAACGTGCGCAACTCACCAGTATCAGAGAAGGCTAGGCATCCGATCTCACTACCCAGGAGATTAGGGAGGAGTAGGATATCACTGGTTCTGACAAAAATGTACATCTATTATGTTCCCTGTCCTGGGAGCGAATCCGGTACCTTTAACCTTTAGAAATAGAAGTAAAGTTGTATATACACTATCAAAGAGATACGGAAGGAGCGATTTCACATATAACAAATGAGATAAATAAGGACCAGCTTCACATAATATTAAACAGATCGTTTCGAGGGCCCTAATTTTAAACTAGTTTTCACTCTTTATTTTGTTATTATTTTTTTTCAAGGTCAACTTTCGTTAGCTTTGTTGTACTTCTTTAGAGAACGGCAATTAATTTTCTTTGCTGTATTGAAAATAAAAATAAAAATTGAACGACTAGAAAGCTGGGTTTACTTGAAATTTATTATTCTATAATATCTGAATTATTGCTATTGTAATAAAGAGTTTCCACTCGTCGGAAATAGACGTTGGCAATACTGTATTTATGACCCCCTAAATAAAGAATTAAATAAATCAATATCCCTATTGTGTGGTTAGAAAGCCAAAGGTGCGTCATATAAATTTAACTTACATGAAAACATTGTTTATGACCTAGTAATTGATTTTTCAGTAAACATGCACTTTCGTGGCAGACGTTTCCAAGATCGAAGAACCTCATATTGGATTACTTTCAGATTTTGTATGTTTTAAGATTTCTCACATAACAAAGCTAATTCAGTAGATGACCAAAAGACTGTACATAATTTATGCGCATATAGTTTCAAAGAGATCGACGAATGAGATTGATTGGTTTAAAACAAAAAATCACTTTACAGTAAACCCAATTAGAATAGTAAATCCTGACAAAGTACTTTTATACATTCATTCAGTCACTACTAATGAGCTCTGCAAGGAATATAGGCCTTCAAGAAACGCGAGCCACGTTTTCCTATCCCGTACCATCAGCTCGTTCTGTCCATGTCTTCCTCACCAATGTCATGTCTGTCTCCAGCACTCTTCTCCATGTGTCTTTCAGTCTACTTCTGCTTCTATTACCCTAGGAACTCCAGAACAAGAACTGCCTTGTGATGCTATCAACTTCTTCTTTATCGTCGTCGTTCTCTCTCACATAACCACATTTATCTTTCTTACAAAGTTGGCATTCAGTCACAGGTTTCTCTCGTTATCATACAGTTTCTCCAACCGGCTGCCATTCTGCTCTTCTGGTGGAGTCAACATGTGAAGAGTACATGTTCTACTGTTTGTTTGTCCTCCTTACATGAGCCCACATCTGTCTTTCAAATTTCAATTTGTTGTACACTTGCGTAAGTGTGCAGATCTTGCTATCAACAAGTTTCCTCAGTTTGTTGTACACTTGCGTAAGTGTGCAGATCTTGCTATCAACAAGTTTCCACAATGTGTGTCCTATCCACCTCCAACGTCTTCTTACCAGCTTTCACGGTGCAATACGCGCCACTTGCGTATGTTCCCGAAAAGGTGGCATACTTTTTGTTTTATGTTTCAGACGTATCAGTAAGACATCTAGTATAGTCGGAATTGTTAGAAGCAATCCAGATACACCAAACGTTATTGATGAGCGCCCCTTGTCGCTGAAGAGGTGTCTCTGAACAGACTAAAAAAGATTATGATGACTTATCCCCAATTGGTAACCTCATGATGCAAAACACACTGCTACCGAAACCACTGGTCACTAGAGTTTGTTATTTTATGACGACTTCATTATTGTATGGATCAGAAACATGGAGAACAACAAATACAACAACCAAAAAGCTACACACTTTAATAAACGGGTGCTTGCGAATAATAGAAGGATTGAAATAGCATGACAAAGTCACAAATTTGGAACTGATAACAAGAGCCAGAAAAGTGCCGGTGGAACAAAAGTTGTGAAGAAGACGCTGGCGATGGATAGGACACACAGTGAGGAGACCTGTTGATAGCATTACAGGCCAGTCCTTGTTTCACGTCTGTTGTTTTTCTGTTGTCTAGTTTTCTACTTCTTTATTTCTTACGAGTGCCTGAAAACATACCTTTATGTTTGTCTAATGTTTATTTACTGTTTACAGGCCTCAGGTTTCCCTTTCTTATGTGTTATAAATGTTTAAACCAAAAACACATGGAGAAGAGAGCTAAATACAGAAGTGAAAATGATGTGGAAAACAGGTAAAGACCTTGAGAGGATGGCAGGAGGACTTGGCATGTGTTTGTTGAAGGCCTATGCTCCTAGTAATTGATTGATTTGTTCAATAAAGGGTCGCTGGAGGTTACTGGTGTGATGTTGCGTGTGAGACTAGCAATCTCATAACGTACATGTAAAATAAATGGCCTTCACCGTAAGAGTGCATGAATGATTTAGTGCAAGTTTATGCAAATGGGGCCAGGCTGTAGTGGTAGCTCTTTGTTCCATAATGAGCTAAGATGGGATGCCAGATCATGAGGATTCATCCAAAGATGGTGGGAAGCTGCAGTAAATGCACCATTCTACGCAGGGCCGGATTAAGCTAGTGCGGGGCCTGTAGCATATGTTAAGAAAGGGGCCCTATATTTAAAAAAAACAATAAAACAACACAAATATATTTGAACACATACATTTTTAATTTGCATAGTAATTATCATTATCAAAAGTAACAACACAGTCAACATTATTGTTTAAATATTAATGTTTCTACATTTAGCATGAGCAAATTTTGTTGATGATATAGGATGTATCAATTTCACGCAGAAGTTTATTATCAATGCTCATTAGTGTGAGATTGTCCAATCTCTTTTGACCCATGGTGCTTCTTAGTTCATTTTTAATAAGTTTCAGTTTTGAAAATGATCGTTCTCCACTGCAGTTGGTTACCATTAGTGACAAATAGATGCGCAAGGCGATTTCTTCATTTGGAAAACAAGACTCGAAAGAATTGTCAATTATCAAACGGTAAAACTGTAACTCTACAAGGTCTAGAGTAGTGCCAATATGAGAAGCAAGACCAGTTTTCAACAGTTCTGTAAACTGCACAAGTTCTTCACAAAGTCTTTCTTCCAGATCTTCCGGATATGATTTAATAAGATTCGATGATCTCGTTACCACCTCTTCAGGTGTAAACGACTGTAACTGACGAAGGAATCCAAATACATCATTTAACTTTTGATAAGCTTTCTGGCGTTTTGACAAGGCAGAGAGCAAGCTATCAATAAGGACAAGAAATGTTTGGCTTTTAAACTGCTGAGAAGGCTTTTGAGATTCAACAAGTGGATCAAGTGTGCTGGAACCACTGAAATCATCATACTCTCGATTTCGTTTGTGTTTTCTTCGAGTTTGTTCTTGATAATGTTCACACTCAGTCGCATCCTTGGCCTTTTGCTCTATGTCTGCAAAAGTAGACCGCATAGCTTGAATATACCCCCGCAGGGATTCATAGAGTGCACAAGCTGTATTCAAATCTTGGTCAGAAGATTGCAAAGAAGCACTGGTCATTTGAAAACGCTGTAATAATTGATCCCACAGTATGATCATTATTCCTGTTTCTAACTTCATCATGGTTGAAAGTAGACCACGAGCCTGTTGACGACACTCTGCCTTCTGATCATTGTTATCTGAAATATCATCCAAGACTTGTTTTATTGCAGAAAAGCTGTGTAAAAGTGCTTTTGTTGCATCTGTCCGAGCGGACCACCTGGTATCTGACAGTCTTTTCACAAAGGGCAAATGGGACTTATTATGAGTACCGCCAGCACATAATGCAGTAGAAAGGAGACCCCACCGGTAGGTAGAAGCAGAAAAGAAGGTGTACAGGCTTTCAACAAATCCAAAGAAAATGACTGCTTCTTGACAACCTTCAGCAGCACATTTTCCAACCAAATTTAGTGAATGTGCAAAACACGGAATGTAATGCGCAAACTTATTCATCTCTTTAATTCGTGCTTGTAATCCTATAAACTTGCCACTCATGTTGCTGGCGTTGTCATAACTTTGACCACGGCAGTCTTTAATATCAATGTCATTTGCCTTTAAAAAATTAAGTAGACTTTTAGTAAGCTGTTCAGCACTATGACCTTCCATATCCAAAAATGTCACAAATTTTTCAACTGGTCCAGATGGCAAAACATAGCGCAGTCAAAGTCAGCTGGTCCATATTAAATATATCTAGAGTAGAATCCAATGAAACGGAATAATACTTGTATTTCTTCACTTCACAGAGAATGTGATCCAGTATGCTGGATCCAATCAGATTGATGAATTCCTCACACGTTGTTTTAGATAGATATGATGTATGTCCAAATCCTTTGTGTGCATGAGTACTTATATGCTCTGCCAGAAAAAGGTCAAACTTGGCCAGTAATTCTAACAACCCTAAGTAATTCCCGTTATAAGGGGACCCAACAATTTCATCACTGCCACGAAATGAAAGGCCTCGTTCTGCTAAAACCTTCACAACTTCGATTATTCGCTCTAGAAGTTTGTGCCAATACTTTTCTTGAATGTCCATTTGTTTCACAAGTTGGGAATCGACACGTTCACCTTTGTTTTTACGCATCAACAGTAAAATTAAAGCTTGTCTATGTGAGGAGCTTTCTTCATGTCGACGCAATAGATTGCTTGCATTTTTCCAGTCATTAAACCCTTCCACAGTAAACTTTGATGAACATTCTGAACTCATAAGCTTGCATGGGAAACAGAATAGGCGCCCTTTACTTTCTGAATAGCATAACCATTTTCTTGCATGTTGCTTGTTTGTAAGTTTATGAATATGTGTAAAATAAGACTTCTGACAGTATCGAGTTTTCTTTTCAGTGTCATACAATCGCACGGATGAAGAGAAGGCTCTATCAACATGTTGACATTTTTCACTTCCCTTGGATATCTAATATTCACGCTCACAGTCATCTTATATTGTTCGGCCAGTCACCAATATCATTAGAGTACTTCTTCGTTTCACTTATTCTTTCACATTCAGACTCAGTGTATACTGGGTTTTGCTGTATGTTTTCTGCTGCACAGCCTGCACTAGTACTAGTTGTTCCTGTACTTCCAGCTTCAGCGGTTAGAGTACCACCACCATGAACATCAAAAGATTCTGTCAGCCTACGTGTTTTTGATATCACAAGTTGATCTCTTCTTTCTTTTTCTTCCTTCGCTTTACGTTTTTCACTCCCAGAAGCATAATTACGTCCAATATCTCTGTGTCTCCTGTTCATTTTTTGAGTTTTCTAACCTTAAAAATCAAGAAATTTTAATCAAGATCGAAAGAGAAGTTGCATGAGCGCGCCGTATACCTCAATTAAAACAGGAAGTTTCCGTTTCCGAAATTCTAGTTTTTATTGTTAATGCAAATTCATTTCACAAAGAACGAAACAAAATTAGAGGGGCAGTCGCCTAGAGCCAAAAAAGTAGCTTCCGTCCAAACGTGACAACATTTTCAACGCCACTTAAATGGCTTCCGTCCGCAAACAGTTAAGATAGAAAAAATAACGAAGAGTCACACTAAGATCAACCCATACGAAAACACCCTCTTTATGCTCTTTCACTCACAATTTCATGGCAGTGTAACCCAAAGAAATATCCAAATGCAAAAGGCGCTAAAGAATGGCATAAATCTTTTAAAACAAGATCATTAAGCGCACAACCTCGTCACCTTTAACGCTCGTATTAGAGACCTGGAACACAGATGGTCTAGAAAGGCCAAGAAACCCTCTGAAATATAAACGGGATATAAATTGTATACATAGATTACACTCTAGAGCATTGCATGCAACTCAGGGGCAATAGGCGGACAAAATTTGTGGCCCGTAGAGTCCTTAGCATAACGTAACAGTTCGATACGAGGAATTACCTTATCTTCATAGAAATCCAGATTTCCTATCAACATAGGGTTCTGCAGGATCAGGATGTGAATCAGGGCCATTCTGGGATAAAGATCCAACGTTGATTTAACTTTTGCTCCAAACGAGCACATGGATCTTCTTCCTGCAATTTGAAAAAGAGTCTAACGTGTAATAGCACACAGTTGACTATCTTGGTCATTGACTTCTCATGATAGCTTCTAATGAAGTTTGAGGTTCTCAACTGCTCTGTGGACCTTACTGCAGAACATTGGTACCCCTTATCGACACCTGGTGTTAAAGTGTAAGATGTAGGTGTCTTCTCTGATTTGGATGTTGCTGTGTATGTGGTAGTGGAACAGTTCACAGGGTTATCACACAGGCAACATGACGTGTAGAGTCATAGAAAGGGTAACTTCGTTGTATAAGTTTCTTCCATTTATTGCACGCCACAAAAACAGTCATGATACTTATGACATCAACATAGTTAACGAGTTCAGCAAGATGATATGGCACATTGAAAACAATTTCTGTAGTCAGCAATGACAGCTGTTGTATATATGCGTCATAAGACATCACAGTTCAATAGATTCAGAAATTCATAAATCATAGAGTTCTAGTTCGTGAAGCTGTATAAATAATAATAATTTCTATAACTTCTGCAACAGTGTCAGCTACAGATCTTCAATGTTCATAAACAATAATAAATGCTCCCATTCTGATGCTAGCAGATCAGATGTATACAATCAGTCCGTTTACTGTCTGCACGTGAATAGCATACATGGGCTACAGGTCAGCTCGACCTTTATAATGTTCCTAAGTCTAACCATCTGACTTGGACGTGATCTCTGATATAACGAATCCTGGAACACAGACAATAGTCTTGTTGGTCTAGAGCGACCCATATATATTTAACTAGTTCAGGTATAAAGCTACCGGTGACTTAATCCTAGTCAAAGTACCTCTCCATTTTGCATCACACAGGCGAGCAAATAGGCGACAAAATGACGAACCTCTAGATGATAGCATAAAGTTCGATACAAGAGGAATTACCTTATCTCGGAAAATCAACCATGAACATATGCCTCCAGGCAGGCGTGAATAATACTGGGAAATAGTCTAGTTAGCTAACTAACTCACAAAGACCATGTATTTCCCTCAGAAAATCACAAGACGCAGTTGCGTCTGCTCGCTTCTTAAACCATTTCTCAACTGCCGAACTGGGCGGAACACACAGAACGAACTCCCAGCTTTTGACATGCGCAGAACGACAATCTCTGAGTTGCCGTTCACAATAAGACGATTCTAAGAACATTCGAGATAAAAGTCTTACACAGTCGCGCCTTTTATGGTCATGAAAAGAAGCGTTAAGAAAGGTTTCAGACATCTACCATAGTTGACTGGTACTACCAAATAAGGAGATGTGGTCACGCTTCGTTCAAGAAATTATAGACCGAACGTGTCTCTATACAAGAGAAGGCAAACTCCTAAAAAATTGTAGTTTCGATAACTCGGATTATGTCCCTTTGACCATAGAAAACATAATACACACTTCAGTCAAAAAAATGATCATACATATGAAAAATGTTTATACAAACGAAAAATAATAATGATCCGTGCGTAACACACATGTAGATCTCTGACTCTATAGATGATGATGATGAATTATGTGCAGAGAACCTAACGCTACCTCCCTAGGTCTCACACGGTCAGTCTTCTGGCTCTAGTGTATGGTGTATGGTGTACCTAGTGTCTAGGGGAGAAATGAATGATGGTACACAACAATCAAACACTTTAAGTTTCTATTAAAGAAGTTAATAACTAGCAGTTAAGTTTTTCTTTGAACAAATATTTACAATTTATTTTGCCTGTCCATTCATAGCTTGTGGACAGGTCTTTGAAAATAAGGACAAGATAGTTTACAGAATAGAACAATTAAAAATGTTGGGACAATCTGCCCAATAACTAAATGTTATTATGTAGTTATAAATGTACTTCCTGTATGAAATATTAAATTAGTTCACTTTAGTTATCTAATTTATAAATGTCCTTCCTGGATGAAATATTACAGAGTTCACCCTAGTTATCTACCGGGAGAGTCACTGTATATGAGGGCTGTAGTTCATCCTACCCCCATAATATTCCTGTGTAATATTTTGAAACACAAGAAACTGTCAGAGAGGCCCTATATGTTTTACTCTTCACCTGGGAGTCCTTGTTGTAAGATAATTCAATGGGTAGTTGCAGAAATTTCAAGTTCAACCCTCGCCAAAGCTCCTACTGGATATTCAACAGCATATAAGTCTGGTTGGAGACTGGTTGGCGTTTATAAGCACTCAGCAGGTTTCCTGTCACCAGCCGGCAACAGGAACATAGACCCTCTGCAACAAAGGGACACCCTGGCCTTTTATCTCTGATCATTTATTCTAACACTTAATTTCCTACGTGGGTATGGGGTCAGCCTCGCGTGCCTTACAAATGCACTCGCCCCGAATTGTACAGGACTCCCACCTGGTTGTGACCACACCTCAAGTCCTTATAGTAGATACGCCACTGTACGTTCACATACTTTTCCTCCATACAATAATGTGGAGTAACCACATTTCCTGTGATATGATCTTCTTTTCTTTTCTTTTCACTTATATTTGCTTAAGGCATGTAAACAGTGTTCATTGAACACAGAGGCTTACTAATCTATTTTAATACAATAATATGTCAACATAATTATAACAACATACATCAGTCAGATACCGTTTAATGTGTGGACTCAACAATGTCTGCTTCCGACATGTCCTTCACTTTTTCCCCAATAGCAGTATCTAACTTTTGTAGTTGGACCAAACATATTAAATTTCATAAAATATCCTTACCACAATCAAGAAATATATAAACAAATGACGCTGATTTGGTGAAGAAATGGCCTCAGCTTCCTCCGAACTGCACAGACTGTGAAATTAGTCTTTATTTAAGTTTAAAATTAACACAGCTGTTTTTCAGCGTTTCTGTATACAAATTTTAGTTCAACTGGCAATGAATAATCAAAGCCTTTTGCTAATATCTACCAGCACTACCAATCGTAACGTTCTACTACTTGAATTGAAATGCAGTTTGAATGAAAAACCAAAACAATTTTGAATAATTGGTGGTCGATTGGCTAGTCTGCTCTAGTCATGCCCAATACAAAAAGATATTACGTTTAGGATTACATTTCTCCTACCGCTCCCCTTTCCCATTCATACTCTGTTCACCCCAAGCGAATTTGAATGTACCTCCCTGCCTCTCCCAAACTCGCGTCCCCCTAACGTTACCAAAAACATGTGCAGGAACGCCAGTGTGTCTGGTCGTGTGTTCTTAGATATAGTATTTCTTCAATAACTTCTCTAATACTGGGGCTATCATATTATTTAAGTACATTCTTACTCAGCTAACTCTACGTCATACTACCATATAATTCTTATGGGGAACTTCAGAATGGTTTAAAATTTCCAATTTTTGTCATCGTCTATCGTCAAATAAAATTTTACACAAGTCCGCCATTTTTCCTCTCCTTCGTCTTGCGAGCATGTATTTTTTTCAAATAACTACTTGTTTTAGTTACATCAGAAATGCTACCACTAGGAGGAAATAAAACTGTCTGCGTGGTTATGCCTTGGCTGCCTTTTCCGCAGTGTGAATATATGCGTTGCAGACTGTGTCAGCGAAGCGGGTGTAGACGGGGCGGGTTAATAATTTTGCGTTACTAGTTAGCATGGTATCGTGTAATACTACCAAAATGTAAGGATTTCTACTGATTTTGCTACAAAGTTGACAGAAAGTGTTACTTCAGATAGCTATATTGCGGTATACTTCCGCCAATATTTAATTGTAAGGCTAGACTACAAAGTGTATGCAGCAGATTGGGCAAAAGTTAAATATAGTAGTGTTTGTCGAAAACGAAACTAAAGCGTGTCAGACTTTATCCGTGAAATCGTTCTATAGGCTTAGCACTGTGCAGAAAGCTGCTCTGCTGGCTTCGAAGATGCCCACCGTCAGACACATGCGGGCTAATGTATTTATTATCGTTTTATGCCTAAATCGTATTGAATTGAGCGTTTATTCTCGCATATTTTGCTACAGAATCACTGATCTAGACAGTAGGGCTTGAGAATGATGGTCGATAATTTTCATTCCGATCGATGTCCAATTATTGATCTACAAACTTCAATCTTTATGATGTCACTACTTTTATTCTTATTAAGGTATCTTTGGTTTTATCTCAACTTGAAGTAATTATTATAATCCTGAACAACAAATTCGTTGGTGGCTTATTTCACAGACTTCTCCTTTATTCGGTAGTGTTTTGTTTAATGGCATGTTTGGTACTCACAGCACCACTTCTATGGTTCTTCACATTTACTCATCACCCAATTCCCTTATCACCGGCTACAGAAGACGGAATCATCCCTTCTGCTTGTTCCCTTACAAGAAGCTCCACTAAAGCATTATTGCTCGTATGGCGATGATTGTAACAAGCTGTTTTACATGCTGAGGTTGCTATATTTTTTTCTTTTTCTTCAAATACCGTGCCTCGTGGCGTAGGAGATCAAATCTCTCCACAACTTCCGGTCTCCAGTACAATTTATCAATTCTGCTGTTGACTTCTTTCCATACCACGATGTCAAACTGTCCAGTATTTGCTCTCCTTGTCTTCCCTTATCTCTTTTTCCTTCAATCTTACCTGTTGTTACGATATATTCCAGATTACCTGTTGTTACGATATATTCCAGATTACCTGTTGTTACGATATATTCCAGATTACCTGTTGTTACGATATATTCCAGATTACCTGTTGTTACGATATATTCCAGATTACCTGTTGTTACGATATATTCCAGATTACCTGTTGTTACGATATATTCCAGATTATCTGTTGTTACGATATATTCCAGATTACCTGTTGTTACGATATATTCCAGATTACCTGTTGTTATGATATATTCTAGCTTCTCATAACATGCCCAAAAAGTGCATTGCTTCTTTCTAGCTTGTGAAATAAGTTTCCTTTGTGCATTGGCCTCTTTCAGGACATCCTCATTACTCTTTGGCTGTCCATGGTATTTTTAACATTCTTCTGTAAAACTTCAACTCTGTTGCCTCTATTGCCTTCCTTATTTGTTTACTAATTGTCCATGACTCACTCCCATATGTCAGGATTGGTTCTATATAACAATGAAGAACTCTCTTTTTTACTTCAAGTGACAAAGAATTGTTCCATACAAAACTCTTCATTTTAAAGAACACTGCTTTTGCCTGAGCTATTCTGCTCTTCAATTCTCAGATGCATCTTCCATCCATTGTTATTAATGTTCCCAGGTATTTGAATCTATCGACTTTTTTTTTTAAACGGTACCATTTACTTTGGTATTGCATTCTGGGGAAGCCCTTTTCTTTGAGACGACCATTACTTCCGTCTTTTTGCTGTTAAGTCTAAGGCCTTTATTTTCTCTTTTTTATTTATACTTTTTTATCACAACACATTTTTTTTCTGACTTTGCGTTCACTTCATCATAGCAGTTTCTTACTACAAAGTTCCATTCGACGTAAACATAATAGCATAGTGAGAACAACGAAGTTGTCTAAAGCGTCTGGGGCAAGGGACGGAGGTGTAACTTCATCATCATCTTCAGCTGCCATCTGCACAACGATGGTTGGTTGTATTGGATCAACGTCTTCTGTCTCTTGTCTTGATGGTGCACTCTGATAGACTCTTTCCTGTCCATCTCTTAATGGTATCTTCCCACTTATAGCGCTGTCTAGCCCTTGCACGTTTGTCATCAACTCTCCTTTCTATTATGATCTTCTGCAAGGCGTTATATCTATTTATGAGGCCAAAATATTTTAGCTGCCTAATTTTGATCTCCTTCCTTAATTCTCTTTTCCTACCTAGGTTTTCTAGGACCTTCTTATTTGTTTTCTTCTCTTTCCATGAGATGCCCCCCCATTCTTCTATGGTGTAACCTACCATTAAGCTAATAAGAGAGAATACGAGTCGATTTATATGTTAAGGGAGGCACACGAAACCTACTTATGCAATTGCACTTGATTTGTTTGAAATTCGATCGGTCTGGTCAAGAATGTGGAAGATATTAGAAAACGGTAAGAATAGCGGAGATGGGCGGCTGTGCTTTTAAATATGACAAAAATGAAAATAAATACTAGTCTGTGGTCGGATAATTTATATTCTCCTGAATCTAACTATGCTAAAATCATTTGTCAGAACACATTTTAAGTACTTGTCTTTTGATTTAGCAAATTGTATTTTCTCAAGAATTTGTTATTTTCCTTCTAAGAAAACCATGCGTGTCTCAGTCTTGTTTTATATTAGTAATTTTCTTATAACTTTATCATTTCTTAATCAAACAACAAGAGATTTGGGCATAATTACTTTTCATCAGATAATTAAACATATCTCAGATCCGATTTCTGATATCTTCTCAAACTTTTAAGTCAATGCAAATAATGTAAGATGTTGAAAATGTTGTTACTGTTATATTTTACCATCTTTAAAATTCTATATATCAGAATCTACTAACGTTATCCAAAACCAAAACTGAGAAACGTTTTAAAATACAATAAAGAGCCAACGTATCAATCTTGGTGCACATAACTCAACAAATAAAAAACCATTTGACTGAATTCAAATAAAGGCATACTATCCAATATGGCTGCAGTTTCCATGGCAATTAATAGTATTATATTATCAGATACGTTGGTAAGCATAGCAATAACTGTTTTAAAGTAACCAAGTGTATGTGTACCGAAATCTTGCAGTTATTAATGAAAATAGCATTTCATTGTAGCTCTTGCCGTTAACCAGTACAAACTTTGATCTTTGCCGCAGAACGAAAATGGCTATTGCATTTTCGTGTGCTAGTTTTTCCATCAATCATCTCTCCATTTTCATATTTGCCGATGGTCCTCTCTTTCTCTAGCACGGTCTCTCGTATATTTTTTCCCTCCTACCTGTGCATATGGTTGAGACATGGCCACGACCCTTCTTTTTTTTTTCTTTGTGAGCGAAGACCACCACTAACGGATAATTCATAAAGATAAGCGTGACCAGTGACTGTGATGCATCGTCGTATTTGCCCATCGTTATTACTAACGTAGCGTTCCTTACCCGCTCAAAAACAGCCTTTACGGCGCCTAGCCTCGCTTTGACGGCGTACATTTCTTTGTTTCTATTTATCTATTACTGTCGTCTTTATCATCTATCAAAAGTAGGTTCCAAAAGTTGTCATAGCTGGGAGTTGTAGTGAGGTTAAGCTCTCACTGCAGATAAACGCTTCTACAGCACGCGCCTCAAATGGCCCATGACAATTAAGCCCAGCTTCCGGCCTTCATGTGTGGCTCAATGTGAGCCCGGCGGAACTGTTTCCACTGACGGGAGAAGGGGCGAAGGCGAATCACTGGCGCCTTAAGGGGGTATATACACCCAGAAATAGACAAAAAAGGTTATTTTTGATTTGCATATAATAATTGTGTTTTAAATATTATAAGCCTTTTTACTTCGATATTCTTTTTGAATTATGTGTTTATCTGTAATAGTTTATGAGTTACCAATGTTCGAAGAGAATGAGTGTGTTCCAAAAATCGCCGACTTTTAGTCCCAAAATATGCTTTTTTGCTAACCTTCATATTGGAAGGTATACCAAATAATAAACACTTCCTAGAAAAAATATACTTAATACAACGAATACAATGAATACTCCTATTTCATCCATCATGGCGGTAAAAAAAATAAAAACATAAATGTGATTGAAACTTTGAGTTAATTTGTGGAAATACGTGAATATAATTTGTGATAATTATGCCTTCAGACAAAAAGTTCGGTAAAGGTATATCAAAGAAGCGTAAATTTCATGGCAATCAACATACGGCTGAACGAAGTGAAAGGAAAACAATCCTATTTAATGCATCGACATTCGGTACTCAGCCATGCGTTCATAGTTCAACACCATCGATGCAGACTGAATGTTTTGATATTGGAATGAAACGAAATGCCACGCCCCTTTCACGATCAGAGCAGAAAATTCTGGACATTAGCAACCTAACACATGACTCTGATGAGGATATGTTTGAGCGAAGCTGTGACACAGATTCTGCAGAAACTGACGAGGAAAGTAATTATAATGTTAATGATACTGATTTGCTTGAGGGGCACAGAATTGGTGACATGGGTCTTCTTGGTCAGAACATTGCTGAAAAATTGTTGTGTACCTTTTGCCAAAGTTCTGTACAATTAGTTGAAGTCAAAAGGCAAGGACTTGGGAATGAATTTGTATTTCATTGTAACAGTGCAAACTGTCATGAACAAAAACATTTCCCTTCAAGTAGTCAGCTCTCAGTAGGGAATGCAAAGATAAATCTTATCAATCGGCGTGCAGTTTTTGCCATGCGCTGTATTGGCTGCAGTCACACCGACTTAAACACTTTTTGTGGTATAATGGATTTACCACCCCCAGTTAGACACAGCAGCAATGCTATTTTACAGAAAGGAATGGAGGATGCTGCTACTAGGGTGCAAATTATTAGCATGAAAAATGCTGCTGTTCAAGAGTATGGGAGTGCAGAAGAAGGTGACAACAAGTTCCGAGACATTGATGTATCTTGTGATGGTACCTGGATGACCAGAGGCCATTCATCTATTGTTGGTACCACAACTGTGATTGGCTTGCAAACTGGAAAGGTTATAGATACTCAGACAAAGAGTAAAAAGTGCAAAACTTGTCAGTACTATGGGAAACAAGACCACAACACAGACAAATTTCAACAATGGAAACAAAGTCATGCTGAGGTTTGTACGATGACACATTACGGATCCTCAGGGTCAATGGAAGCAGCAGCAGCTTGTAACATTTTTTCTTACTCAGCAGACAAGTGTAATCTCAGGTATACAAAGTTCATTGGGGATGGAAGCACTAACAGTTTCAAAAGGGTGTTTGAATCCAAGCCTTATGGAGAGAATTGTCTGATAGAAAAAATTGAAAGTGTGGGTCATATTCAGAAAAGAATGGGTACTCGGCTGAGAAATTTTAAGAAACTTTCTAAAGGGAAGTCTTTGCCTGATGGTAAATCCATAGGTGGTAAGGGTAGACTAACAGATAGTGTCATTGATAAATGTTGAAGTGCGAAAATGTAACCAGGAAGATGATAAATGTTATTATTGGCCACCACTGTTAAATACCCGTTCTGAGAGGCTGGGCATCACTGTTGAATTATGTTTAGTGTGATGCTAGGTACTGTTAAAGATTGAGTCAGGAAGACGATGATAATGTAAATGTTATTGTGCGCTGATGAAGGCGATTAGCATGCGTCGGGCTTACAGACGGCAGACTGATGTGTGAGTAATATAGACGCGAACGTGTATAGGCTCTTTAGTGGGTTTATGGTACAGTCACTCACACCAACGAAAAGCACATATACGAGCCAGGAAGGTTGAAACTCCAATAAAGTTCTACACGGTTTATTACGCCACAACAAAACGTAGACATCATCGATAGTACACTGTCAATAGGTTAATGTTCACAGCAAAATATGACACATCAAGTAAGCACCAAATCCGTAGGTAGTTAAGTGCATAGTACAAAAATCCCAAGCACAACAGCTGCATAAGTACGGCAGCTCATCATCATGAACTTCATGGCCACAATTATTCATGCAAGAAAGGTAACTGCATGTGTCGCAGTATACAATAATATCTATCTAGTCTGAATCAAAGTACTTCCAGGCCTGTAATAACACAACTCATGGGAGAACACACCTTCCCAATAATAATCTGCCGAACTTCAAAATATCCCTCATTGGCGATATGAACATATAATGGCCTATAATCCATGGCCCGAGAAATCTTTAATAACGTACGTTCTGCATCACAAAATTAAGCCTCATATCCATGGCTTTATGAAAAAATCTTAGGAAGTATCAAAATTCCTTTCCCACAGACTATTCTCTATATGGGAACACACTGACAATAATCGTCAACCCCTTCTCTAAGCTCTCTCAGCATCCCGACTGACACGAAAAATTCACCCGTTCAAAAAACAGCTTAGTAAAAAATATATCCTCGCGGAAACACGCCGCTGAGACCTGAGTTGCGCTCATCTAGCACATTCGAGAAAATTCTCGATCATTTTTCTTTAAACAAACTGGCAGCTACTCAAGGGTGTTAACAACAATCCGGCATGTACATACAAGTATTTTACCATTAAACTCCCCTTGATTAAAATCTGACAACAATAAGCTACAGGTATACTATGGAAATGCCATACGAGCTAACAAAAACAACCTTTGCAAAATGCAAGAAGAGGTTTGGGCGGTGTATTTCCATAAGACATCAAAAGATGATAATCCTGTTCATAACTTTTGCAAAATTGACTGGTGTCCCTACAAACAGGCTGTCAGAGATGGCATAGTGAATGATGTTAAGCACAAGGAAAACCTTCCAATTGTTGTCATGGAGGCTATTAAGCCCATATTCAAAGACCTCTCCAAGACAGAATTACTGAGAAAGTGCCTGCAAGGCTACACTAAAAATTCAAATGAATCATTGAACAGTTTAATATGGAAATATTGCCCTAAAATAAAAAATTAAGGACTTTCAACTGTAAATACAGCTGTCGCAATTGCTGTGTGCATCTTTAATGATGGAGCTAACAGCCTGAAAACAATCCTTCAGGAATGGGTCATTCAGCCGGGAAAATTTATGCATAAATTCTGTGTAGAAAAAGACAGTCTTCGCATAAAACATTCACAAAGGAAAGTTAAAGCTGCTTCTCTTGAAGCAAGAAGAGCCAAGCGCCGTAGGAGGTTTGTCCTGGATGAAGAGCAGACACAAAGAGAGGATCAGCCGTATCTTCCTGGGGGATACTGAGCTCTTATCAGATAAGTAAAACCAAGTAGAGACAGACGGGCCAACAGACATTAATACATACTTGACTGAGATCTGACTGAAATTTGACTTTCGGTTGAAGATTTGAAAAAAGTTAGTGGGGAAGTCTGTGATTGGACAAATGTATTCATATTAGCGGGGTACAGACGCGCAATTTTGCCATTTGCTATAAGTCTGTCCAGTAGACACAGTAAATAATTACCAGTGGTGTGTTTCCCAGAAGATATTACATACATTTTAGTGGGACGCCATACTATAGCCAGCAGCTCAGCTGAGTTTTGCTAGCATTAACTGTGTTCTCAATTCTGAATTCTGGTAAGAATGAAAGCATTTATCTTGTATATTTTAAATATTTTGAGTGATTGATACTGCCATATCATATAAAATGATTACGACAAGTAAGTGCTCGCTCTAGGTCCCCAGCCCAAGTTCAGGGTCTAGAGACAAACAAAAAATATATGGACGCCTAACTAAGACTATGGAAGGCGGATCTATTATTGAGATCAGTGGGAACATATCACCTATCTTATTGAATAAAAGGAAACTATTGAACATATCTCAGATGCAATGCAGTCTTGGGGAACTGGTACTATATGAAAACAACTGGGTAAGATGTGCTACGTTGGTCAGAGAGATCTGACCCATTCTGTGTAATGTTGATGTGTTGTGCTGTGTGTAAGAGTGGTGCAGTAGATAGAGTACTGACACATAGCACAAATTTTGTTTCAGAATTGTGAGTTTCTGTTGTGGCACTAAGGTAGTGCCACATACTTAATCAAGAATACACAAGCAGATGTGTGTGCCGCCTAACATTTGTGTCGGTGCAGCCTAGCATTGTATTCCAGCTACTGAGAGGAGTGGGCCACAGGAATCCAGTAGCAGATCTTCACAGACAAGATGAGTGAATAGGTGGCCTGCTGAAGATTCACCAGAACTCTTAACTATTTATAAATATTTCCCCATCACAAATATACTGAATTCTTGGGAAATATAACCTTTACTACAGTCTATAAGTCAATGGACAAAGCTTGTTGTAGTCACAGAGTGGGTGTGATGACACCACCCCTAACAGCACATCCAGTAATAGTTCTCCCAGAGACAGTATAAATATTATTAATATTAACCAGTCTTATAAAATACCTATGTACACAAATTCCATTTTATTATGCCATATATTTATGCATTCCATTTATAACTCCATAACATTTCATATGTTCTGACCAAAATAAAACATTGGTTCAGAACAAATAAATTTAGAAAAAAATTGTTAAAATCAAAACTAAAACAGTCTGAGTTAGTTCAGTGTGTTATAGATTTTATTAATATTATTAGACTTATTAATTATCTGTGTGTGTTTGTATATTCTATTACAACACATTACATTTCAGTACCCTAGACTTTTTAACGTAGCTACATTCATAATAGTAAAAGAGATCTGTTTGAGGTCGTAGTGGTAGTAAGAAGGGCCTTCTGTAATTCACATAAACATTTATCTCAGGAGCCTTCACAGCTGACCTCATACATTACACTAGGTAACATAACAACCATACAATACCATCAAAACCACTACAGAGGTAACCCCAGACTACAAGTGGAGCAAGGAGTGGATGATGATGCTGTCATATGTATATATTTATTATCATTAGTAATAAGTTGTATGTGTGCTTAAAAATGTTCCTTCAGGCACAAGCCACTTGCCGCTGCCCAGTCGCAATTTTTCCATTAAATTAACTAAAAGAATGGTGATTGTTATCACTTCCGCTGAGTTCTATGATATACGCTGAGGGAGAGTAAAAATTCAGAGAAAAAATTCGGTTGACGGACTACGGGAAATGCGCCTGATTAATATCAGGAAAGCAAAGTCTAGCAGCGGAATTTGTTCTTTTATTCCCTCTAAAGATGATGGTACTAGTTTACGAGACCATTTGAAGTTCGATTCTATGATACCAGTTGTACTGCTGTTCTGTGGTTCGAAGCTTGCGATCGACATTTGAAACCCACCTTTAACGGGTTGTGAAGATACCTGCCTTGACCAGGAACTTTTACCTCTTGAACTACTCAGGAGACATACCACGCCACAGAGACGAATTGACTGGAACAGCAGCAGCAGCACTTTTGATTTTAGACAGCTAAGTTGAATAACTAGCAGGGCAACCACAAAATATGTCTATGTTACAAAAACTAAACCTGCTAAAGTCGATCTAATTTCCATGATGACAACTATATTTTATTAATCACCAGTTCGTATTTATTTACGTTTGTCCCAAAGTAACTGATCATTAAATTTGTCGTTTTTTTCATAGTTGATTTAGTTATTACAGAGAGAAGTGCACACGGATGAGTCAGCATCTTTAATATATCTATATTTACATCTATAGAGCCAAAATTAATAAGAATTTCACTGTTAATTCAGTTGGGGGCTTGTACGAGCTGAATTAAATATATACTACCTCTCCACTTCGGGCAGACAAAAGTTAACAATGCTAAGACACATTCAGCATTGTTCGTGACTTCTGAAATATCTTGTGAATACTCCCTCGAGGTCGAAGCATCTCATCCTTCTATCTACATCTCTACCAAGAGTAACCTTGTGCGAAGGTAGACACCTTTGAAGACTCACATTAGATACTCTAGGTGTTGGCCATTGTTGGACTTTCACTTCAGAGAAAAGAGGAGAAAACCCGTGACACTACTAAGGCATAACCCGTGATTGAAAGAGACAAAACGTCTAAGGAATTACAACTTTTCTACAGCAGACATGATTTACACAATTTTTGCAAATTAACGGACATGCTGTAATTTATCTCAAACAATAATCTAGCCGAATTTGACTTAAAAAACTCATAAAAATTCGTTTGACTATTCCGATGAGCCCGAACGTTACCATTCGACATTAAAATGAATAAAAATCATTTTTAATGAGCACAATGAATCAGGAAAGGCTAAATGCTCTAACAATGCTTTCAATAGAGAAAATCTTGGTCAACGGTGCACCACTTCTTCTTCTTCTTTGGTCCTTAGACGCCGACTATCAAATCAGTCAGTATCCATCACGCCTAGTGGCGTCTTGTAGGGTAGCACCAAAATGCTTCCACTTTGTTAGGTCGGCGGCCATTCTTTGTACAGTGCACCAGTGTCAGGACACTGTTTAGACGATGTCCCCAGATGTAAAGATCAATATATAAGATATACGATGATGGGGTGTGGCGTGTGTAGATGACGATCAACAACGCTAGGGGTATGCAGTAACACAAACGCCACTGGTTACAGTTCCTTGACATTTATTGCACATTCACATACGCGTCCTGAATACCACTTATATTTTCAAGCATACTGACATCCCATCCAGGCTGACATTGCCTGTAGGAAATAACACTCACGACAATATTCATGGACTGGCTCCACTTACGTACACAGACAGTACACTAAATATCTATATGTGCGGTATACTCTCCTCGCACATGAATCACTTATTCTAAGTGGTTGGCGGCATTAATCATCGCCATATAGATTCTCTCAGAATCTCCTCCAGGCGGGAATTCTACAACGCCTGTATTTATTCTAATACAGCTACAAGGCGGGAAACGCGTCGCCTTTCTTCACAGTAGTTCCAGGGGCGGACACTGCAACGCCCTATACTGTTCTCTACGAACAGGAATATAAATATAGTTCCAACAGGAACACTCCTATGCGGGAAAAGCGTTGCCTATGACATAACCATTATGTCTACTCCATAACCATTAACAAAGTTCCTCCCGGAACACTCCTAGGCGGAATAAGCGTCGCCTACATGATAATGCATAGCACCTATCACATCATTAATATAATAATCACATATATAAATTATACAGTCACTAAATACGAGCCCACAGCTCGGCTACAAATCACAGACTCGAACGCCCAGCTCGGCTGCCAAACACAGAATAATCCTAGTCACCCCAGACTTGTATTCACTAAACGCTTTCTCCCAGCGCACGCACGTCACACAATGTTGACCTACAGTCAGACAAACTCAATCCCTGAGTTACACTTAAAGTGTTGACAACACTTGTTCAGTGACCCTTAACACCAATTACTATCATCATTCCCACTCATGAAACTGTTCTGTGACAACCAGCTCTGGTTCATTCTTTGTATCTCGGCCTTCACAGTTCGCCGCCAAGTTGTTTTTAGTCTGCCTCTTTGGCTTTCCTTCGGGGGTCCATAGCATAGCTGTTCTTGTAATGGCATCTGGGTCCCGTCTGAGGACGTGGCCAACCCAACTCCAGCGTCTGCCAGCAATGATGGTGTGCATGTCCTCTTGGTTACTCCAAAAATGTAACTCTTGGTTGGTGATGATATTCGGCCAAAATATTTGGAGAATTCTCCAGCATTCCGTACCATAGAGTAGCACAGAAAGTGTACATACCTCCACCTCCTTTTTTGTATCTTTTTGTCTTGATCGATCAATGCATATATGAGTCCATTTTGTGGTTGAATACATCTTTGTGATGTATTCCAGAGGCAGGTGTTTCCTCTCTACAATTGTATAACTGCATTTATTTTTTTCATTTCTTTTGGTATGCTGTCGATCAGCTCTGACAACCTTGTTCTCTTCCATGATGGAAATGGGTTGCTAGTTGTTATATGTTCTGCTTTTTCTGTACATGATCTGGTATATTGAATGCAAGCTCTTTTGCTTATAGTGCAAAGGAGCTTCTCTGGAGTCTTCCTCGACCGTATCATCTCTTTCTGTCATTCTGTTGCAGGTACTCGAGACTTGGTAGTCGAAGCGAAATAACTGCTGATATACAGAAGAGTTACTTCTCTTAAAGTTAGTCAAGAGCTAGCAAGCATTGTTTACACTTTCTTCCTTCAGTTCTTGTCAGGTTGTGACCTAATACTCCAGTCATTAGTAATTATTTTGAACGCTGGCCTGTGTTTGAAGCCATATTGACTCCTGGTGGTGTAGAGTGAAGTGTTTGTGTACGATTGTGTAACACACTTCTAGACTAGACAGTAAGGCGCATGGATTAAGCGTAGGAGTGGCATTGCTACCTGGATTTATCGTTTACCCCTAACTCGCCTATTGTTAACTCCGACCTTCTGTGTGGGAAGATACAAAACAAACCTTGAGTTGAAGACATGGTCAGCCCAATAATTGCCACAAATCAGGTTATTGTCTGATAAGTTGTTAGTTTGCTCATGACGTGTCGGAAAATTTCAATCTGGCTACTGATTAAGACACGAAAAATGATGTACTATTTCCAGCAGATGAAATCGGTTGAAGTAAACATTTTCAAGATAGCAAATGGGATACTGAAGCAAGCGAAGCGACGTAATCCTTCCGCTCAGATTTTCTGTAATGGGTAATTACGATAACTTGACAATCTAGGAAGATTCTATCAATGTTAGAACTTTGAAGAAGTGAGTTTGAAAATAACATCGTATGTGTCACGAGGAACATTCTAAACATGAGGGTTGAGGTAATAAATCAAGATCCCCACCGATGTCAACCCTTGCTCGTGATTGGATCGGATGAGAAGTTGAAAAATACATCATTTCTGATTGTGCCTTGTGATATAGTAGCAACGTGGATGCGTGGGCCAAATACTGCTTACAATCTAGCACATTCTGGGTCTATGGCACAGTTATTCTAACTCGTTAAGTAGGCTTTCAGACAACCAGGAAAGAATATAATCAAGATTCTAACTTAAAGGACCGGACAACGTATTTAAGGATCTGATGGACATAGACAGTAAGAAAACTCTACCTCTTCTAATACGGAAAGCCTGGAATCCTAGGAACCTGAATACAAAGTCATAGTGAGATTCTACGAGTATTTAAGAGTAATACCCCAGAAAACCTGAAAGAGGCATCTTAACCAAGTTTCCCGACGCTTTTTTTCTGAGCAAGAAGTCCGTTTCTCCCAAAGCTATTTTTGGTAAGTTGTATATTTTATCATTCTATATTTTGCATATTAACATGTGAAAATTGCTTTCGGATGTTCGCGTTCATAGGAGGCTGGCAACCTTAGCATATGGAATAATGGTTTCACAAATCCTCACTGCAGGAGCTGATGACTGCTTCATGCGGGTTTCTCACAGAGAACTTAAAGCAGAGATAGTCTCAAGTTCTAAAAGGAGCAGGGAATGGATGATTACATAAATAATGTACATAAATACTATATTAACATTTTAACAAATGTATAATTATATGTAAACATGTTTTTGATCATGCAATTGTTGCTTTCCGCTCACTGGTTTAACATTAATGCTCAGAGAAAGTAAAGTTCTGAGGCAGAAGCGATGGTGGTGTAGTAAAATCTGTGAGAACAAACGCTAAATTCCATGAAATTGTACTCCCAATGCTAATATATAGAACCAGCCCGTGTGTTAGGTTTAGACGCTTCGACTATGCCAGTCGGGAAATCTAACGTATGCAGTAGTAATGCTTATACATGATCTCGCCGGCAAGGCTACTAGATTTTGCTTTGCAAGCTGTGGCCTCGAAACTAAATATTTTCTTGTGCCAGAACTGCGATACCATGACTGGCATTTGAATTAACGAAGGTTTAACATTAACGCCATGTAATTGTAGCAATTCGGACATTTTCAGTAGTGTACAAGAGGAACTGCAGTAACATTTAACGCAAAATATTACCAAACGCCGAGCAGACCCCTCTTCACTCTACACGCGTTAGTGGTGGATAATCACTCTGCTGGCTTTGTCTCCGATATATACACACACGCAAGTTGTTAAAATTTTGTGACGTAGCACCATTCGGTCTGCATGCATACGGTAGTTTAAAAATAAAAGGAAAAATGCAATTAACGTGAGATGTTTTTTGAATGTGTAATACTAAATAGGGTGTGAGACGGAGTGACCTTAGTTCGTGTTTACAAATTTAAATTGAATAGGAGAGGAAATGTTTTATTTGAAGTATTGTAGGAAATAAAACGATACTAGGCATTAGAAAGACATACAAGAATAAATATGTACTGACTGTGTAATAGATAACAGCAGGATTAATAAGTATGTATTAGTATTTAAAACTATTAAGAAATAAAGAAGTTGGACAGAAGACAGATAGACAGATGGACTTGAAAATCTTTCTCAGTTTCGCCCGTAGGTGGGGTTAAAGGGGAAGGAGTCCTTATTTTGAATATTTGAGGTCAGTTGTATTTGAAAAGGAACGGTAGACACTAAACAGTCTCTGATTGGCTGTAGTATAATAGACTAACGGTTGTATAAAACCAATTAGTATTGGGTATAGGGGGCCACTAGATGAAAAATTTCTTACACTAAAGACGTTGTTGTTATAGACAAGGCAAGAGTACTGTCTTGTTTGCTAATTCTGCACTAGCAGCGATGTGGATTTGTTACAATATATCGCAATATTCAACTAATTAGTGTTTAAAATTTCTTTGATTGCGGTAAGAATGAAAACCTTTATATTAACCTTTATATTGTCATTTTTATCATGTATGCATTATCGACTCTGTATGAACCTAAAAAGGGAAACTTTTATCTAGAGGGAAGCCAACATCAAACTCTGTGTTGTTTCACAGCGTTGCTAGGAACTGTATTAACCTGGTGTAGAAAAACCAGGCAGGCTTTCTGCCATATGGGGAGAAAAGAAAATTAAATATTTATGGAAAAAAAATGTTGTGTTATGACATAAGACCAGGAAGATCACTGGCCGTCTTCTTCAGCAAGTCACCGTGATTGTACATGACTTGATATTATTAATGTAAAATGTTTCCTTTATCAAGGAAAATGTCAAACGGTGGTTTGAAAGTTATTTATCCAGAAGGGGGTACCAACCAAATTGAGAACGTTAACTAATTGTTTAGTTACCATACTGATGTCTGATGATATTGAACATGTTAGAGTAGGGAAAGAGAGAGATTATTAGATGCTGAGTGGGACACATTTGTATTGTTCCAGAGTTTCATCTACGAGTGAAAGTGAGCCCAGGTGATCTAACACCTATCCTTAAGTTCTGCAGTGAGGGATAACTACTGAGTGCCTACACAGTGATTTACCTATAGAAGCAGAATCGTGTCTTGGCAGTGGAGGCTGGCGTTTTATACATAATTCAAACAGCCTGGTTCCAGAGACCTCAGATAAGACCTGTCTGGGAAATTGATATCACAAACAATCCACTCTCTCAGTTTTTCACAAAAGATAGTGTATCACACAGTGAGGAACAAAAAACGTTCAATAAACTTGTACCCTTTTCTAGGAGCAAGAAATACTTGACATTTTCCCAGCTTGAGACATATAAATAATTGTGGGATAACACCGACTCAATGACATTTGTAAAATAATTGGTTGTAAATAATTTCATTATCATGTTGAGTTGATTATTCCTGTGTCAGAAGAATAACTAGATACAGGAAAATAAATTGTAAAAAAAAAATGTGTTCAATTGAAAACTGAACCAGTGACTTATTTAATCATTGTTTACTAGTAATAGGTGCAGTTGTTGTCCTGTTTCACACTTTATCACCTTGCATATACCCTAGACACTTGCTAGATAACATACTCACACCATTACACTTCAGTAGGGGAAATATATATCGGGTGAGGACATTGGTGGAAGCAGACAAGTTCCCTGTAACTTATCTGAATTTCATACACTTCAGGGGCTTGCACAGCTAACCTTACACCAGATACCATTAATATAATATTTAAATCATTAATAACACATAATCCACCACATACATTGGGACGCTCTTCCATGATTTAAAAGTTCTTAGTACCCTACATTAAGTGAGTCACTAGTCCCAGTATTTGTAAAATCTAACAGTAAAAATAATTTGAGAGTGGTTTGAGATATCATTGCCCTTTGTCTTGTGTTTAGTTGGTTAATTGGTTTAAGGTAGTGGATAGCATTTCATATTGTTAACAGTAAAATGGCTGATTTGGCAAAGTACAGATCTGCTGCTGTGCAGACTACAAAGGAGATGAATTTAGATGGTCAAGCTCTGATTCAGTATGTGACATCAGAGTGCGACAAGTATATGGATAGGTAAGATAAGAGGCTAGCTGAAGAAAGAAAGTTAGAAGCTGATAGGTTAGCTGAGGAGAAGAGAATTATGTTAGAGGATGCTAGGGAACTTAAGAAGTTAGAGGCTGATAGAGAGGCTGAGATCAAGAGGCTGCAGTTAGAGGAGAGGAAACTTGAGGCTGAGGCCAAGAAAGAAGAAAGGAGACTTGAGGCTGAAAGAGAAGATAAAAGACTCGAAAGGGAACATGAACTACGACTAAGGGAGTTGGAGTTACAAGGCCATGCTCCTGAAAATGGAAGTAGCTCATCCACCTCCGACTCTGCTGCAAGCCAGGTTGCCTCAACCTCAGCCATGGGGTTCCAGTTGGACCCATTTGTAGAAAAAGAGGATGATATTGAATCATTCCTCTCTAGATTTGAGGCACTAGCTACCATGTATGGGTTAGAGAAAGAAAGATGGAGTATGAAGTTATCACAGGGGCTTAGGGGAACCTCTTATGAGGTATTCGCCAAACTGAGCAAAGATGATCAAGATGACTACGACATTCTTAAGCAAGCTCTTCTAGTTAGATATGAGAAAAATAGTGAATTTTACAGAAAGAAATTTAGGATTGCCAAACTGTTGACTGGAGAGATTTACCACCAGTTCTCTGCACGCCTGGAGACATTCCTGGAGAAATGGACTGCTCTGGGGAAACCCAAGATTTAAAGGAAATGATTATAACTGAGCAGTTAAGAGAGTCCATGGCTCCAGACCTGAGAAAATTTCTCACGGAACAGGGTGCTGAGAGGCTGGGGGAGATCTTAAATGTGGCTGAGAGATATCAGGCAGCCCAGTCTGAGATAGCAAGTTTAAAGAAGAAGCCTATAGACCATGATAAAGCTCCACCAAACCAAAACCAACCTAACTATGAACACAGAGATAAGTTTAATAAGGGTAAAGCCTATTATGATAAGCCAAGTTTTGACCAATGAGATAGAAACTCGCATTTCAGAGAAAGGAGACCCTACAAACCAGAAGGGAAATATTGTAAAGTTTGTAGGATGAATAATCATAATACTATTGACTGTGGTAGGAAAGTTCCTCCATATCACGCGGCATGCATGATAACAGTGGACAAGGGGAAGAAGAAACTGACAGAGGATCATATTAATCTTCAACATCCCCCCATCTGTGAAGAAGTGACATGTAATGGTGCCAAGGTTAGGTGCCTTTACGATTCAGGTTTAGAATATGACTCAGTTGTGAGTGCAACCCTAGTGCACCCTGAACAGTATACAACAGAGAAAGTGGAGATTCAAGGGGCCGTAAAGGGAATAGACACCATGACACTTCCAGTAGCCGAGATCAATGTAGAGACAAGGTACGTGGAAGGAGTGATCAGAGCAGCCGTGTGTGACGACCCTAATTACCCGCTGGTGTTAGGAAGTAAATATGTTTTTCTAGGAAGCCCGGTAAAACCTGTGGTAATGGCCACGCTTCAGGTTAGGTCGACCCCTAGTAGAACGGAGGAGGAACCACCACTAGTTTATTCTCATAAGCAGATGAGAAAGGCCCAGGCAAAGGATAAAACATTGAAACCTTGCTTTGGCAAATTGCCAACAAGCCATGCACACCCTAAGAAAGGACAATTTTATTTGAAGGAGGGACTGCTCTTCAGGAAAGCTAGAGCAGGATCCAAAGAACAGGGACAGTTGGTATTGCCAACTCCCTACAGGGAAAAAGTGATGGCACAAGCTCATGTTGTACCTGACGGTGGACACCAGAGGAATGGAACCACACGTCAAAGGACATCTGAAAAATATTACTGGCCCCAAGCAGCTGCTGATATTGCACAATTTGTCGGGGCCTGTGAAAAATGTAGCAAGGTACAGTCCCCAAGTTGGGAAAATCATAATCAGATGCCAGCCAAGCATTCTGAAACATATGGGCTTAAAAATAACAAGGAAAAAAAATAAGGTTGACATTTATGATAGGTATCCACCTTCCCACCAACAGTTTTCACCAAAAATATTTAGATTAGCAACTCTGAGAAGGGCATCCAGAGAAAATAGAAACTCAGACCAGTCAACCCAGCCTCAGTTTGAAGCCGCAGTTAGGGAACTGGCTGAAATTAATATTGAAGATAATCCGCCAGATTTGAACCCGAAACAAAATGTTAACAGAAGAAAAGTGGGGAGTGGACGAGTGAGCAATTCGGAAAATCTCACAGCGCTTGACAATATGGCTATTAATTTAGCATGAAAAGGGCACTGGTGACATTGGTAGTCACCCGACCCTACACAGTCCAAGGGGAAGTATTGGTCGGACCCTGGATGGAGATCACCCACACATATTATAGCAAAGCTAAGGGCGAATTGATTTCTGATGCAGAAACTCATTTCCCCACATATTATCTTATTTCAATAAATTGTCAGTAGGCGGAGAATATAGTTGGTGAATATGGCCTCCGTTTGAGTGGCACATTATAGAATATTATAAGAATATTATTAGAAGGGTGTTTCCACATTCAATCAAGCCTGAGATCAGACCAATTGTTGGCTGTGAACATTTCGGAGGAGCAGAGTGCCTCCATTGTTGCCTTTTTGAATTGAGTATAGACCGAGTGTTTATTCAGGCTGATCAGGAAATTATTGGATCCCCTACACAACTCAGATATCACCATATAGATCAACTCCTCATAACGTACAATTTGAGGAACATCTAATATTCTCGGGACATGTCGTTGAGCAGACTCAGAGAAGAGAAATGGTGAATACTGATTGCTAAGCAGCATTAAGACAAGCAGTAACACTTGCAGCTGTTCAGTAACATAACTGAAATAGATTCTTGGATTGCAGAGGTCTGAGGCAGCTTTCTTGAGTTGTGCTTACTTTGAATGACCCCACTGCAAAAATCCAAGAAAACACAAGGGCAGGAAAAGCCTAGGGAATAGTACTTTATTTACGCTAAGTGTCTCACAGATAATAACTTGCAGTGAATGCATGTGTTAGGAAAGGAGGTGTGTAGTATAATCTGTGAGAACAAACGCTAAATTCCATGAAATTGTACTCCCAATGCTAATATATAGAACCAGCCCGTGTGTTAGGCTTAGACGCTTCGACTATGCCAGTCGAGAAATCTAACGTATGCAGTAGTAGTGCTTATACATGATCTCGCCGGCAAGGCTACTAGATTTTGCTTTGCAAGCTGTGGCCTCGAAACTAAATATTTTCTTGTGCCAGAACTGCGATACCATGACTGGCGCTTGAATTAACGAAGATTTTAACATTAACGCCACGTAATTGTAGCAATTCGGACATTTTCAGTAGTGTAAAAGAGGAACTGCAGTAACATTTAACGCAAAATATTACCAAACGCCGAGCAGACCCCTCTTCACTCTACACGCGTTAGTGGCGGATAATCACTCTGCTGGCTTTGTCTCCGATATATACACACACGCAAGTTGTTAAAATTTTGTGACGTAGCACCGTTCGGTCTGCATGCATACGGTAGTTTAAAAATAAAAGGAAAAATGCAATTAACGTGAGATGTTTTTTGAATGTGTAATACTAAATAGGGTGTGAGACGGAGTGACCTTAGTTCGTGTTTACAAATTTAAATTGAATAGGAGAGGAAATGTTTTATTTGAAGTATTGTAGGAAATAAAACGATACTAGGCATTAGAAAGACATACAAGAATAAATATGTACTGACTGTGTAATAGATAACAGCAGAATTAATAAGTATGTATTAGTATTTAAAACTATTAAGAAATAAAGAAGTTGGACAGAAGACAGATAGACAGATGGACTTGAAAATCTTTCTCAGTTTCGCCCGTAGGTGGGGTTTAAGGGGAAGGAGTCCTTATTTTGAATATTTGAGGTCAGTTGTATTTGAAAAGGAACGGTAGACTCTAAACAGTCTCTGATTGGCTGTAGTATAATAGACTAACGGTTGTATAAAACCAATTATTATTGGGTATAGGGGGCCACTAGATGAAAAATTTCTTACACTAAAGACGTTGTTGTTATAGACAAGGCAAGAGTACTGTCTTGTTTGCTAATTCTGCACTAGCAGCGATGTGGATTTGTTACCATATATCGCAATATTCAACTAATTAGTGTTTAAAATTTCTTTGATTGTGGTAAAAATGAAAACCTTTATATTAACCTTTATATTGTCATTTTTATCATGTATGCATTATCGACTCTGTATGAACCTAAAAGGGGAAACATTTATCTAGAGGGAAGCCAACATCAAACTCTGTGTTGTTTCACAGCGTTGCTAGGAACTGTATTAACCTGGTGTAGAAAAGCCAGGCAGGCTTTCTGTCATATGGGGAGAAAAGAAAATTAAATATTTATGAAACAAAAATTGTTGTGTTATGACATAAGACCAGGAAGATCACTGGCCGTCTTCTTCAGCAAGTAACCGTGATTGTACATGACTTGATAGTATTAATGTAAAATGTTTCCTTTATCAAGGAAAATGTCAAACGGTGGTTTGAAAGTTATTTATCCAGAAGGGTGTACCAACCAAATTGAGAACGTTAACTAATTGTTTAGTTACCATACTGATGTCTGATGATATTGAACATGTTAGAGTAGGGAAAGAGAGAGATTATTAGATGCTGAGTGCGACACATTTGTATTGTTCCAGAGTTTCATCTACGAGTGAAAGTGAGCCCAGGTGATCTAACATCTGTCCTTAAGTTCTGCAGTGAGGCCTAACTACTGAGTGCCTACACAGTGATTTACCTATAGAAGCAGAATCGTGTCTTGGTAGTGGATGCTGGCGTTTTATACATAATTTAAACAGCCTGGTTCCAGAGACCTCAGATAAGACCTGTCTGGGAAATTGATATCACAAACAATCCACTCTCTCAGTTTTTCACAAAAGATAGTGTATCAGACAGTGAGGAACAAAAACGTTCAATAAACTTGTACCCTTTTCTAGGAGCAAGAAATACTTGACATTTTCCCAGCTTGAGACATATAAATAATTGTGGGGTAACACCGACTCAATGACAGTTGTAAAATAATTGGTTGTAAATAATTTCATTATCATGTTGAGTTGATTATTCCTGTGTCAGAAGAATAACTAGATACAGGAAAATAAATTGTAAAAAAAAATTTTGTTCAATTGAAAACTGAACCAGTGACTTATTTAATCATTGTTTACTAGTAATAGGTGTAGTTGTTGTCCTGTTTCACACTTTATCACCTTGCATATACCCTAGACACTTGCTAGATAACATACTCACACCATTACACTTCAGTAGGGGAAATATATATCGGGTGAGGACATTGGTGGAAGCAGACAAGTTCCCTGTAACTTATCTGAATTTCATACACTTCAGGGGCTTGCACAGCTAACCTCA
This sequence comes from Oreohelix idahoensis, assembly GCA_024509875.1. Taxonomy (NCBI): domain Eukaryota; kingdom Metazoa; phylum Mollusca; class Gastropoda; order Stylommatophora; family Oreohelicidae; genus Oreohelix; species Oreohelix idahoensis. The sequence continues at coordinate 330,231 of JAMPIV010008719.1, forward strand.
CACCAGATACCATTAATATAATATTTAAATCATTAATAACATAATCCACCACAGGTGGAATGAAAGGGAGGGACACCTGATTTTCGTGTCAGGTGACCCAATACTCAGGAGGGTATTTGTTTTTCTCTTTTTTCATGATACTAGTTAGTGGTACCAATCGATGGTACTAGGCTATGAAACAAGTGTGTGGTACACGTGGCCATCAGTCAAAGCCAGACAACAACATCAGACGGGTCTTGACGACGCTGGACCATCTTCGTAATTACCCCACGATACTTCATGGTTAACCTCTACACCTCATGGTAGAAGAGGAACGACTAAGGAAGTAAGTATACTTCATGGGACGTGTTGCAGCCACCAGATTTGACCATTGACGAGAAGAACGGGTCTACTATGGAGGAGCTGGATGTTGAACCAACACTGGAAGAACTCAGCAAGGCCATTGAAATATTGGCCTCTGACAAAAACCCTGGCAGCGATCGACATATGAGATTGTTTTGGTTCTTTTGAAAGTTAACTTAAAAGTAAACACAATTAGAATAGTGATCCTGTTAATTTACTTTTATGCAGCCATTCAATCATTACCACTGAGCACTGCAGGGATCATAGTCTGACAAGAAACGTAAGGTGAGTCCTTTTATCACCTACCATCATCTCATGTTCTTTCCCTGTTTTCCTCATCATTTTCATATCTGTCTCCAGTGCTCTTCTCCATGTGTCTTTGTCCGCCTCTCTTACCCTAGGGGTTCCAGAACAAGGACTGCCTGGTAATGCTATCAACAGGTTTCCTCAATGTGTGTCCTATACACATCCAACGTCTTCATTTCAGCTTTCACGGTGCAATACGCACCACTTCTGTATTTTCCTGAAAAGTTGGCAGCATTATTTTCTTTGTTGTTTCTGATCTTTCAGTAAGGCAAGTAGTACAGAGAGGATTGTACAAACATTACTTGTCCGCCAGACATATACTAATAAATGTCCAGTGTCGCTGTCGGGGGATCTCAGAACAGACTGAAGAAGATTATGATTACTACTCGGCAACTGCCAACCTCAAGATGTAAAACAAGCTACTACCAAAACCACTGCCACTTGAGTATTTTTGTAATGCAGTTTTCATTAAAAGGTCGTTGTGGATTACTGTTGTGATGTTGTGGATTACTGTTGTGATGTTGTGCATGAGGCTAGGAACCGCATTATTGAAAATAAATTGCCACCACTGATAGAACACGGTACTGCTTTAGTGTAGGCTTCTGTAAGTGGACATAGCTGCGGAGGTAACTCATTGCTCTATAAGGAGGCAACTCATTGCTCTATAAGGAGGTAACTCATTGCTCTATAAGGAGGTAACTCATTGCTCTATAAGGAGGTAACTCATTGCTCTATAAGGAGGTAACTCATTGCTCTATAAGGAGGTAACTCATTGCTCTATAAGGAGGTAACTCATTGCTCTATAAGGAGGTAACTCATTGCTCTATAAGGAGGTAACTCATTGCTCTATAAGGAGGTAACTCATTGCTCTATACGGAGGTAACTCATTGCTCTATAAGGAGGTAACTCATTGCTCTATAAGGAGGTAACTCATTGCTCTATAAGGAGGTAACTCATTGCTCTATAAGGAGGTAACTCATTGCTCTATAAGGAGGTAACTCATTGCGCTATAAGGAGGTAACTCATTGCTCTAAAAGGAGGTAACTCATTGCTCTATACGGAGGTAACTCATAGCTCTATAAGGGGATAAGAGGAGAATGCAAGATAAGGATTCTTGCGAAGGTGGTGGGGAAGCTGCTGAAATCGCTCCTTGTTTGGTGAGGAGAGACAATAAGATGAATGAGCATTAACGAGTGTAAAGAAAGATGAGCAATTTTACAAGAGAATGAGCGAAGGTTTTGCTCTGCACTGATTTAAAACCATTTTCATGTCTTTCCGTCTCCTTTATTTTCAAGTTCTCTTCTTGCAGTTAAGCTCGGTAGAATGACGTTCTTGTTTATCTCATGTGGCCTGACAGTTTATTCCCCAGGCATGGTACTTAAAGTAGAAGCAGAACAACAAGAACAGGAAGAAAAAGAAGTACAAGAAAAAGAAGAATAAGAAGAAGAAAAGCCGTACAAGAAGACGTAAAAAAGACATTTGTAATATTTTCTTACGCCTGGTTTTTCTATTTCTTTGTTTTCGTACACGTCCCATAATCTAGCCAGCAGGCCTTGTGAATGATTGTGACCTTTTTATTCCGATCTGATGTGCTTTCACCTTTATTTCCCACTGTTCTACATACTTCAAGCTTGACGTTGTCATTACGTTTGTTTTTATTGTTGATCTCACCTTGAACTGACGATTATTTTCCTCAATTCGTATGAGGCGCATTTCACAGGCTCCTGAATTATTTTATCTGTAGTGTTTCCTTTAATGCCACGTTTCTTACTCAATAGCACACCTCTTATGGCTCGTCACATTCATCGACCAGCCAATTCCTATTTCGTTTCCTATTGAGTATGAAACCGTCACTGCAGCTGGTTTCCTTGAAGGAAGCCTCCACCAAAGATTTTGCGGCGATGGTTTGTGTAGCAAACTGTTTTACATGCTGAGGTTGCCACAGTTTTAGCCCATAACTTTTTTGTATTCTAAATATGCGTTCACCTCCTCACTGCAGTTTTCTTACTACAAAGTTAGTTTTGACGCAAACATACTAGCATAGTGTAAAAGAAAAAACGGAGCTCTCTAAGGTGTTTGAGATAAAAGGGTGTAGCATACCAATAAGATAATAAAAGATTTTAGGGCCTCGACGTATAGGTGGAATCATGCACAAGAAACCTAGTGATGGCGGTGGTACCTGATGTGGTTGAAACTTTACTGGTCTCATCGAATAAGTGAGGATATTAGAAAATGAACAAAAGAGCTCGTAAAATCTTATTTTTATTTTAAATATGGCTCAATTATATATTAAAATAGACGATGCAAAATGCAGTTTCTTATTTAGTAACAAAAACTAGAGTCTGTTTACAGTGGCGTAGCTAGGTTGAGGCAGGTGAGGCACGTGCCCCGGGCGCCAAAATTTGGAGGCGCCATTTTATGGTTGAAAATGTAATAATTCCACTTCTCATTACGACAATCCCATTTATCCCACTCCACATTTATGTGTAAGTATGTGTAATTGTAATATAAATGTGTATGTATATATATGTATATATATATATATATATATATATATATATATATATATATATATATATATATGTATATATATATATATATATATATATATATATATATATATATATGTATATATATATAGATATATACACACATACATACATACATACATATTTACATATATATTCAGATTACGGAAACAACAATTAATTTTTTGTTGTACCAATAAACGCCACTAGGCGTAACGGGACAACAGTTAATTTCTTGTTGCCCTAAGCCGCCACTAGGCGTATTGGCCACGGACTGCTTTGTCGGTCAGTGGCTAAGGACGGAAGAAGAAGAATATATATATATATATATATATATATATATATATATATATATATATATATATATATATATATATATATATATATATATATATATATATATATATATATATATATATATATATATATCAAGGGGATCTAGATTTTAATTTGTCCATGAACCCTAGTTACGCATTTGTCTGTATAATACATCTTTCTTCTTCTTCTTTGATCCTTAGCGGATGGCTGTCAAATCAGTCAGTGACCATCATGTCTGTGGCGTCTTGTAGGGAAGCAACAAACTGCTTCCACTTTGCTCGTTCGGCGGCGATCCTTCATGCAGTGCCGCCAGGTATCGTTCATTCCTTGCATCTCTGGCTCTACAGTTCTCACCAACCATGCTCTAACTACTTTTTTCTCTATCCAGCTTTCCCCAGACTGTACCTACCGTTTATTTATGTTAGATGTCTGCTCGCTTTATACTTCCATTCCTCATTCTGATGGTCTCCGAGCTCTCCGATTGTTCCTGGACCAGCTCACGTACCCCTCTATCGCTATAGAGACTCTCATGCGCCTTGCAGAACTTGTCCTTCGACTCAATTCCTTTGAGTTCAATGCACAGTTCTTTGACCAAGTCAGTGGAGTTGCCATGGGCACCAAGATGAGTCCCAGCTATGCCTGCCTCTTCATGGGCTACCTGGAGTATCAGGTGTGGCAGCAGTTTCCTGGATCATTTCCATTGATGTATCTTAGATACATTGATGATGGCGTAGGTCTCACTGATATGCCAGAGGCTGACCTATCTAGGGTGTAGCATACCAATAAGCACTATACAAGGACGCAAGCAGTGCTGTTTTTGCAAGCAATGACATTGGAGAATTTTTCAAAACAACTGTAGGAGTTCGCCAGGGATGTATCCTGTCACCAGTGCTCTTTAACATTTATCTAGAACATATTATGCAGGAGGCTCTCTATGATTATAAATCAACCATATCGATTGGAGGCCGACCTCTGTGTAATCTACGTTTTGCTGATGATATTGATCTGATAGCTGGAACAGAATCAGAACTTCAAGACCTTACCTCTAGACTGGAGAAAGTAACAAGAACATATGGGATGGAAATTAATATAGAAAAAAGCAAGATATTGGTGAATAGCCATAAGAAACATGTTCCGACCAACATTACGTTAAATGGGCAAACGTTAGAAGAAGTTAACACCTTTAAATATCTCGGGTCCACTATATGTAGTGATGGAAGATCAAATAAAGAAATCAAGACAAGACTTGAGATGGCCTCAGCTGCCATGACAAGGTTGAATGTGATCTGGAAAAGTAACATCAGTTTTCCTGTGAAGATCAAATTATACAAATCACTTGTATTATCTATTCTCTTGTATGGGTGTGAGGGCTGGACACTCACTGCAGATACGGAGCGAAGGATTCAGGCTTTCGAGCATAGATGTTATAGAAGAATTTTGCGCATTTGCTATAAAGAGCACAAAACAAATGTCTATGTTAGAGAGAAGATAAACACCTATGCAGGCCATCAAGAACCACTTTTGTCAATAGTGAAACGTCGAAAGCTTGCCTAGTTTGGGCATGTAACTCGTCATGACTCCCTTTCGAAAACGATCCTCCAGGGAACAGTCGAAGGTAAACGGAGAAGAGGAAGGCAAAGAAAATCCTGGGCTGATAACATCAAAGAATGGGCAGGACACGGTTTCTCCACACTTTTACGCATTGCTGAGAATAGAGAGCAGTGGAGGACCCTGTCTGCTGATGCTTCCACCATGGCACCCCTACGACCCATGACGGGTTATGGGTTGAGATGAGATGATGATGACCTATCTAGGTTCATCAACTTCATCAACAACTTCCACCCTGCGATCCAATTCACCTCTCACATCTCCACTTTCTCTGTTAATTTCCTTGACAATGTTGTCACCATCAGGACCCCCCCCCCCCCGACCTTAACACTTCGGTACACTACAAACCCACCGATGCACACAGTTACCTCCTTTATACTTCCTCTCATCCTAAGGCTTGTCGTGACTCCTTGCCTTTCTCACAACTTCTCCGCCTCCGTCGGTTATGCCAAGATGATGACAACTTTCTATGCAGAGCACAAGAAATGTTGGACTTCTTCCGCAGGAGACAGTATCCAGAGGATGTTCTTACCTCTGCCTTAGAGCGTGTTCTCCCTAACTCACGTATAGAAGCCCCCAAACCCCGCCACAAAACCTCCTCTGATAGAGTCAAGTTAATAATGACCTATCACCCTTACAGCACTGCTGTGCAAAGGATCCTGTTTCGTCACCTACCTCTCTTCCAAGCTGACCCTGCGGCGCGGGAAGTGTTCAGTGAGCCACCCTTGCTGGCATATAGACGGGATAACAATTTGAGGGACCCCCTAGTCCACAGCCGTTTGAAAACCGTCAACGATGGCCACTTTGGGACCGAACACGATGTAAGACATGTCCGTATGTAATCGAAACACGTTCAGTCTCGTTTCCTAAGGCCAAGTTCACCATCACCCATGACTTCACATGCGAGTCACGCAACGTCATTTATGCTATTATATGCAAACGTTGCAATATTACTTACGTCGGCCAAAGGGCACACGACTGGGTGACCGATTCTGCAGACATCTCTACGACATCTCTCAGTTGAAATCCACATCTGTGGCCACCCACTTCAATGGCCCTGGCCACCACGGTGCCACTGACATCCAAGTGACAGCCATCAGATCCTGTTCCTTGGACGCCAACAGTGGGTTTCGCCTGGAACAACGCTTCATCCATCTTATGGGTTGCTTTAAACCCCATGGTTTGAAAACCCAATATTCTTTTGTCTGAGGCGTCCTTTTCTATCTAGTCACAGTTGTATTATATCATCTTATTCCATTTAATTATAATTTCTAATTTTTTGTCTTTTCATTTTTTTTTTTTTTACATTTTTTTTTTTAAATAATATTTATTTATTTATTTATTTTTTATTATTTTTATTTTTTTCCCCCACTTTTCCCTCACTCTGTTTTCTATTTCTTGTTTTCATTATTTGTTATGTTTTGTTTTTAATGTACTATCCACTTCCGCTTTGCTTTCCGGTTTAGTGGCAGTCATCTCTGCTCCAACATGTGACTGGACATAAGGGAGTGTTTTTTTTTCTTATTTTTATAGTTTCATGTTCTCTACTTAATTCTCACTGTCTTTCCCTCCTGTCTCGTGTTTGTCTGTCCCTGCTGACGAAGGCCTTATGGCCGCAATGTATGTTTTTCTTGTCCTTTTTCTTTGTAAGACGTATTACTATTTGTGTGTTTTTGTATATATATATTTTTTCATTCTACCGTTCTACAGTTCTGCAGTTCTGCGCCAAGTTCTTTTTAGTCGGCCTCTCTTTCGCTTTCCTTTGGGGGTCCATAGCATAGCGGTTCCTGTAGACGGCAGAACGAGCAAAGACATCAACAACAGAATGAATAAAGCTAGAACAGCCTTTGCTAGTCTAAACAACATCAATAAGTCTTCCCAGTACAGCACAAACACCAAATTAAGATTATATGAGAGCTGTGTACTTTCTTTGCTTCTCTATTGTGCGGAATGCTGGACGACGTGGCCAACCCTCCTCCAGCATCTGCCAGCTATTGATGGTGTGCATGACCTCTTGGTTGCCCGAGTAAACAGCTCTTGGCTGGTGATGGTATTCGGCCAACAAATTCTTAGAATTTTCCATAGGAGATTGTGTGGAATAAGGACAATTTCAACATTCTCTTCACTGTTACTCTCCAGCATTCCGCACCACAGAGAAGCACAGAAAGTACACAGCTCTCATATAATCTTAATTTGGTGTTTGTGCTGTACTGGGAAGACTTCCAGATGTTGTTTAGACTAGCAAAGGCTGTTCTCTCTTTATTCTTTATGTTGTTAATTTCTTTGCTCGTTCTGCCGTCTGACGTTACTAATTATGTTAGGTATAATACATAGCCTCTTTATTTTAGATTTTAGATACCAGAGAAATAATAGATAAAGTTCATAGTTGATGGCAAAGAACAATCAGTTTATCTCCCTTTTCTGTGTCTTCCTCCCGTTTACTCTCTCTCTCTCTCTCTCTCTCTCTCTCTCTCTCTCTCTCTCTCTCTCTCTCTCTCTCTCTCTCTCTCTCAGTTTTCCTTCTTTGTCACTTACTAATAGTTCACAGTCACGTGATAATATCTTATATTTTGAGCCACATCTTCCTGAAAATGTTTCTACTTGTTCAGAACGTCTGTTTTCTTGACAACGATCCATGACTCTCAAAACTCATAATTCTCAACTCCATGACTCTCAGACTCATAGTTCACAGCTATTATATTCTGTAAAGCGTGAAAACTGAGAAGGGGGCCGGGGGAGAGAGAGAGGCTCTCACAACTGTTAACACTTAATACAAATCTCTGATCTTGCGGAATCAACTGGATGACATAGTTTTAAAATTCCCCGGGACGAACCTACTACATAATTGCATTAAAGATCCTAAACTATATAATGGGAGCTACAAGTATGTATAAAGGCAAATCGTTTTCATTTACGAAGGAGAAAGCACATACAGCAATACAAGGAGAACAATTGCGCTGATACAACAACGTCAACAGATGCTAGCAGACTCTCGGCCGTAAACAACAATTTGATATCCGCCACAGAACAAACTAAATAGAGGACAGATCAAAGAGAAAAGGGAAAGTCTAAGAAGGAAAAGACATGTAACTGTTGGATGGACAGCAGAAGCAGACCCACGTCTATGGAATTCTGTTATGTGCTAAAAACTCGGCTAGATAAGCTATACAAGCTCAGAAATCAACTTATACCCTTGGCTAAAATCAATATTACATATTTGGCAACTTTTATTTAGACTTGATAATCTAATACAGGGCTGGGCGCGTGCCAAAAACTGCAACAACTTTGTTAATGAGGCTGTGATCTATCAAATACAAAATTTCATTGCATTACTTTGATTGTTTTTTAAACTATTAAAAAAATAGCTCCAAATGCATGTGAAATGAACAAAGCATTTAAGACAAACATAAATGTTTATTAACTGAAGACAAAAAAATGTATGCATCAGCAACGCAAACGGCTATAAACTGAAAACATCAAATACACATATATAATATTTTAATGCTAGGATTACAAAAAGTGTAATAAACCAATCTTAATATAGTGATATTATATGGTGATTCTATATGGTAGCGAGACATAGACAACCTATGCTAAGCAAGAAAGAAGGTTCAATGCCTTCCGTCTACGGTGTCTACGCCACATCCTCGGCATTTCGTGGAAGGACAAAGTGACACATGTCAAGGTGTTGTCACGTCCTGACCTTCAAAGTATGTATACACTGCTTAGACAGCGCAGACTACGCTGGCTTGGCCATGTCCGCCGTATGGAAGATGGTCACATCCCGAAAGATATCTTCTACATACAACTGGCAGATGGCAAAAGAACAGTTGGGCGACCGCAGCTGAGATTCAAACATGTGTGTAAGAGAAACACGAGGGCACTGGACATAAATACAGCAACCTGAGAGGATGTAGCTGCCGATCGCACCAGTGGAGGTGCTATCTGCGGCGCCACCTCAGATTGGGAGAAAAGGAGCTCACACAACAAGCAGAAGAGAGGAGAAAACGTCGGAAGGAAAATCAGGAAAATAAGCAGCTGAGGGCTGTCACCTCAGGGGCGCATTCCCATAGTCAGTTATGACTGAAGGGGCTATTATTATGATATTACATTTATTATTATTATTATATGGTGATAATTTTTACAGCATTGCTAGAACTAAGTCCTCAAATTTAGATATAATATTTTGATGTTTTTTTTGTTGTTAAAAAAACGAGTTTTGCCTCGTTTTTTGTGAGACGTATCCAGTTTAATCTAGTCACAATAGTTGAAGACACGGGTGCAAATATACAGGACCTTACGATCTGATGTAACAGTCTGGCAAAACAATGGATAAACATGAGTTATTCTTAGCAGTGTGTACGTAAAGTACGGGTGTTAGCTTCTTTTTTTTTGTGATATTATAAATAACTTTGAACGTTTTTGAAGGGTACATCATTCTCTTAGTCAATATTAATGAATGTCGTCTTCTGCAGCTAAATAAAAAAGATATCGTAAAGCAAAAAGAAAAAAAAAATTCTGCCGTGTAATTTTCGACCACGTTTCGCGGACCCTTAATGGAACAAGACCCACTTTTTCAGACTTTGGCTAACAGGACACTTATCTGTAGCCGAAAAGATCGCACTTAGAGAAACAAAAAAACAGGATACGTAGCTTATTTTAACTTCCTATGAGCCATATGGCACCCTTCAAGATGTACGCTATTCCATCATGCGCCATCGAGTACGGTCGTTCAGCTATAGTCAAAGTTTATTTGGTCAACCATTTATACTATTTCAAGAAACTTGTTTCTTGTATACAAGACTTACAACAATTCAAAACATTATTCATCCAAGTTACAACAATTCTATTTATAGATATCATCATCATGACACTTCAGCTCCCCAAGGAGCATAGGCCTACAACAAACATATTATAAGTCTTCCTGTCACGTGCCATCATCTCAAGACCTTTCTATATCTTATTTATCTCTATGTCTATCTCCAGTTTTCTTCTCCATGTCTTCCTTGGTATTATTCTACCTTTCTTACTCGGAGATCTAAATATTATTCTACCTTTCTTACTCGGAGATCTAAATATTATTCTACTTCTCTTACTCGGAGATCTAAGTATTATTCTGCTTCTCTTACTCGGAGATCTAAGTATTATTCTACCTCTCTTACTCGGAGATCCAGGACTGCTTTGTATTGCTATCAACAGGTTTCCTCATCGTCTAGCATATTCAGCACCAACGTCCTCTTCCGTTCATGATATGTTCTCATTGTGATAGTGGCAATCCAGGTTATATGCTAGTGAAATTGTTCGTTATGTACTGACCCTGTAGTGTGTACGTTCTTGATTAAACCAACGATGATAGTGACCTGTCTTTGTTCTTGTGTACGTTTGTCTATTACGTTAACTATTGGGCCTGTCTTTCTAATGTGACTGCTGAGTGACGCCCAAATGACCAGACAACTATGATGACTGCAATGACTGATCGACTCGTGGCTGACAACAAAATTCCTTTATAGTTGACAATAACATATTTACAGTTGGCCATCTCTGTGCCTGATTATAAAGGTAATAAGAACACATATGACTTCTACGTTGACACTTCATACAGCGTGTAATTCACTGGTCAGGAACTACTTGTTTAACGCTTGACCCCTGCTGACTACTGTAATGATATCTACTATTCTATACTTGTTAATGGGCTGTTCTCAGTATATTCAATTTGGCCTCGAAATATTAGCTGGGTCACCACCAGTGCTGGAAACTTATTCTTAGCCACAAGAACTGATCTTTATAAAGTCTGCCCTATGTGTCTGACACTGGACCACTGCTTCTAAACACTTGTTCTTGACTATCTGCACTTGATTAACTATTCGAGAGTTTACCTACCAAGGTTTTTCTTGAATGAACTGCTGGCGATATACTTGGACACAGCTCGTCATGAAAACTATTTATCGTGAAAACATCTTTCGTCTGTCTTCCTTTCTGCTGACTGCATCGGCACCGTAAATACAATGGTACCTGAGCTGGCCATTACTTTATAGATGGTCGTTACGGTTAGTCTATGCTAACCTGCTCTTAGCTGTCTACCAGAGCGAAACGACCAGTGAAGAGTGAACTAAAACTCTTCTGTCAGCGCACCAGTGTCACTGATGACGTATGAACTAAGTCCCGCTACTCAATAATTATCCCTTCTTATTCTAATCTCAGTTATCTCTCTTTCCTATCACATCATAAATATATGATAATGATGACCATCAATATATATATATATATATATATATATATATATATATATATATATATATATATATATATATATATATATATATATATATATATATATATATATATATAATTAAAAATAAAAGATATTTTCTCATAAAGATATATGTTTACTGCTTATTATTAAAAAAATTACATGCATAAAGCAATCAGCATTCATTATAGTATCTGGGTAATGCGTAAAAATGTCCAAATGGATCACAAAAAATTAAAATGTAAACAAAATAGACAGTCACCGAAGCATCTTAAACCATGATAATGCATGGTTTGACATGAAATTAACATTTGGGCAAGAACTTTAATAAGCTACTTAACTAGAAATAATCAGTTATTTTTAACACGAAATAAGACATATGAGATATCCATAGCACGAATGGCATCAATATGACACTTTCTGTTACACTTTTAGAAGTGATTTATCTACGGTTCCACCAAAACTTCTAGCACCGTCAACTTTGATATGCTCACCAGAGATAAAACCTGCAGCATCCGATGCCACGAAAGCTACAGCTTCAGCTATATCTTCAGCAGTTAAATTTCGTCCCTTCAGTGGAGTAATTTCACCTTCAAACGGTGCCACCGCTTTCGCAATCTTGTCCCTATTTTCTCCAAAATCCCTTCCAATTTTGGTTGGAATGTATCCGGGAATTACCGAATTTACACGGATTCCATTAGGTCCCAAATCGACAGCCAAACAACTAGTCAGGTGATCGAGAGCAACTTTCGAAAGTCCATAGACTGTCGCTAATGGAATTATTATTGACTTTACATTAGACGAGATGTTGACAATATTCCCTCTAGACCTTTCCAGATGTGGTACTGCTTGTTGAATAAGAAAAAATACAGACTTCAAGTTTGTGTCAAAGATTCTGTTGTACGATTGCTCGGTGGCCGTCCGTATGGATAAGTTGATCCCTGCAACACCGGCATTGGCCACCAGAATGTCCAAGCGTCCAAACTTCTGAACGGTCTGGTCAATTATCTCTTTCCGTACACTCGGATCGTTTAAGTCACCTAGAACAGTAATGAATCTGTCCTGGTGGCCACCACTGACCGTCACAACTTTGTCGAAAACTGACTTTAGTCTGTCTTGGTCACGTCCACACAAAGTGACCTTTGCACCCCGGGAGGCAAACAGTATGGCAATAGCTTCTCCGATACCAGAACTGGAACCTGTCACTATGGCAACCTTGTCACTCAGCTGAGAAGCCATTGTGTTGTAATATTTTTACACCTGATTACAAGATAATCCAAAAATTTGCAATAGCGTAATAGCCTCGGGCAAAAACTGTAACCCAAACTGATTAGTTTTTACAAAAACAGCGACAGAAACTTTAGTCTCAAACCGACTTTATATAAAAGCCACCAGAAATGACTTGTTAGATAGTATGTAAATCTGAACAAGGCTCACTTTATATACAAAGTATGGTGCTCCAATGTCGCAAAGTTTGTTGTGTTATAAATACACGTGATGTGACATTGTGGCGTTACAACACTGTCACGGAGAGTTTATTGATCATAAATTGCCTATATCCTCTTCTTTTTTCTTTCACCCGTATCCTCTATTTTATTATCACTCTTTACCTTTTTCCTGTATTTTTCGCATCCATTCGTTGCGAAAAATATTTTGTTCCCATTCTCAACTTTACCGTTTTCTTTCTCATATTGGTAAACGCATTTATGACATAACGTGTCAGAGAGAGAGCGTTAAAATGCATTCTATTGCATTAGGTGTCAGTGGACGAAACTGTAAATATATTCGTCTGGCCAGACATAGGAGCAGACATATGTCTACAGCATTCCCTGCACCAGACGAAATACACCGTGAATATTCGCTTTCGCCAGACCTATAGGCGACAAATTTGTCTGCATTTTCACCTGCCACAACGAGTTGCATCGGCTGATCGCTCAGTGAGGCGCGATAGCCGACATCTCCTCGGCGCAGTTTGAGACATTTGTCTGGAAATCCCAGCTGACAAGGCACTCACTGTTGGCCTGGTCAGCGTGAGGTGTGAAAACGCACGAGCGTCAGTTCATGGTAGTCTTCTAGTTGATGTAAGGTGTTTTAGAAGGAAAGGGGAGATTATTTCGTTTGGCGAAATAAAGTTGGGACCCCTTTGACTGGTAATAGATATAACCAGAATGTTAAACTTTATTTTCATTCAGTCCTCAAAATGTTTCAGTAGACAGATCGCTGTGCTAGATCAAATATCTGTGTTTTGGCGAAGTCTGAGTTTCTTGGCCATCTTGCCGAGTTCTAGACTACCATTAGATTGCAGTATTCTAGTTCATGGTTTAGTCTGTAGTTCTGTGTGGGGAGGTAAGTATTATTTATAATATCTAGTATTTTGTGAGTGTTTAAAGTGATAATCGCTTATTTCATATTTCACTAGTTAGATTTGGTGCAGAGTGCTTAATTATATAGTCTGTATTATTTTCTAGTGACGTGTTTCAGTGAAAAGCAGAATAAATTATAATTTATAGCTTAAACAACAATGTAGCTATAATGAATTTAATTTAACTGCTAAATAATAAGACGGGAACAATTTTTCTAAACTAACTTATAAATGCTAGATGCCTCATGAGTGTTGACGGAATACGTATGTATTCCTAATTCATGAGGATTGATGATTTTTAAATATATAATTTATTGCACGTGAAGTTTTAAATGATAAGTCAAGCTGTACGCTTGCATTTTAAAAAACGTAAGTTATATTGAGTACATAATATGTAACATATTTCATATGTGGTTTTTCTTTATTCAGTGAATACTGGGGTAACCCAAACTTTGCCGGCGTTTTGTACAGAGACATACCTAATAAATGCTTATACTGGGCTTTTGAGCCAGTGCATATTTCTACACTAACTCTAATGTACATGCTGCCTTGTGGCGAGAAAAATTACAGAAATCTAAAACATTAACTTTCCGACATTGTTGACAAGTGTGTGGTGAACCAAAATTATTTGTTGAGAGAAGTTGTCCACCGGTCATCTTCCTAATTAAGGGAAACCTCGTGTTCTGACATTGTGTGCTCGTTTAAGCCTAATTCTTACCTCGTGAGTCAAGTGACACTAACTTTAGTCTGAAATAACTATCGCATGAAGCAGATGCTACCATCTCACTCGTGGAACTCTTTTTCTATTATCACATCTCACTGTGGCTATCACTCATTCTAACCTATTCAGAAGGGACCAACCCAAGTCTTAATTTCCCTATCAAAAATCTACGACAAACACACTTAATATTACTGACGAGTCTTTAGAACTACAGAGGTGTACTTGAAGTATTTGGCACCAAGGTAGAATCCTTCCTTAGGCACACCAATAAAACACATAGAAGAATATATTATGCTTGCAGTAGATTTTAAAACAGTACAGTACTGTCATAATAGTGTCCGATGGCACCCACATACTATAATTCGCCAGCATACACTTTTGCAATGCTGGTTCCTGTAACCATTTGGGTTAGATGATGAGATTACTAGTTTCATAATGCACAGCTTCATATTAGCACCCATGAATGACATACCTGAGGCGGCAGTAGCAATAATCTTTGAAAGGAGTCAGGATGATCTTAAAAGACCTTAAAGAGATAGGATGGGAAGGCTTTGCTTGATTTTGTTGAAGACTTACCTGAGATAGACTCAGGGATATGAATGGTACCTAATAATCGTCATGGGATGTTGCAGGACGATCCTCGGGATATTGTTCCTGGATCGCATTCAAAGAAAAAGATAAGATATACATACAGGATACCTACAGCAGCAAATGACGACCCTCTGACAATAACAGAGAGGCGGAAACTGTCACAAAATGCGCACCCCATTTATTACAATCTTGAGGCAAAAGAAGCAAAAATCTTTGAAAACGCCATGAAGGTCTGGAAAGACCTTAAGGGGATTGTATTTGCAGTGTTTTCATACTGAACGATTACGTTCAAATAGTCCCATAACTATACCCGGATGTTGACACTAGTGCATGCGCAGTGGACAGCAATGGTCAACCGTCTTCGCTTCTTCTGATTAGGCCTCTCAGCCAGTCAAGCTGCATGTCTAATTTTAGAAACCATTTGATTTTAAATTAAATTGATTTGTTACTTATATTCAGTCTAGTTCTAGTTCTTACGGTAACATAACAGTAAAGGAGGGGAAGGCTTTGCGTGATTTTATGGACGGCTCACTTTGATAGGCTCTGGGAGTGAAGAATAAATGAATAGTCTGATGCATTAGAAAACAATGGGATATTGCTAAAATATCCTTGGGTTATGGGTCGCATTCAAAGAAAAAAGATATCACGTACAGTTGAAGTTGCTGCAGTAGCACATGAAGACCTCACAACAACGAAGAGACGGAGGATGCCACTTATCACGATAGCATCGGCTAACCAAATATTTTACATCTAAGGCAGTCTATCTGAGTAGAAATTTTCCGAAATGTAAATATTTAACACCGACAGCACGAGTGATATATTAACAAAGTAGATAATGATCAAACGATTATTGGGTTTATTAATTAAATATCTACACATATAGGCTTAGTAATGGTTAGAACGTGATGATGGTAAAAGACGATTCACACAAAACACACACATGAGATTTTAATATTGTAGTTAATTAAGTAGTAGTTAATTAAGAATGAGCTTGTGTAAAGCAAAATGATGATGATGTAATACGATACGTGTTACCAAAATGGTGAGTAATCTACACAGTCACTGTGTCTCTAAACGCTTCACCAGGATAGGATGATTCACAGGTATACATAGAATATCTCAAGTTGTTATAAGTTATGTCGAGTGGGGTATCTCTAAGTCGAGGACGTTCTGATGAAAACTTCTGTTGTTCTGAGAACGTTGATAATATACCGTCCTTCACTGTTTAACAATATCTCTGTAGCGTTGATCAACGGTTAACAGTTGTCGTATGAAAATTGTCTGTTGTCTAATCACTGAAGGTTGCTGGCCAGACTGGATATCTTCACGAACTGTTCTTAATATGTAGTATGTAATCGTAATTCATGAAATATACTTGGAGTAAGCTGCACTGGATTTGACTATGGAATCTGCTTCCTAGAATGCGCTTAAGAGTTTGTTGCACTTTGTATAAATATGAGATTCAACTATTGAGCTCTTTAGCTTGACTTCAGATGTTACGCTTCCGATGGATCTGAACTTGATATTTGGAGATAAGTAGTCAACTGTGAGCTTCAGATTGACTTATGTAGTAAGCTTTTGATGGATGTGAACTTGATATAACTATGTATTTACCTTGTGCGCATGTGGTATTTGTTGACGAAAAATTTTGCGTCCACTGCTTTTATCGTGGGTGAGAAATATTTCTTTTTTTAACTGAGGAACGAAGAATGTCCTATTGCAAATTGTGCAAACCAAATGTCCGTTTTGATAACTTATTTTTGGTTAGACGTCAGACACGTAGCGTGTAGACACAGGCTTCTGATGGACTGAAGACACACAAAAGTCTTCGTAATTTTTCACATTTAATATATTCTGGATGACTTTCGTTTATTCTACATTTCACTCATGATCTCTATGAGTTCGATTCTAATGATGTTAAATATATTGTGCTTGAGAGTGTGTGCGTATGGAAGACTGTGATGATAATTTAACAAGCTAGACAAGGTAAAGTAAAAGGTGAAGTATGAACTATTAATTACTTCCTATCATCTTAGAGGAAAATCTTCTGATTTTATTTAATCATGTAATAGAAGAATTAATTGAAAAACTATGTCTCGCACATTTAGCTAAGAGGTTAAAATGAATAAAGAATAATAAAAAAGTATTAATACTTTGTATAAGATCTGCTAACCTTCTTTTCCCTTCACAAAATCCTTTAAGAACACAATTCACCACAGATATGAATTATTTTATCCACTCTGAATAAACACGTGTATTTAGGCTAGGCGTTTAGGGATTTCTTCTCTACACCACAATGTTAAAAAAACTGGACTCCTCTCTCTAGCGAGCTGCGCGGTATATTATATCTCTAAAAGTCAAATGTGGGTCCCTTGGACTGGTGACGTACAACTCCGCCCATACAACCTATAGCTAAGAGACCCTCTGGTCACTCATTCCCAGGATCTTTCTTGTCCCCTGTAATTCCAAAAGTGGGTGGGGCAATTCGCGACCAACTTTCGTTACCTGGCTTGCCTGACAAACAGGTGTTGAGATAATTGGCTGGCTGTCGTACAGATAGGTTGTGAGTAATTTTTGGAGTGTCTGAGTAGAGTGGATGGTGATAGGTACGTGAGAAAGGTGTGAGAAATGTATTTCACGGGTGGTAGCTTGAGGAAAAAGATATGTCTCTGGAGTAAGTTTCTCTATTCCAGTCTATCTATACGACTGTAATTTAGTACAAGGCAACCTCGCCGTCCTCATACATATAAATATAAGTTTAACTACATACACACATAGCTATGTGACAACAAGACACACAAACGTGAAAAACTACGGTTATTTTGGTATGGGTCTGACCAACACACAAAGTTAAGTTTCTTTGTTGTTTATTATCATTAAACTTGACAACACCAATATCTAAAGAAAGATCAAATAAAAATCAGATTTACACACATATGAAATAGCAGAATAAATGCGCCCACCCTATGGAGAAAAGAACCCAACAGTTAATAACCAAAAGGTCGAAGGTTAGCACTATGTTACAGAGTAGACAGTAAAATAACCAAGTTCCTACTATATGCTATACAGTAAAGTAAATACGTTTAAACAAATCCAATGTTGGTAAATTCTCTGAAACAAAGAAAAATGTTCAGGAACTCTTTCATACAGTGGCAACTCAATCACTCTTACCTACTCTTGGTGATATCCCTTGGAAATACAATTTCCCTGAATATATGTGTTATCTGGTTCACTTCCCAAATTGGCCCCAGTTCATCCTCTAATAAACACAAAGACTAGTGAGGTGATCTCCGAATCTGGTGTGGGGTTTTCCTGGATGAACAAAATGTCACCTTCAAATAGTTGATGTAGGAACGTGCTTTTGCGGTTCGCAGTTAAAAGAGGAAAATACTTCCAGTATCGGGAAACATCTGATTGCTAAAAAAAATGTTACAAATGATGATGATGTTAATCCTATCGGACAACTTTATGTTAGAGCTCCGAATTCTGTACAGCGTAAAATCTGGATAGATCCGCTTGAATACTACTGTCAGAAGTCGGGAACATTAATGTTATTTTGTACACCCCAGTGGGCTGGTAAAAAATTGGAAAATCAATCTGGGTTTGGTAAGTCCAGTTAAACTTATAAGTTAAAATCGTTGGCAAATGCTCGCTCACAAATGAAATTGGTGACGCACAAGCCAAGAAAAAGAGACAACATTAACCAATCAGAAAAAAGACCGCTGGACGTTCTTGTGATCAGGTCTGCGAAGAAATACAAGAACAATATATATATATATATATATATAATGCTAATCCTATATTTACGCACACAGACGGGGACAAGACTATCTCTCCTCCACTCCGTCAGTCCTGATTAAATTTAAAAGGCACACGGTGTTTCCTTTTACGCCTGCACGGTCAGCTTCGCTAGCGCTGAGTTTTAGGTCGGATGGAGTTATGCAACTGTCCCGCCCCTTTCTCTCGGTTAACGATCAGCATACACTGGCAATTATCACAAACTATCGCCGGTCGTTAAGTAGCTATTAATTTTGATGGCGTCTGATAGTTTAGTCGTATGATATTAAATAATAGGCACTTATAATAAATACGAACAATGAAATAAAGCGTGAATTCTTTTCTGTCACTATCAGTCGCACCTAGCATATAAACCATTCATCTAAACCGTCTCTTCTTGTGTGAGAAAGCGTGTGGTGAAAATTAACATTATAACTGAACATCTGGTATGAAATAGCTACGCGTTATTTTATTTCACTAGGTTTTAACAGCGAGAAAAATCTAAGTGAATTATAATGGTGAAAGCTAACACTTTTAATTGGTAAAAGCTAACACTTTTAAACTCGTAAGCACTAATTTCGACCACACGAAATCATAATGAAAAATCCCCACAAATTGCTAATAACACATTTAACGAAATGGTTCTAGAACTGCGTGCTTAGACTATCCAAAAATTATGAGTGACAAATGATAGCAGGTTTAAGATAACACAGCTTATATATCATTATATTTCTCTGATCTATAGATGTTGCTAATTTTCGCGCTACCGTGTGTAACGGAGAATTAAAAACAGAGTTACAAGATTAAGGCTTACGGCCAGCCTTTCGTCGGCGTTTTCGACCGTCGTCAAAAGACACACAAGTAACGGGGTTCTGCCCGCTTCTGAAGATCAAAGAGCCCAGGGATTTCTGACATTCCCTGAGTACGAACTTCAAAGGGTCTGTGTTTTTCACGTGCGGTCTGTCAGGTATCGTATGATTGACAGATAAGCTCGCGTGAGAAGACGAGGTAAACAAACCTGATTCGCTACCTGTTATGACGGGCAGGTCACGAAAGTTTGTAAACACTTCGTTTTCTTATGTTAAAAGAAAAGAGGCGGGACGAAAAAGTACGCTTGTGTAAGTAAACACAGGCAGTAAATGCACGGTTTTAGCTAGCAAGTCACAGAGCGCTACGAGATTTCAAAGACTCTCAGATTACTGCAGTCTCTTTTTCCATTATACGTCACACTGGCCAATGCAAAAGTGTCGCCCGCCTTCCACCTGTCATATCACCTTCTGTTAGTCTATCGCTCCGTGTGTTCGCATCGGCCTTTATTACCTCGGTCCTTGTCGCTAGTACGCTAACAAGTCCCTTTGTATTCCATTTATTCCATGTATTCCATGGCGGATCGTTTAAACAAGATGAGAAGGCTTCTTCACCTGGCCAAGCTGGGCGCCTCCCTGCTTGTGTGGACAGCGGCCAAGCAATAAAGAGACTAAGCTTTTGTGACCGCCACGCTCGCTTCAAAGTTAACAATAGTCCACAGAAATTGTATCATGCCCAGATGTCTGATTTTGATCAAACCAAATGTGTTTCACCCGATTTATCACGAGGCAATGTGGACTTCAGAAGATGATGCCAGGTATAGGGACTCAATCAAAAGAATTTATTTTTCCACCGATGAAAGAACAAATTAACTACTACCGGTCGCGAGTAATCAAACGATGAAATAGCAAATGTGGGATGAAAGAGCACAATGTTTGAGAAAATAAAATAAGAAAAATGTAGAAAAAGGTAGAGCGATAAGGCATTGGCGCTCGTTTATCACAATTATTAATATTTTGCGTGTGTGTATATAGAATATATTCATGTTGAAGCGTATCACACATGTCATAGAGGTAAAACGCTATGGCACATTATGAAAAAAGTGAACAGAGAAGTAGCGCTTTGGACAGGAAGGTAGATAAATATGGTAGCTTACGGCATTCAGTAAAACATGTGGAGAAGATATTCCCCTGCCAAAGTATTCTCCTATATTAATTCACTCACTCATCACCCGTTAACTCCCATAGGAGCATAAGACTTCAACAAACTCACGCCAAGACTTCTGCACCGCGTCATCAGTTCCAGTCTTTCTCCTTCCCTTCTCGCTATTTTGCAGCCAATGCAAAGTTGAAGACTCCTTTGAACTATCTACTCTAGTGCTTCTCAATCAGCGTTCCGCAGAATCCTAGGGTTCTGCAATAGGTCATTAGGGGTCCCGCGAGAGATCGTGATTAAACTTACATTAGCATTGTTATACTTTTCTGGGGGGAGGGGGAACCACAAAATTGGAGTTGGCTAATAAGTTGGCCTCACTCCAGAAATACCTCCATGCATGGTTAGGGATTTAATAGTATGTGCATGGTTGGTCGTGTAATAGATACTGGCTGTCATTTAGTACAAGCAGTAGTGACACGGCCCCGTGTATTTCAAATGGATATATGAAGAAAATAAAGAAAGAAAAGGACTGCTGTACCATCAGGCATGTCGTCTAAGGCAGCTAATTAAGAAATCACGACTACAAGAGCATGTCATTGCTTAGTGCAGGCTAACTGCTAGGGCATCTGCTACAGTTGTGGCTCTATGCCCCGGAAGGAACGTTAAGGGAAATGATGATGATGAATAGTAATACGAGAGTCCGATTGGCAAGGATGGCAGTGTGCTTTCATCTCACGGCATCGAATCGAAACCTGGTCACCTTTCATTCTACCCAACTTTAAATTGGTACCTGACTTTACTCTAGAGTTATAAAAGGCAAAGGCAAGGGGCCAGGGAACTTGTCCCCAACACCTCATTAAGCTGGACCTAGATCGGTGAAGGCTCTAATATTTCACTCCACTGCTGTAGTTTATGCTGCAGAACTACTTTTACATTGTTTAATAACATGTTACATATCTTAAAACGAAATAAACGTCTATGAAAAAATAATCGATTCTCTAAAAGATGAAACATTGTAAAACTGTAAACCATACAGAAATAGTTTTTTTTGTTTTTTGTTTTTAGGTCTGAGTTTAAAAAAAAAACACACACACTGAAGAAGGGATTGTTTCATTCCATGGATGTTACAAGACCCCCCCCCCCCCCCCCCGATTTTTTATTATAATTTAGTGTTCCCTGCTAGTGAGAAGTGTGGCAATAACAGAGTGAGGGATATATTTGTTTGCTGAAAGGAAAATTTGAGTTTTTTACCATATAAGTTATCCTACTACCTTAAACCAAGGTGTCTTAACTTGTGGTCCACAGGGGTCCGTGAAAGGATTCTAAAGGGTGCTGCTGTCGCTGTTTTCAAGAGTAACACAGATGCCACGGCCACAGTACCTTTGTAACCAGATCTGCTTATCGCTTAAGTCTGGGGCCGGACGTTCGTGACAGTGGGATATCAATTCTTTGGGTATATATGTATCACCACAGGGTCAGGTATTGTGGAGCCGTCGTAAGACCCATAATTTGCAGGTTCAGTTTCAAAGGAATAATTTTCCTTGCTAACGTTTTACAGTAGAACTCCATTTATCCGAACCCCATGGGACCGAGCATCGTTCGGATAATCAAATGTTCGGATAATTGGATTACATAATGTATCGAGTACATGTACACATATGTCTAACAATAATTAACCATCACAAGAAAAATACACTATAAAACATATTTACCTGTACTGTAATAATAATACCCACACTGTATTAGATCACTGTATCACCAAAATTTTTCATTACACTGCAGTGCATGTACTACTTGTATTAATTATTTTTTTTAAGAAAGAGAAATGTTTTCAAAATAACATTACAAACGATTCAAAACCAGGCGCAACTTACGTATACATGTACTTGCACAGATGTAGCCCACTATTTAAAATAATGAGGAATCCTCTTTTGCACCAAACTGGATAGTCTCCTTTTGGCTGCTAAGTCCCGCATTCTCTTCAACAGCAGAAGCTGTGTAGGACAGCTGTCATCTTCTTGCTCGTACCAAGCCATCGCTGTTTCTAGTGCTATAAAGGCCTCTTCAGGATTTGGTCGACGTTTTGGGTTTTCTTCATAATCTACAAGTACATCATGTACTTCTGAGGAGTCTTCATCATCGGTCACTACATGTATTTGTTTTTCTTCTTGCACAAAAGACAAAATTTCTTCGTCATTCAAAAACTGAAAACAAGAATCATTATCATCTTCTAGCCACATGTGTGCATCATCTTTTGTTACAGTCCAAAAATCCGGGCATTGCTTGAAACAGTTCCACAACTTCATTTATGCAATCATCATTTGTGTCCACTGCAGTAGTTTCATTTCCTCCTTCTTTCCCAAGCAATCTATTCCAAGCCTTGTTGAGATTATCTTGTGACAGGGTGGTCCAAGCATCAGCTAACATATAGCAGCAGTCTTTGAGATTAAGCTTTTTGGAAAACGCCACCACACTTTCTTCATCTTCAGCCAACAATAAACGACGCAGGACTTTCTTCTTGTACATCTTTTTAAGCTTTGCTATAACACCCTGATCCATTGATTGAATCAGTGCTGTTACATTGGGAGGCAGAAAAATTACTTTAAAATTTGCATCAACTGCATTCAATGTATCCGTCTCTGGATGAGATGATGCATTGTCCAGTAGAAGAATTACTTTTCCAGTTTTCTTTTCTTGTTCTCTCAACCTCTTCACATTTGGGATGAACTGATTTGTATATCAATCAAGAAATATTTCACTATTCATCCAAGCACTCTTCTGTGCTTTGTAGCACAATGGGAGACATGTCACATTCTTTAAACAACGTGGTTTTTTGGCTTTGCCGATCATTAGCACCGGTAAACGATGACTTCCACTGGCATTCGCGGCTACCAAAATTGTTACTCTCTCTTTGCACTTTCTAAACCCAGGGGCAGCTGCTTCGCGCTGAGATGCAAGTGATTTTTGAGGCAATGATTTCCAGTATAAGCCAGTCTCATCGGCATTATACACATCATCGAGTGAATAGCCGCCTTATTCCAAAAAAAGCCAAGAATGTTTCTTTAAAATTTTCAGCGGCAGTTGCATCGCTAGATAAAGATTCCCCTTGAATCTCCAATTCTCGTATGCCATGACGAGATTTAAAGTTTCTTAACCATCCCTGGCTAGCCTTAAAGTCAGGAGGACCGTCAAGTTGATTGTTGAACTGAAGTGCCTTTTCACACAATAGAGAGCCAGAGATAGGTTCCTTTGCTTCTTCTTTGCACAAACCATATACACAAAGCCTCTCCCAATTTCAAATCTTTCGCATTTCTCATGGTTTTACGTTTCTTCGACCCATTTTCACTATCCAATGTCGATGCAAAACTCTTAATTTTATCCTTGTTACTTTTGATGTCAGAGACGGTAACTTTCCCAACATTGAAAATCCTCGCAAGTGAAGACACAGTTTCACCTTTTCCTAGTCTCTTGATAATTTCTGTTTTCGTTTCAATTGACAAAAGATTGCGGTTCCTTTCATATGCTTTAGGCCTACTGGAAGATGCCATATCGCACAGAGAAATACTTGTACACCAAAATTATTCTGCTGTAGTAGCAGACACAATTATTTTAAGTTGAACTGTCTGTTTAGCCAGTGTTCTGCCTAGAACGCACACGTACATTGGATTGGTAAACCAGATATTAACTGACTTTATGATCTAACTGACTTCCTGTACGTAAGTGACCGACCATTAGCCCATCCCATTCTCTACAAATTGTTCGCATACATTTGAAGCTTACCGCATCAAAAGATTCAGAAATGTAGTCTAACGTGATTGGTGGCGCCTGATTTTTTTTTTCTGGAAAAAGTGTTCGGATAATTGGATGTTCGGATAATTGGGGTTCGGATAAATGGAGTTCTACTGTATTTCTATCCTGACGATCAATACACGCTATATTGGCGTATATCCAACACGAGTTAGTGGTCTAATGTTTTTTTTTCCTATTATAATTAAGCTCTCATGTGGTTTATAAATAAAACTTGATAACTGTGAACTGACACCATGTTTATAAACGAGTACATTAGACGTGATTTATGCTTATTTATGCTTTATCCATAATTTCCTGTAGTCTAGTATAAAATGCTTCTTTCACAGACTCTTCATTGTCATTAGTTGGTGCATAAAATTGCATGACATTTACATTTATTTTCTTTTCAGCTGTTTTAAACGTAGCTGTTATTATTCTGGGTCCAACGGCTTCCCATTCAATGAGTGCTTTCTGTGCGTCTTTAGATAAGATAAGAGCTACCCCTTCACTGTGGTGTGAACTTTCGTCTTCATGTCCTGAGGACAGCACCAATTCACCTGTGATGAGTTTCTTCCTGTCTACCCCCTTCCACTTTGTTTCACACATTCCCAGAACCTCGATTTTTTTATTCCCTCATTGCTGCTGCTGCTTGTGCCACTTTCCCTTGATCGTTTAATGTCCGAACATTCCAGGTGCCAAATCTGGAGGTTCTCCTAGAAGAAAGAAGGTTAGTCAGTAACACAGACTCCTTTCGGCTTTCTCTGTGTTGCATCATACGTTTCCCTGCGAGAGGACTTTCCCCTGACTTGGATGGCTGTGTTTTATTTTCCTTAATTGACTTGTCCATGTTTGTTGAAGTTTTTTGTGGTTTACATGTCTTACAGGATGGTGGTAACCAGCCTGTAAAGGGCAATTTTTACTATCTTGCAATATAATACATATATATACTTATTATGTTCGCAAATATTTGGTAATCAAAGTATTTCCTTTTTAAGTGCTTAAGGAGAAGTCATTTTTGAGTTACTTCCCTTGAAAGTAGTTCCGTCATCTTCGATCGGACTCCGCGGACGAGTCTAGGCCTACTGCGATTTATTCTTTGGCTGGGTAGGAATAGATTGTTCTTGCTTCAGTATATCTATGGCCTGAATTTATACGTAGTGTTTGTATGAGTAGGACGAGTCTGTCTTATATATGGATATCTTTACATTTCTAAGTCGAACTATGTTGGTTGTGGCTAGAAAAGGTCAAAGGCTATGCAGCGGAAGTATCGCTAGCAAGGGGTGTGATTCATGGCTGCCATCCTGTCTGGATGCAGAATTTTGTTGTAGCCGGCCTATCGCCGAAAAAATGATCTATATGTGGATGGGGAAAAGTGATAGTCATTTAGACATGTTGTATGTACTTTACCCCAGTGTTTATTCTCTTTTGCCAAGGAATGGCAAAGTTATATTTCGCATAGAAAGGTAAAACCACAATTTATTATGAACTTGGGCTTCGCCATCGTTGTTGATAAACAGATGCACAGTGGTACTTTTGAAAAGAATATTTATTCAAAGGAAGACGACATTCCTATGTATCAGCACTAGATTATATGATATTATTCAATTACTTCTATGATAGAAGTCATGAAGAAATGAGGACATTTAGCGAATGACCAATTTTGGTCTGGGTCCTATAGTGAGTGAAACTCACGAGAGAAGAACAGCCATGTTGAAATTCATATACTTTGTATTTATCGAGTGAGAAAAAGGGATGCCTGTACTATCGCTCGATGAACCAAGAGATCACTGCTACATGTGAGAACCCATGTCTGGGATTCCTATATCTTTATGGAAAATATATATATTGAACTTTACGTGAAGGGATATTCACTAGACGAGGTTAGGTCTAGGAGCCTTCCTATATATTGGTTATGGTCTGACGTGCCCAGTCAGTAAAGCCAGATGATTTACATGATGGAACTCTGAATGCTTATTTACGAATGCTCCATTATGATATTTGCCAAGCACGAATGCTAACTTAAGATGATATTCCTGTGATCAACATTATGCTGTCTATGTCGACATTTGTTCCTGTAACCATACACGTACTGTCCAAGTGTGCGTCCCATTAAATGTTATAAAAAGACCACCGTAGTTCCAGTACTTCTTGAATTCGAACAGTGTGAGTATGAGTGATGTACTATCAACCTGTCAACTCTATCGAATCATTCTACCATTCGCGTTCTGACATTCACATACACACTCATTGTTTACACTCACATTCTTGTCGGAGCCTCATCACGTTCCAGGACAAGATGACCTGTATGACCAAAACTGTGCTGGGTTTAATGAGTTGACAATCGTTACACTTTACTACACCAGTCCCAACATCTACATTTATCAACTGGTGGACATTCACGTCATTTAACAAATAAAGCGTGATTCAGCAACTAGTAGCCAGTATGAGTAAACAACTAAACAGAGTTTAACAACTGGTGTGCCAGCTTCCTGGGTCAACCTGCACAGTGACCATATTGAGAAGTAAACTACTGAGACCAGACCGTTCCTTGGGGTCTGTTACGACACACAAATACATCAGCAGTACAACTCTACAGTGATGTCAGCGTGACCTGTCCTGTCGAGAGTATGCGGTAACTAGGTCAGCGTTTGTTGACATTTGGTTCGTTGGACATTTGCCATACACAACTGACAGTGTTACACAGCAAGCTTGGTTGAAACATAGAACATTACACATCAGGACTGGAGAATATTTGACAGTGTTTGCGAAAGGAAATGTTATTGAACTGAGAAGTCCTACATCGATTGTTATCATTCACATCAACGATGGAGCTTCTATTTCTGTGTTGAATTTAAAATAATTAGACCAGAAGTATTTGTTTAATAAAGTACCACAGTACTGTACTATTGGGCAGTGTAACTGAGCCTTCTTTACAACACATTCTTTCTGCAACACTCTATTTACATCATATTGCCATACTATTTATGCAATTATGTATTTATGTTTAAATATTTATATGTGATATTTGTTTGTATCCAGCGGGTTGTTGTTTTGGTTGGGCGGTGTCACACAGCAGAGTATCCCACGTAATAGAGGGTCTGATGTGTGCGTTTCTATAGGTGCAATTTTCTTGATTGAAAATTTGCTGCGACAGCTGTTGCTATTAGTGTTAGCTGTAAAGACTGTACTCATTGTTGTTTTTGTAATATTCCTCTGTTCTTTAGTTTGTTTTGATTTGTTTGTAATTTGTTGGTCTACCCTATTCTATCTTTCAGTTCTATTCTCAATTTATATTTATATACTGTGGCGTTATTTGTATTTGTTATCCTCTTGCGGTTTATCTTTTATTGTTTTTCCCATTTGATTTATTTCATCTCCGCAAATGTTTTCATGTTCTCCTGTATAACTGTTTTGTTTTGTGCCTGATCGACATACACTATTTAAAATATAGTTGATCATATAAATTGATGTACAAGAATCAACTGATAGTTAATTGCTATTACTAAAGGTACACAGTTGATGATATAAAACACTATTTCTGGTGCACTGCACTTATATTATAGAGTGAACCAGCAACTTATAGCTGTTATTATATAAGGATTTATACAAGACCTTTGTAAGGCTTGTTTCCCACAGTGATTGGGATAGTTAAGTACTATTTTCCACAGGTTACAAAGTTATCATACAAGGTCTTTGATTAAGACTAAGAAAGTGAATTTATTTACTTTTGCAAATTACTGATCTTATTAGACAAGATGTCTACTTTAGATTATTTTATCACACAAGGCAAGATTCTTGATAAGACTGGTCAGCAATTAGAAGAATGGGCAGTTGCTCAATATGACAAAGCATTGGCTGCTGAAGAAAGAAAAGCATTGATTGAAGAAAAGAAATTAGCAGCTGAGGAGAAAAAATTAGAAGCTGAGGAAAGAAAATTACAAAGAGACTATGAACAAAAGAAATTGCAGACACAGACTGATGAAAAAAGATTCCAGATGGAAATGGAAAAAGAGAAAAGAAAGGATGAAGCTGCTGCAGAAGAGAGAAAATTACAAGCTGAAGCTCAAGAGAAAAAAGCAATAAGAGAACATGAACACCAAAAAGAACTTTTAGCATTTGAGTTAGAAAAGTTAAAGTTAACAAACATAAGTGATGGTAATCAAGCATCTGGTGGTAATGGTAAACCCTTTACTTACAAGGTCAAGGTACCAGCGTTCAACCCTTCCAGTGATGACATAACATTCTGGCTAAATAGATTTGAACGCTCGTGTCGAGCACATAATGTGGACAAATCACAATATGCTAACCAGTTATCAGAAAATCTGAAAGGTGATTCTCTGACTAGTTTAAGTTTGGTTGAAGAGGCTGACAAAGATAACTATGATGTTATTAGGGCAGCCTTATTAAAGAAGTATCAGTTGTCTGAAGGGGTTATCGGAAGTTGTTTAAGACAATGGTGCCTGAGGCAGGTGTAGAATTCTCAGAATTCATTGCAAGGACACGTCTTACATTTGATCGTTGGATTGAGCTATCCAAAACAGAAAAGACTTATGAAGCCCTTATGGACTTGATACTCAGAGACAAGATTATGTCAAGTATAAATAAACCTTTCCTCGAATTCTTACATGAGCGTAAACCTAAGTCTCTAAAAGAAATGGAACAGTATTGTACCCAATACGTCACTGCACATCCGGACGTAGCTATTAGCAACAATAAGGTTAAAGAAGGTATGCCAGTTGCTTCTGCAACACCATACAACCCTAATCACTCTCACAAATTCCAAGGACCTCAAAATAAGTTTAATAAAAAAGGTAACTATTACAGTTATCAGAACCAAGGTAACCAATCATTTCAGGGTTCTTCTTCGAATACCTGGAGAAGAGCTGACAGCCCTCGATTTAGGGGTGGTCATAATTACAGGAACTTTCGCAAAGGAAATCATTCTAGAAACTATCCAAGTTTTCCTTCATGGAGACAACAAGATCATAATTACAGAGATACTCATTATAATGAATATGATGATAGTAACCAAAGGAGCTATGATTCAAACCCGAGTAGAGGTTATAATAGTGGAAACAATGATAAGTACAGAGGCAATAATAACAGAGGTAGAGCACAATTCAAAAAACATAAAGCTCATTACCAGGCGAACTCTGCACAGCAAGAGTCCCACGAAGCCTATAAACAAAATAAAGATAATGATGACTCTAATAATATGGCATGTGCCGCTTTTGATTTTGGGAGAGCATCTCAGTGCCCCCAATGCAAAACATTATTTGAGCCAACCACAGTGTCTACTTTAAGCTGTGGCCATCCTCTTCCCGCTCTTCCTGCGTCAATCGCGCATGATGGGAGAGGTTCTCTTGTCTTACACAAAGGTTTAGTAAATGACAATCCAGTCTCAGTACTTTTTGATTCTGGATGCACAACTATTGGGGTTAGGCAGTCACTCATAGATCCTTCTCATTCTACAGGCAAAGTAGTCAAATGCGTAACATTTGGCGGCACCATAGAGAAATACTCTACCGCTATCATTAGGATTGCTACTCCTTTCTTCACAGGAGATGTACACGCATGTCTTTTGCCGGATCCGATCGCTGATCTTATCATCGGTCGCATTCACGGAGTCAAAGAATGCACTCCGGAGCAAATTTCCGTTTGGGAAAATCAAAATATGCAATCTGCTAATGCAGTAGTCACTAGAGCTCAAGCTCTCAATATGCCTGAAACTTCATCTGTTGAAGATAATGAAGTGCATAACCAAGATGATCCCTTGGTAATTTCTCGTGACTCGTTTATAAAACAACAAGAAGAAGATCCGACTCTTAAGAAATTCTTCACTCTTGTAACGAAAGGTGATCCGAATAAAGATTCAAATTGTAAATCTTGGATTACAATGAAGAATGGCGTACTTGTACGTATGGTGCAAGACTCCACTAAGTCAAGTCATTCTCAGATTCTTGTACCCAAGAATTTGAGAGTTAAGATCTTACAACATGCACACGACTCTCAGTGTGCTGGTCACATGGGTTTTTCCCGTACAAAGTCAAGAGTTCTTGCGGCTTTCTTTTGGCCTTTTGTGAACAAGGACATACGGATCTATTGTCGATACTGTAAAGTATGTCAAGAAGTCAAATCCAAAGGTCCTCGTCATGCTGCGCCTATTCAGGCTGCAGATATTCCTATTCGTCCATTCCAGAAAATGGCGATAGACATCATTGGTCCATTCAAGATCAAATCTGCTAGAGGACATCATTTTATCTTAACGTGTGTAGACATGTGCACACGTTGGCCAGAGGCTATCCCTCTAAAGAGCATTACTACCGCTGACATTGCAGATGCTCTTTGGCTTATATTTTCTCGGCTGGGATTCCCCGGAGAAATATTATCAGATCATGGCACCCAACTGATATCGGATACCATGTCTCAAGTAATGTCTACTCTACAGATAGAGAGATCTTTGAGTAGCATCTATCATCCTATGTCCAATGGGATGGTCGAGCGACTAAATAGAACACTTAAGAACTTATTAGGGAAGATAACTGAGGATCATCCTCAAGATTGGGATAGGGTTTTACCCGCGGCCCTCTTCGCGTATAGAGAGGTCCCCAATGAACATACAGGGTTTTCTCCCTTTGAACTTGTCTTTGGCGCGCGACCGCGCGGCCCAATGTCTTTGCTGCATGATCTTATAACAGCTGACAATATTGACGATGACACAAAATCTTCTTACGAGTATGTCATCGCGCTGAGACAGAAGATTATCGAAGCATGCAAATTGGCAACGTCCTCTTCTGAATTTGCTAAGCAGAAGGCAAGACAATTTGCTAATAAGAAGAGAACTTTACGACAACTTTGTCCTGGTGACAAAGCATTTGTTTTGCTACCTTGTCGTGAAAATAGACTCCTTATTAGTTGGAAAGGTCCGTACGATATAATATCGAAAATTTCAGATGTTGACTACATCGTCGATATCAACGGGAAGCATAAAACCTTCCACATCAATATGCTTACGGAGTTCCATGAACGTCCTGACTATCTACAGCCTATTTTCCAGGCAACGGACGATTCTCATGTCAAACATGGTCATTACTCATCACTGTCTGTAATACAGGATGAGGAAACAAGTTTTTCGGATGTTAATCTTCCGCTTCCAATGATCCCACTTCATTCTAGTGAATCATGGAAAGACTTTACTGTTTCTCCTGATTTGTCTCTAGGAGAACGGCGACAAGTTTCGTCTATGTTACAAACATTTCAGGATGTCCTCACTGACATCCCTGGACAAACTCATGTCATTGAGCATGACATTGTTCTAACTGAACATACTCCAATTAGGGTTAGGCCTTATCCTATCCCTATACATTTCCAAACACAGGTTGAAAAGGAGTTGGATGAAATGATAGATTTACAAATAATCGAACCATCCACTTCTGCATATTCTTCGCCGATGGTTATTGTTCGAAAAAAAGACAATAACATACGTCTTTGCGTTGACTATCGCAAATTGAATCAAGTTACGAAGTTCGATGCTGAACCTATGCCTTTACTAGAAGAGTTACTTACTCGTCTTTCTAAATCGCATTTTTTCACTAAACTTGATTTGTCTAAAGGATATTGGCAAGTTCCATTATCCGAACGCGCCAAACCTCTTACCGCTTTCTCTACTCCCAGAGGCCTTTTCCAATGGAATTTTATGCCTTTCGGCCTTATGAACGCACCAGCTACATTTGTACGCATGATGCGTCGAATCCTATCGTATCGGTCAGATGTCATTGCTTATCTAGACGACATCTGTCTTTTCAGCGATACTTGGGAAGATCACTATTCAGGGTTAGTTGAATTATTATCAACTCTGCGTGAGTATAACCTGACAGCAAAACCATCTAAAGCTTGTATTGGCTTTAGCGAAATTGCTTTCTTAGGCCATCGAGTAGGTCACGGTTTCTTGAAGACAGAAGACCATAATATCACTAAGATACTTAACATCTCTATCCCTAGGACTAAAAAGCAAGTGCGAAGTCTTTTAGGTCTCATACAATTTTATGGACGTTTCATTCCGAATCTGTCCTCTATCATGGCACCTCTCTCTACACTATTAAAGAAAGGGTCGCCTAACATGGTTCACTGGTCTCATGAATGCCAATCTTCACTAGAGAAGATCAAAACTATGTTTTCATCACCACCTATTTTAGTGTTACCTACAACAGATAAGACATTCGTTCTTCGTAGTGACGCTTCATCCACTGGGATTGGAGCGGCACTAATGCAAGAGTACTCTGGAACTCTGCATCCTGTAATGTATATATCCAGAAAACTTAATGCTGCAGAAAGGAATTACTCGGTTTTAGACCGTGAATTATTGGCAATGGTTTGGTCAATTCTCAAACTCCAAAGATTCCTTCTGGGCGCGCATTTCGTAGTGGAAACTGACCAAAAAGCTCTTACGGCTATCCAAAGTAAGAACTTGAAGAGCTCGAGATCAACTCGATACGCAATCGCTCTTCAACCTTTTCATTTTTTGGTACGAGCTATCCGTGGTTCAGAAAATGTGATGGCGGACATTCTGTCCAGATGCCCACATGATGCCACTTAACTGTTAAATATTGGATCTTTTTAATATGTATAACTTTACAACAGTTATTTTTTTGTTTCTTTACTAAGATACACATTTGTAATTTAATAATAGAATGATGGTATCGCTACTTAGCGGTTTATTGATGTTTATTCACCGCTGTTCTTTGATGATTGTTTCTTCATAAATCATAAATTTAAGATTATAGTGTGAATTTTTGGTATGCATTGTATAATTACCAGAATTGTATTATACGTACATCACACCTTCCTGGAAACATTTATTCGTAGAGAAACAATTTCTCTCAGATTTTGAGATATATTCTCACCGGTCATATTAGGAATTATAGTTATTCCTGATATTTGCATCTGCGCAGTATTCTTGCGTTTTGAGCCTATTGTATGGTGCTCCTAGATGTATTTAAAAAAAAAAAAATTTTTTTTTTTTTTTTTTTTTCCCGGGAGGTGTGGTAAGACTGTAAAGGGCAATTTTTACTATCTTGCAATATAATACATTTATATACTTATTATGTTCGCAAATATTTGGTAATCAAAGTATTTCCTTTTTAAGTGCTTAAGGAGAAGTCATTTTTGAGTTACTTCCCTTGAAAGTAGTTCCGTCATCTTCGATCGGACTCCGCGGACGAGTCTAGGCCTACTGCGATTTATTCTTTGGCTGGGTAGGAATAGATTGTTCTTGCTTCAGTATATCTATGGCCTGAATTTATACGTAGTGTTTGTATGAGTAGGACGAGTCTGTCTTATATATGGATATCTTTACATTTCTAAGTCGAACTATGTTGGTTGTGGCTAGAAAAGGTCAAAGGCTATGCAGCGGAAGTATCGCTAGCAAGGGGTGTGATTCATGGCTGCCATCCTGTCTGGATGCAGAATTTTGTTGTAGCCGGCCTATCGCCGAAAAAATGATCTATATGTGGATGGGGAAAAGTGATAGTCATTTAGACATGTTGTATGTACTTTACCCCAGTGTTTATTCTCTTTTGCCAAGGAATGGCAAAGTTATATTTCGCATAGAAAGGTAAAACCACAATTTATTATGAACTTGGGCTTCGCCATCGTTGTTGATAAACAGATGCACAGTGGTACTTTTGAAAAGAATATTTATTCAAAGGAAGACGACATTCCTATGTATCAGCACTAGATTATATGATATTATTCAATTACTTCTATGATAGAAGTCATGAAGAAATGAGGACATTTAGCGAATGACCAATTTTGGTCTGGGTCCTATAGTGAGTGAAACTCACGAGAGAAGAACAGCCATGTTGAAATTCATATACTTTGTATTTATCGAGTGAGAAAAAGGGATGCCTGTACTATCGCTCGATGAACCAAGAGATCACTGCTACATGTGAGAACCCATGTCTGGGATTCCTATATCTTTATGGAAAATATATATATTGAACTTTACGTGAAGGGATATTCACTAGACGAGGTTAGGTCTAGGAGCCTTCCTATATATTGGTTATGGTCTGACGTGCCCAGTCAGTAAAGCCAGATGATTTACATGATGGAACTCTGAATGCTTATTTACGAATGCTCCATTATGATATTTGCCAAGCACGAATGCTAACTTAAGATGATATTCCTGTGATCAACATTATGCTGTCTATGTCGACATTTGTTCCTGTAACCATACACGTACTGTCCAAGTGT
Source organism: Oreohelix idahoensis (assembly GCA_024509875.1). Taxonomy (NCBI): domain Eukaryota; kingdom Metazoa; phylum Mollusca; class Gastropoda; order Stylommatophora; family Oreohelicidae; genus Oreohelix; species Oreohelix idahoensis. The sequence continues at coordinate 365,036 of JAMPIV010008719.1, forward strand.
GCGTCCCATTAAATGTTATAAAAAGACCACCGTAGTTCCAGTACTTTTTGAATTCGAACAGTGTGAGTATGAGTGATGTACTATCAACCTGTCAACTCTATCGAATCATTCTACCATTCGCGTTCTGACATTCACATACACACTCATTGTTTACACTCACATTCTTGTCGGAGCCTCATCACGTTCCAGGACAAGATGACCTGTATGACCAAAACTGTGCTGGGTTTAATGAGTTGACAATCGTTACACTTTACTACACCAGTCCCAACATCTACATTTATCAACTGGTGGACATTCACGTCATTTAACAAATAAAGCGTGATTCAGCAACTAGTAGCCAGTATGAGTAAACAACTAAACAGAGTTTAACACAGCCCTATGCCCAACCCTTCTTAGTCGCTTTCTATGACATGCATGGCAGGTAGCACTGTTACTATTCTTTGCTCCCTTTTCGAGCCCCGGTAACACACGGGTGACATATATACATATACTCACCATATTTAGATAATAAATAGTCGTTGTTGTGCGTGTGTGAATATACCATGGTGTTGAATGAATTTATCACTAATGCTGTTGTGACGTGTAATGGAAAAGAGTCTACAGTAATCTGACTGCCTATTGTAACCTCATAGCTGCTCTGTGATGTGCTAGCTAAAAAAACATGCCTTATACTGTCTGTCTTTACTTACACAGTTTACTCTTTCGTCCCCGCCTCTTTTCTTGTAACACGAGCTAACATAGTGTTTACAAACTTCGTGACCTGTCAGTCATAACAGGAAAACAAATCAGGCTTTGTTTACCTCGTCCACCCATCTGTCAATCATAATACCTCTCAGACAGACAGCACGTGAGAGAAACAAAACACAGACCCTTTTGAAGTTTTTACTCAGTGAAAGTTTAGAATCCCCTGTGCTCTTTGATCTCGAGACACGGGAATTTTAAAGAGAAACCCATTAGCTGTAACGAAAGCCTCTGATGTCGGTCAACAGCGCCAGACGAGAGATTCTGGTAGCCGAATCAAAAGCTTTCATCTTGAGCGCTAGTTTCTGAATTCTTCGTTCCACACAGTAGAGTGAAATTAACAACATTAGAGATCAGAGCTATAAATATATATAGCTCTGATCTCTAATGTTATTAATTTCACGCTACTCAGGGTATATATATATATATATATATATATAGATATATATATATATATATATATATATATATATACATATATATATATATATATATATATATATATATATATATATATGTATATATATATATATATATATATATATATATATATATATATATATATATGTATATATATATATATATATGTATGTATGTATGTATGTATGTATGTATGTATGTATGTATGTATGTATGTATGTATGTATGTATGTATGTATGTATGTATGTATGTATATATATATATATATATATATATATATATTTATATTTATATATATATATATATATATATATATATATATATATATTATATATATATATATATATATATATATATATATATATATATATATATATATATATATATATATATATATATACCGTGTTTCCCCGAAAATAAGACCTACCACGAAAACAAGCCCTAGCACGATTTTTCAGTATGCTTTTAATATAAGCCCTACCCAGAAAAAAAGCCCTAGTGCCCTATCCCGAAAAAAGCCCTAGTTCATTTCCTCGAAAATAAGCCCTAGTGCATTTCGTCAGCTAGAATGAGAGACTTGTTGCCGAATGGCCAGTCGGAGTACAGACGCTACTAGTGTGCACTTGATAATGAACGGATGTGGTTCACAATTCAATACGTCACTCGTGTGAAATAAAGAAGCAGAATTGTGGCGCCAGCAATTTCTCGTCGCTTTTGTGTGTGCAATCGTTCTTAAGTCTCATAATTTTTGTTGCAACACCTGTCTCGTTAGTCTTCAATTAACACTTGATTTAATGGTAGACTACCCCACCGAGGCCAGCTCCTTGACGTGGAGATGGGGCTCAAGTACAGCCATCAGCGGCTGAAAAACCAAGACTGGCCAGGCCCTCCTACACTCGAGCAAGACCACAGTCTGCGCTAGCAAGTCAAGGTGCTGAAGACGGAGGCAACCAGCCAAGAGGGGCACCACAGCAATCAGGATGCCACGCACATGCGCTATGGAAGTATGCCTTTATCTGCAAAACGTTATGGCACTCGCCCTGTGACGGACACCCAAGCAGGCACAGTGCCAGGCCCTCTGCCTCGGAAGGGCCCAACCCTACTACTGGGGGTCCTTCTCAATTGCCCCGTGGAGCCAGGAGGCATGAGAATAGAGCTACTGGCCAAGCAAAGAAAAGACCATTTAAAATAATGCACTGGAATGCTGAAGGCGTCAATAGTAAAAAAGAAGGCTACAGCAAAAAATTAGAGCTCGAAAATATCTTGAATGAAGAGCAAGTAAATGTATGTTGCTTGCAAGAAACTCACCTCAACAAGGACATAGCCTCCAAAATCAGAGGCTACCAGTGCTACCGATTTGACCGAATAGACAGGCGAAAAGGGGGAATACTGACACTCGTGAGGAATAACATCAGTGCATGTCAGCTTGAAACATATATGGAGGGGGCGGAATACCAGATGCTTCATCTCAGGACAGAAAGTTCAGAATTCCACCTGCTCAACTACTACTGTCCGAGCGACCGCCCACTGGCACTAGATACAATCCCAGCAAAAGAAAGACTGATTGTATACGAAGACTTCAAGAGCCACTCACAGAGCTGGGGTTATGATCACATGGACAGGAGAGGTGAGGAGCTTGAAAACTGGCAGGATGACAATGGGCTTATCCTGATTAACCAGCCAATCGACCCACCAACCTTCTACTTGAGATCATGGCATACCACCTCTACACCAGACCTGGCATTCCACTCACCCGGCCTGGAGTGGAACACCACACGCGTTGTAGGGAAACAACTTGGAGGCCGCGACCACCGGCCAGTCTTCCTAATTGTGGAAAATGAACTTGTCAAGGAGAGCAGCATCTCTCTAGGTGGAACTACAAGAAGGCAGACTGGACAATGTACCAGCATCGTACTAGTATACTGGCTAGAGATCTGACTGTAGACAAAGACATCAATAAGCTAGTCGTTGAATTCAGCAGATGCATATTACAGGCTGCTCGTGAAACAATACCTAGAGGGGCTCGTAAGCACTACAAACCATATTGGAATAATGAACTAGAGCAGCTGCACAACGACGTGGAAACATCTCGAAAGCTGGCAGAGACCAGGAAATGCCAATAACACCACAATAACTACTAGCAAGCTAAGGCCAAATTTTAAAGGGCCAAGTTGCAGGCCAGGCGAAGGAATTATGGAAGGAGAAAACAAAGTCCTTGAACTTCGAAAGAGATACGAGGAAACTGTGGAAGCTGGTAAAACAACTTAACGATGAAGGTACAGGGAGAAACTTAAGGATTGCTCTGTACAAAGATGGAAACATCCTCATGTGAAAACGGGCAGCTGATCACTTTGCAAACTCCTTTGCTAAAGACAACAACATCGAAGTTAGCCCAGAGAAGCAACAGGAGACTCGTGAGAAACAAGCAAACGCAGGACGAGATGGAACTATAACTGAAGTTATGGAGGCACCAATCACATTCAGAGAACTGGAGCTTGCAATATCCAAATTGAAAATGAGAAAGTCGCCAGGAGTTGATGGAGTATCCAATGAAACGATTAAGAACTTGGGAACCGCAGCAAAAACAAAGCTGCTGCAGATCTTCAATATCTGTAGGAACTCAGGCAGAGTTCCACAGACCTGGAGGGAAGCAATCATGATACCACTCCTAAAACCAGGAAAAGACAGTTCCACTGCCTCCAGCTACAGACCAATCAGCCTTACAAGCTGCCTCTGCAAAACAATGGAACGTATCATCAACCTCAGGCTACAGTGGTACCTTGAAAGTGAAAACCTTCTTGTACCACAGCAGGCGGGCTTTAGGCAGGGTTACTCTACCGAAGATCAAGCAACTTACCTTTCCCAAGAGATTGAGGATGCGTTCCAGGATAAGAAACTGGTACTAGTAGCATGGATAGATCTAAGGAAAGCATTTGACAAGGTTTGGAAATAAGGGCTTCTGAAGAAACTGAGAAATTGTAGAGTGAATGGTAAGATGTACAAATGGGTGAAAGCATACTTGCATAACAGAAGAGCCCGAGTACAACTAGATGGCCTCAAGAGTAAGAAAATTCTACTGCGTCATGGCGTCCCTCAGGGAGGGGTTCTGTCCCCCACACTTTTCCTAGTCTACATCAATGACCTGGTTGCTGAACTACCACATGGAATGAAAGTGGCAATGTACGCAGATGACCTGGTAATATGGTGCACAGATGAGCATGCAACAGTGGCCACCAAACTGCTACAAAGAGCTATAGAAGCATTAACCTCATGGGCAAATAGATCGTGTGTCAGCATCAACACAGACAAGTGCAGCACTACGCTCTTCACCCTCTCTCCCAAACAAAAAGCTGGTGTCATCAAGATAAACGAAGAGCTCCTGAGAGAAGATAAACAACCCACCTATCTCGGAGTTACATTCAATGATAGGCTGATATGGAAGCAGCACGTCAACAAGGCAGCAACAAAGGCCAGGAAGAAGCTAGCCATCCTGAGAAAACTAAGTGGAACCACATGGGGAGCCAGCGGGAAAATACTTAGTAAAGTTTACCAGCAGGGCATACGACCACACCTGGAATATGGGTCAGCTGCGTGGTGTCCAGCATCAAACACCACATTACATGAGCGAGATAAGGTGCAAAACCAGGCGCTTAGGGTCATCACGGGGGCAATGAAATCGATGCCTATAGTGGAGATGGAGAAAATGGGGAGGATACATGCACTGAGAGAACGCAGAGACACGAAAGTGCTAACACAGGCAGAAAAGTTCCTCTGTATGCCGAGCCATCCAATGAAGGATAGATCCCAAAACCTAGCAATGGGGCGACTGAAAAGAAGCAGCTCTATCCACCAGGCCAAACGATTTCGTAGACAAACCTCAGACCTGCCTGAAGTTAACAGCCCCCTAAAGTCTGTACCAGAACAAACCCCTTTGAGAGAGCATGGACTACCAGTACACATCCACACAAAAGTGAAAGGAATATTCGACAGTGATGAACAGAACAGCGTGCAACGTAGGACAGTCACTCTCAGTTTCCTGGATGATGAATATCCACATGACCTCTGGGTCCGAGTATACACGGATGGGTCAGCACAGAATGCAGTAAAGAATGGAGTAGCAGGAGTGTACATAGAATACCCAAACAACACTAAGGATACGGTCAGAGTACCAACGGGGAAATTCTGAAACAACTATGATGCAGAAGTCCAGGCAATCAAGGTGGCAACTGAGAAACTACTGAACACCAATCTCGGTCCACAGCCTGTAGTATTCCAAGCACTTCAGTCCGGAAAATTGCCAGGTAAATAAGCCCTACTTTCTGAACTGTGCAACCAGCGCAAGGTCGCCATGCAGTGGATACCGTCTCATTGTTGAATACCAGGAAACGAGAGAGCAGACGGACTGGCTAAAGAAGGTGCTGCAGACGAGCAACCGGATGTACCAGTTACGTACCATCAGAAGAAAAAGATGATCAAATCTATCAGAAAGCCACCAACACCAACGCAGGATGATTACCAAGCTATGAACAGATCAGAACAAATAGTCATTCTGCGCCTCAGAACAGGACACAACCGCCTCCGCAGCCACATGTATACAAAATTCAAGATTGGCAATTCAGCAATGTGTACATGTGGACAGGCAACCCAGACTGCAGTGTGCTACCTAAACAATGATCGCCTGTCATTAAAATAGCTATTACATTTTCGGCGTCTGTTGGCTTTGTAGTATGTTATTAAAATATTATACACCATAACAAATACGCACAATGAAATATAAAGATGTATGAGGTATTCTATCCTTCACTATCAGTCACTTTATTGCCTATACGTTCAGTCAGCTAAACCTTCAGATTTATCTCTCTCCTGTAGACTAAGTGCCGCGTCTGCCTATCTTGTCAACATAATTACGGTTTATGGTATGCGGGAGGCGTGATTTAACATGTTAATAGAATATCTGGTATGAAATCGCTACGCATTACTTTTTTCACTCGTTTTACTAGCGAGAAAAATCTAAGCGAAGAATAAATGTTAAAAGCTATCATTTCTTAAAATATTAACACTATTTTCCTTTTACCAGAAAATTCAGAAATGAAATTCTCCACGAACACTAGTACATCATATTCCAACAAGAAAAACTTGGTTCTAGATCTGCGCTAGACTATTCAACATTCTGACTGACAACTGATGATGGAGTTAAGAAACCGACAGTATATCTATATATCATTGAATTTCTCTGATCTCTAATGTTGTTAATTCGAGTCCCAGTGAGACCCACAGATTCAGAACATAGGCGTATCAAGATAAAAGGCTATCGAGGTTTCTCGTCGATAGTTTTCAACTGGCATCAAAAGACTTTCTGTTCGTCTAGCGGGTACGAAACTTCAAAAGGGTCTGTGTTTTTGTCTCTCCCACTTGCTTGCCTGCCTGAGAACTATTATGATTGACAGATGCTCGGGAGGGGACAAGGTAAACACAGCCTGATTTGCTTCCGTGTTATAACTGACAGGTCACGCAGTTTGTAAACATTACGATAGCTCGTGTTAAAAGAAAAGAAGGAGGGACAAAATGGTACGTGGCCGAAATAAACAGTTGGTATATATATATATATATATATATATATATATATATATATATATATATATATATATATATATATATATATATATATATATATATATATATATATATATATATATATATATATATATATATATATATAACCCGTGTGTTACCGGGGCCCGAAAGGGGAGCAAAGAATAGTAACACTGCACCCTACCACGCATGTCGTAAAAAGCGACTAAGGAGGGTTGGGCATGGGGCTGTTTACCCCATCCCGTAAAAACTTCGCACAGTGGGCTGATCACCTGCTTGCCAACCAATCTGATTACGGAAACAATGATAGATTGTTTGGTCTGTTTTTGTTCCACAAAGACGCCACTAGGCGTGGTGGAAACAGCGATAGATTGATCAATTTGTTGTTGCCCTAAGACGCCACTAGGCGTACTGGCCACATACTGCTTTGCCGGTTGGTGGCTAAGGATGGAAGAAGAAGATATATATATATATATATATATATATATATATATATATATATATATATATATATATATATATATATATATATATATATATATATATATATATATATATATATATATATATATATATATATATATATATTTATATATATATATATATATATTTATATATATATATATATATATTTATATATATTTATATATTTATATATTTATATATTTATATTTATATTTATATTTATTTATATATTTATATATATTTATATTTATTTATATTTATATATGCCTGTTTAGCTAGGAAATCAGAGGAGAGCTATTAGGTTGCAATAAGCTGTCAGATTATACTGTAGACTCTTTTTTCCATTACACGACACACCCCGCAGTTGTTGGTTACGATTTAGGCATGGTCCAATCTGGAATTGGGTGGTTCCTCTATTTGGAACCCCCGCCAATCGTTTAAAAACTGCATGTTTAGGTGGGATAATTCAAAATTATTCCTAAATGGAAAATTGTGTGCGTGATATAACAGGTCACGTCTCCCATATATGGAAGTGACTGGTCCATACGCTCTTTAGATAATGTGTTTCAGATGTAACATCTTACTTTCCTCTAAAGTAATGCCTTTGAAACAGGTGGACAGGAAATGATGATGTCATTCATGTCTGTCCAAAATCAGTCGCACAGACAAGTAATCTCTTTATCCGTCGCTTGCGGACACACAATCCGTCTGCGGGCGAGCAATTGTATCGCCTGGCACGGCTTGAGCAAACAAAACTTTGCGAAACTGACCAGGCCCATCTGGGTTTTACCTGCGCTAATCTTAGCAAAGATGATAAAATGTCTCTACATTTTAAACAACGGGAGTTTATCCTCCTTTGTTCGCAAAGCGCATCCCGTTCAAGCTAGACGCAGTGTCCGTCGGATGTATTAGGGCGCATGTCCAATATATAAAAGACCTTGTATTCTTTTGTAATGTAGTGTATGGGTAATATTAACTCTAAACCATCGGTGCACAATAAAATATGGATGAAAGATTAAAAACATATTTAAAAAAATGAATAAACTAGATTTTAGTGCAAACATATTTCTGTTTTGTAGACGGATATTGATCTTTACAATTTTGAAAACGTATGGCCTTGTAACTTTCAGAAAAGTTTACAAAATGTTAATGTCATATAATTTATATACGAGCACATCAATGTGCTTAAGGTCTGATGATTTGATTGTTAGTGTATAACAGCCTGATGCGATAGAGTTGGCATAGTAATCTTCAGTGGCTAGTTCTTAGGTAGAAAATGATGGTCTGCTAGTGTCTGTGAAGCTGGTAGATTGGGTCTGATTTGTTGTATATCTCCTTCTTTCTTCCACTGGTAGTTGTGCTGGTTGTGATGATGATGTTAGCTTCTTGACAGGGCAAGGGGGCTGAATCGCTCCCTTTTACAGCCACTTCTAGATAAAGCAGCAGCTCTCTCATTCTCATTGATTCCACAATGGGAGGATTACCACTTTCCCGCAATGGTTGACGATTTTGTCAATGGTGATTTCCAAGTACATAACTTCTTACAATGTAACGATAGTCTCATAGCAAATACTGCCTTACTAAAGTGAAATGCTAGAGACTTCACTATACTAAAGTCAGCTTTCTGAGGTGGGGTGACTTGTTCCCTTTTTTGCTCCATTTGCCTTCCCTAACTCAAGCGCAGAGTCATGTACCCATATTCAGGTTTATATGTATATATATATATATATATATATATATATATATATATATATATATATATATATAGAGAGAGAGAGAGAGAGAGAGAGAGAGAGATAGAGAGAGCAGAAGCAGTGAATAGCGGTAAGATAAAATATTCCTTAATGTAGGGAAATAGTTAAATTTCAGTCCATTGGCTTTTCTTCTTATTTGTCCCAATGTCAATTATTTCTGAAGCAAGATGGAAATAACTGACATAACCAATTAGTTCAGTCATCAGGACAAGCAATAGACAGAGCACAATATAATTATTTCCCTTCATGCTTAGACTGGTTACGTGCTCTTTATTAATAAAAATCTGACGTCATTACATCTGCAAATAATATTCTGTCACAACTGTAAAGGACAGTCTATGGTAAAAATCTTTGACATATACTTAAGTTACAGTTTTAAACACTTTAAATAAACCTACTACATATTAATCTGCTAGTTTACTAATGAGTCAACGGCAACTGGATTTACGGTTGTAATGCATGGCAGTGCAAATTTGCCAGCTTTTGTGATACACGAAAAAAAGGCATGAGTATGTTTTAGCTTTCGTCGTTATCAAGTGAATATACGTAGACCAACGCTAAATTTTGAGCGAAGTATTGTCATAGAGAGTCTTATGATCAATAAATTTTCTATATTCTCTTCTTTTTCTACCCGTGTCCTCTATTTTATTATCGCTCTTTATCCTTTTCCTGTATTTTTCGCATTCGTTCGTTTGCGAAAAATATTTTCTTTCCCATTCTCACTTTACCGTTTTTCTTTCTCATACTGATACGCATTTGTTACGTAGATGTCAGGCTCTGGAGGTTATTGCGTTGTAGACGTAAAACTGTGAATATTCATCTATCTCAGACATAGGGCCGACATATCGTCTGCATTTTCACCTGTCACAACGTAGTTTCATCGGCTAAGTGCTCAGGTGAGGTGTGAAACCCGACCTCTGCACGGCGCAGAATGAGACATTTGTCTGGTAGTTTCCTCTGTCACGGCACTCTGGGCCAGTTTCGTTGGCAGTGAGGTGTCTAAGACGCGTTTGGCATGTTATGTCCAGCGTCTAAGGTACGTAGGTGTTAAGGAGAGGGGAGGCTATTGCGTGGTTTTAGAAATAGCGCACATCTTTGTCCATTTCATAGATATAACTAGAGTTGGAAACCTGACTTCACGCACTCAGTAACTTCGCAGTTAGACTAGAACAACCTACGCTCGAGCCCTAAGAATCTCTGTTATAGAAGCAATTAGTTGGTCGAATTGAATGCTCGATTTCTAAGTATCTCTGTTGATGATAGAGGGCATTAGTTGGTCGAAGTGGTTTTAGTTCTTAGTAGTTCTGTGTTGAGGTAAATATATTATATCTAGTATTTTGTGAAGTGTTTAAAGTGTTAAATCGCCTATTTCATTTTCACTAGTTCTTTTGTGCAGAGAGAATTAAAATATAGTCTGTATTATTTTCTAGTGACGTGTTTCAGTGGAAAGCAGAATAAATTATATTTCTAGCTTAAACTCATGCAGCCATAAATGAATTTGATTTACTGCTAACAAATCAGACGAGAATATATTTTAAAAATTAACTTATAACTGAAATGCTACATCAGTGAGTATTGACGGAATACATACGTATTCCTAATTCATGATGAATGATTTTGTATATAACTTATTTCACGGGAAGTTTTAAATGATAAGTCAAGCTGTACGCTTGCAGTTGAAAATGTAAGTTATAACAAGTACATAGTATGTATAATTATTTTATATGTGTTTTTTTCCTTTATTCAGTGAATAGTGGGGTGACCCAAACTTTGCCAGCGTTAAGTACAGAGTAAATATCTGTGTAGAACAAAAACATTTTTTCCTTAAAGACTTGGTCTATAACCTTTACAAGAACTTTAACGATTTTTGAAGAAGTAACGGGCCATCGAGCCTGATTAGATTCTTCCATATAATAGATCTGCAAGTACCTTTTAGCCCATGCGGCAAGTAACATATTAACGCCAGTAACACTCCGACACTGTTGACTAGTGGTGTGGTGACCAAATAAAGTCCTAACCTGAAAGAAGACACCGATCTGACATTCCCCATTTCTAGAAACCTAAACTATTGACACTCTGCTCGTTGTTAATGTTCGTGCCTGGACAATTTTAATGTGACCTAAACAGACATCCGAAAAATAAGAACACCCAAGGAATCGTTCCCTGAAGCAGAGAATTCAACCCGTCTTTTTGGAACTGGGGATTTCTTGGTCAAAGACTGCCATTGGCGATTCTGTATGTGAATGTCCTAAAAATTATGTTTCCAGATGCTGTTAACAAAGCTGTAAGTATGCAAGAGAGCACGTGGCCACGGCTGAGTAAATAGAGTGAATGCAGGTCTGAGTGTTTCTTTATTGTTGTAATTTGGCACCCATTTTGCTGTCTTAACTTTCTTTATGCAAGTATTGCTAACCATATTTTCGCTTAGAATAGATCAGAGATATCAAGTCTGTCCATACCTTAAAAGGGGGAAATATTAGACCAAATCATATGTATCCGTGACTCTTTGGGGCTATAATCGTTCTCTTAACGGGACTGTGGGCTAAAACATCGAGGGAAGATCATATCAGTGGGTCTATATCTTTTTTTTGTAGCAATTCATTGACTTGATGCTTTTTTATATATATATTTGATGTAAATGTTGGATGTTGTGGTGGTGGAAGTTTATATTGATAATCAAACTGCCCTTAAACTTAATCAGCGTGTTGGTCAGCTCGTTCTAGAATATCTATATAATCATTTGTTATAGTTTTCCCACGTCTGTACGTCTAACTGTCGTCTTGTATGTGCGTGCACGTGAGTGGATAGAACTATATATGTATGTGTGTTTAGACTGTCTGACTCCTCTAAATCTGTCGTAGAAGATAGGTGAAAGAGAGAAGATTCCTCGATTTCAGAGACAGCCTCTATCACAGTCTACCATCTCACTCGTGGAAATCTATTGCTATTACTATCTCTCACTGTGACTATCACTTATTCAAATCTAATCAGAAGGGACCAACCAAAGTCTTAATTCTCCTATCAAAAATCTACGACAAATGGGGTCTCGTCTATCGGGATTTTGAACTTTGAATAGGAAGACGAGACGAAAAATATCAGCTCGTCTGTAAGATTCAGTATTCTGATATAGAGTAAGAGTGTGATGTCTTGTGAGTTTTTTATACCTTTAAAAAATTTATCCCCCAGACTAACGATCTGTTTATGGGCGTGCTGACCACACAACTAATAATTGGGTTTTTTCCACAGCATTATTAAGCATTATACATTTGAGTTACAGGTTGATTTTGGTAGAAATTAAGGGTAATTGTGGATTTTGTAATACTAAACGCTGGTAAAGTTTGTGATTGTCTAACAATCACAGGGTTCTGAAGATGTAGGTGTTTGAGCTAAGCTAAGGAGCGCGATCAGACTATACGTGCTGCAATTGCCTCCCTTACCCTAACTGTCTTCAGGGGTGAACTTGTAGTGGACTTAAAATTAAGGGAATTTTTTTTCTCCAAAAAAAAAAAAAAATTTTTTTTGGTAATAATTATTTTTTTCCACTGTAGCAACTTTTTAAAATGAGTAATCTTACTACCATTTATTTGGCGTAGTCGTCTGCATTAGGTGCTTTATTGCCGATTAATAGCAGCGATAGTTATATACTATATATTTTGGAGGAGGTATCCCAGGTTAAAGTATATCATCTTTTGTTTTGGTATTTTCTTGCAAGTGGTGGGAACCAGTGTATCCTTTTCTAAATTTCTTTCTTGTCCAAGTCTCAGTCACCTATTTACTATGGCAGAAAGGGCGAAGCGTAGGCAGATGCTCAGGGACGAGGCAAGAGAAGAAGGTTTGGACGGAGACGAAGCGAAAGCTTTTGTCAGGGACGAACTTGAAATACATATTGCGGAGCAGAAGGAGAAAGCAGCTGAAGCTAGAGAGCAGAGGAAGATGGATGAGGAAATGGAAATCCGCAGGGAGAGACAGCAAGAGAAGGAGAGGGAGGAAAGAGAGGAGAGACAGCACGAGGAAAGAGAGAAGGAGAGACAGCATGAGCTGGCGCTTAAAGCTCTAGAACATCAGAGTCATGGTGCTGCCTCTACCTCAAGCAATGGAGAGTCTTCACCTCATTCTTACTTAACTGATCCTTGTAACGCTCAATCTACTCACCGCACTGCTATGTCTTTCGCTCTAGAATCTTTCCCTTTCCCTTGTCCTAATGAGAAGATTGACACGTATCTTGAAAAATTTGAGAAAATTGCAACTCTGTACGGTTTAGAGAGGTCGCGTTGGAATATGAAGCTTTCTCAGGCTTTGAAAAGCAGTGCGTATGATGTTTACGCCAAACTGGAAAGCAACCAAAAAGACAATTAAGACGTGTTGAAGAAAGCTTTATTTGAGCGCTTTGAAATGAATGCGCGAAAGTTTCTGCAACTGTTTCACAACAGCAGGAAGGAGAGCTCTGAAACTTTTCAGCAGTTCTCGTCTCGTTTGAAGGGTTACTTGACAAAGTGCCTTGAGCTTTCACAGCTCCCCTCTACCTATGAAGGTCTGGAGGAATTTGTTATAACAGAACAAATAAAGAACACCTTGTCTGCGGACACCCGGAGGTTTTAGCTGAGCAGGGTGCAGAAAAGCTTGAAGACATTTTGGAAAAGTCTAAGCGTTTTCAAAATGCGCTGGCCGAACTACTGGCCACAAAACGTAAACCGACAGAGGAGCATTTTCGAAAGAATAATCTAGACCAATCTTCTCAGGCTTCTAATCAGAATAACCACAGAGAAACTGGACCTCAAAACCCCCCTCCTGAAAAATCCAAGTTCTACAAAAACAAGTACCCCAACCACAGTAAACAGTCTGATCAACCCGACCGCCCTACATGGCAGCGCAGCCAGAAATGACAAGGTGGCAAAGGGAGAACCCCTGAGCACGGCACAAATGATCAGGGCGAGCACACCGAGCAGAAACGCATAGGATGATTGCTAACAGTCTCGCAAGGCGGAATTATTGACAGTGATTCCCAGCATGAGAAAAAGAGACCCTCAACGCGAGGTACTGTTATTTTGAACGGTTCTCAAACTTCTTGTTTATTTGACACGGGGCTTTCTTATGATTGCATTGTTGCCAGACACCTGGTTAAACCCGGTCAAGAGACAGGAGAGACCGTCGAACTTTGTGGAGTTCTTAAGAGTGAGGCACCTACAGCGCTTCCCATCGCATTGGTGGAGATACACTCTGACTTTGTCAGAGGTGTGATCAAAGCGGCTGTTATGGATGACCCCATCTACCCAGTCATACTTGGCGGTAGATACGTGTTTATTGGAAAACCGGAAGAGCCGATTGTGGCAGCGGTAACTACAAGAGGGCAAACCAAGAAGGAACGGGAGCCTGTGTCTAATTTGTTACCTATGGAACTTAAAGAAGCGCAACAAAAGGACTATTCTTTGGCACCCTGCTTTAGGAAACTGCCCATGGCTAAGGAACCCAGACAGCACGGGGACATTTTTTCTAAGGATGGCGTACTTTATCGCAGAACGGACAAGCCTGACCAAGGTTACAACCAGCTCCTAGTACCATAACAGTACAGAAGCCAAATCCTAGAAATGGGGCACTCTCTTCCCTTCAGCGGACATATGGGACAGAACGCCACAAACCAACGGATAACCACTCATTATTGGTGGCCAGGAGTAAATACTGATATTATCAAGTATGTCAAATCATGTGCCCAGTGCCAACGTGTAGCACCCAAGCAACGGACACCCCCAGTCTCTTTGGGTGAAATGCCAATAGTGGGAACACCATTCGAACGGATTGTGATCGACATTTTAGGACCCTTAGAAAGGACTAAAAGAAGGAACAGGTTTATCCTGACCTTAGTCGACACATGCACTTTATGGGCAAAAGCTTTACCGCTAACATGCGCAGATACCAAGCATGTCGCAGAAGCCCTCGTGCAGATTTTCTCTCGGTTGGGATTTCCTCAGCAAGTGTTGACGGATAACGGATCCCCATACCGAAATCTGTTGATGGATGAGATCGTGAAGATCTTGAGGACCCAACACATCTACACAAAGCCATATACTCCGGCCGGAAATGGGCTCGTGGAACGTGTTAACAGAAACCTCAACATGATGTTAAGTAAACTGGCACAAGTGAAACCTGACGATTGGGATCTTTGTATTCTTGCAGCTTTATTATGCTACAGAGAATCTCCTCATACGTCCACAGGATTTCCGCCACGCTTTTATTCGGCAGACCTATTAAGGGGCCGCTTGAAGCCTTACTTTGGTCGCTGACAGACCAGAAGGCTGATGAGACAGTCGTCTCAGGAAGTAAATATGTATCGGATTGAAAGGATAGGTTGAAACTAGGATGGGACCTAGCAACGACCAACTTTAATCGAGCACGCACAAAGCGCGCAAACCGATACAGGAAAGTCGCGAAAGAAAGAGAATTGGAAGCAGGAGAGAAAGTTTTGGTGTTACTCCCTACCGGGAACAACCAACTGAGAATCGGATGGCAAGGGCCGTTTACCGTCCTGAAAAAGATTTCTAAGGCTAACGAAAGGAGAAGGTTTTCCATTTAAATCTGTTAAAGAGATACTTGGAAAGACCGGGGGGGGGGGGGGCACTTGGGTCATGATTCCCAAGTGTTTCAGCCTTCTGTTGTCTTGTATCGAAAATGAACCCATTTCACTTTGGTAGCAACTTTAAAATCCACAACACCGCCAGGTGTCGGCAATTGTGAAAGTAACAAAGAGAAGACACATTTTTCCGTTCGTTCTGTCTCCCACCACGACTAGGGACAGACACTGACACCTGCGCGAAGCCGGCGAGGCTAGCCACTGCGCGCTAGCAACTGAAATTCTGTGCCTGTCAGAACGCACTTATTGTGGATGACACTCCACTGTGCTACACCACTGTAATGTGGATTTAGAATAATAATAATACCCTAGGCGTACGACCACACCACAATGGCTGACATAAGAAAATCAACACCTTCTACAGGTACTTCCCTTTAATAACTCTGCACACATAATACGGCCACACCCGGCCAATAAACGTATGACATACAATAATGAAATGCCTATGTAACTTGCCTCAAAAATAGCTCAATTTATCAGTATCATACATTACCGTATGACTTACTAAACGAACACTGCAATGACTATCGCTCACCATGAATGGCAAAAACTGTGACAAAGAAATACCCAAATCTTTGGCAACTATAAATCTGCGGTCTGTAGAAAATGCCCACTAGATACTATACAAATCTAGAATTACACTCCATAATCCACTCCAGCCGAAATATGGCAAGTACTTATACCAGTAAGTCCATGGCATGATCCTAACAGCAAGATTACTGGCAAGGGAAAAATACATCCGTCCTCACTCGGACGCTCGCTAGGAAAAACACTGACTTTTCGCGCCCGATTTTTTCCCGGCTTCCGGGTAGTAACCTACTCGCCGGTGTTGCCAATTGTCAGCGTAGCTAGTCTGATTTCTTGTACAAAAGATTCACTGCGAAAAAGCGCCGTGACAGTGCCCAACACTTCTTATAATATACGCCGCATGTTGCCCGTCAGTCACAGCCCTTTCACCAGTACACAGAAAAACTCAACGTATTGTGGACCGCAGAGTTTACTGTCACGAGTTCCATAGCCCATTGCGGTTGTTCCACAACCAGCATGATGCCTTTTCGGCAGTTTCACTAAGCCTCTTCAGAGCCCGTTTTCTTGACTGTCCCCTCAGCCCCAACAGTTTCAATAAATCATACACTGATGAAGCCACGCGCCTTCTTGCGCCCACATCAATATCCATGACCCTTGCAGTGAACCCATCGTATCTCAGATCCGCGGCCAGATCATTATACTTGGCCGCTTTGAACGAATGTTGCTCGTCCAATCTGGATTCAAATGGCACGGTCAGTTCAATCAATATAACCTGAAGCGATGCTGAAGAATGAAGCAATAAATCCGGCCGTCTCCGCGATTTTCTGATTCTCTCTGGATATGCCCTTCGTCCAGATAGGTCTACCGCCATCTCCCAGTCGTTTGCACAGTCAAGAAGAGATGGTAAACTGCTACCTGGTTTACTCGGTTTGGAGTGTGCTGACTTTCCTGCCCTCAGAAAATATGTATTTGCGGTGCTCGGCCTGGCTTTGCTTTTCGCCTTCATCCTTGCCAGGTCTATTGTAACAGCTAGCTAATTTAGCCCTTTGTTGTCGCGCCAAGTGTATCGCCCTTGCCCTAATGACACCTTACGCGCTAAAAGCGCGCGTTCAAGTGTCTTCCTCCCCTGGCACAGGGGCACTGCTCATCATCCGACTTTCCCCATCTCACAAGGTTTGTGGCCGACGGCAGCAGGTCATACATTGATTTAACAACGAAGCTGAGCCTAAGAGGTGCCATATGCCATATCATTCCATGTCAAGGACCTTTGCAGGGCTCCTTCCCATGTAGTCAATTGGCCTTGTTTGGCCTGCTGCACTGCTTATTAGATCCTCTTACCATCCGCAGCTCCTCGTATCTCCTGAACTACCTTGTCTGTGCGCTCCCAGCTTGATGCCTTAGACCACCAGAGGATGTCTCTGTGGTGGATTTTGATGTTATGAAATGTTGTTGATATGTTTCCTTATTGTACTGAATGAAGCTAGCTGTGAAGGTCGCTGATGCTAACAAAATTAGGGTTGAGTTATCAGGGTACCTTGCTGCTACCACTTTATGGCCTCAAGCAGACTTATTCTTGACTAGTATGAATGATAGCTACATCTAATATCTAGGGATATGCACGTGTGGTGTGATGGTAATTTAACAATAATACACATCTATACAAACAAGTATTAAGGTCTATGATTCAAGGAAATAACACCTGGGATAAATTTGTACATTTAATCATTTTCTGTATGATTTATTTGGTCCTGAACCTAGTATTCTTCTGGTCAGGACTTTAAAATGAAAGGAATTCAAGATATATACAAAATATAAATTTTAGACCCAAAGGGACAATTGTCCAAACAAATACTGTTTAACAATACTAATAGTGTTACTAAAATTTGTCTATTACTGGTTTCTAATACTGGATGGCGGTTTGGGATTCTATAATCGTTCCCAGTCTCTTTAATATACAATGTCACTGTTAAGTTCTCTGGGGAAATAGTTTATTCTTGTTATACAGGGGTGTGCTGGTCTTAAAGCTGAAGTAAAGTTAGGGTGCCAGATATTTTACTTATCTGGGCACACTTGAACAGTCTGTAAACTTGGTGTCACACGATTTCGCTATGATAATGGCCAAAAGTAACAGGGTAGACTCTGCAGGTCCCTGTCACTACTGTGCATGAAACGACTTATCACTGCTTCTCATAGACATCTGGCACCGGACTAGTGCCAGATAAAAACCCTGTAACAATGAAATAATGTCTCCTTGTTGATATCTTACTTCAACTGTGTTTTATATATACAAAAGAGAATACATAAGAAATAAAGAGCTGGGTCATATCTAATGGACCAATCCAGCACATCCATTCCACAGTGTACCAGTGTTGTTCACATGTCTCTCCTACAAAGGCGGCCCTGCATCTGCAATAATATTATTAATCTGTCTTTTCTTCCATGCAACGGGATAGGTGAGCTGTGTCCCTCTGGTCACCTAAGAAAACCTTTTTATTTCACAAAACATGTGCATTTACAAAACTGGCAATGTGTTATAGCCTAATTATACCTTCAGGCCCTGCCTAAATCAGCTAGGGACCTGATTACTTACAGTCGTGATGGCAGCATCTCTCACTCACATTTTTAAACAAAATATACATGAATAATGTCGGTCTTACCAGAAATTCAATGAAAAAAACACAGGTACGTTGAATAGCAGACTCCAGATATACTGCTGGCTGAATTGTGATGCCTATTACTTTAATATATATTTGCTTTAATAAGGCTAATCACTTTCTCACAGAAATACACAACGTCCTGCTCTAGGGACTATCTTCTACAAATGGCGTCAAGCCTTTGAATGTACTCAATAATATGAAATATTTTGACCAATGGGATCTACTACCAAGATTTTCCATTCAAATTTTTAAATCTAAGGTCCAATTTCGGTCCAATGTTAATGTACTTCTGACGGTCTGTCCGTCCGAACTTGGCATTCACCAAAAATAAACTTGGTTTTGGCCTAACACTACCAAAAAACATATTCAGTTTGAGCCATCCCATAATTTTTTCTCCCCTTGTCTACCCTTTTCTACATGTACCCTTTCTTGCCTTTTTCAAGGACGCGTCCAAAAATGTTACCGTTAGTGCAAGTCCAAACGAGCATGTGTTGGTCTGTCTGTACGAACAAATGCAGTCTTTTGTCCATAACTTTATTTCTATCTGTCGGATCTTTTATTCGAATGCATATTACCCATCAGGACAAGACCAGCTCTAAGACTAGCTAACTTTTATGATCTTAAACCTATTAATAAAGAATTCAATATATTTTCCATTTTGGTGTTCGTTGTTTTCTAAGTCTCAACTACTTGAATGTTATAAAAATCATCGCAGATCTTCCTTTTTCCCGGCAGGAAGTAATTATGCGTGTGTGTATATATGATTCTACAGTGTGCCTTTTGTTAGAAAATGTATTGGACTTGGCGGTTTATTTTTAAATTTTAAAGCTCGCGACATCGTTTTCGACACAAGCTAACGGCATCGTCTCGCACTGTCGGCCTGAGTAGCTAATTCAAACTGCTAACACTTGACAAGCCGGCAGCATGTGTCCGCACTCTCAATCTTATGGGTTCGTGTGTTTTATTCTTTCTGTCTTTCCTGGAATAACTAAGCCTGTCTTTTTTTCAAAATTTTATCGTTAACCCTTGACGGGCGCGTTATAAAGTCCAATACTACTAGCGCTGCAATAAGGCTTTTCGGTATGTTCTATCCTACCTAAATCAATGCGTTTTCTGGCGCAGGGAAGAAGACGCGTTACAACTTTACTAATTCTATACATATTATTATGACGTTATTACATATAATTAATGATTGTATCGCTGTTTGGCTGTATACCGCTCCACCTATGTCCCAGTCTTGACATATGGATGCGAGTCGTGGGCAATGACTACAACCCACAAAAGCCAGATCCAAACCTCAGAAATGAGGTATCTGAGGAAAGTGGTTGAAGTAACAAGAAGAGACATGGTCCGCAACCAGACGATCCGTCAAGGCCTAAAATCCCATCCGCTGCAGACCCAAATAGAACAGTCCCAACTAAGATGGTTTGGCCATGTCTGCAGAATGGGAGAAGATCGGCTACCACGACAAGCATGGGAAACAAAGAGCCAGGGATCCAGACCTCCAGGACGACCCAGAGTCCGCTGGGAGGACAACATTAGACAATCTTTGAAAGACCGAGGACTAGAATGGAACCAGGCCAGGAAGAAGACAGCTGATAGAATGGTCTGGCGCTCTCTCTTCCAAACCTCTACACCTCACGGTAGAAGGGGAACGACTAAGTAAGTAAGTATCGCTGTCTCAATGTACTTCATCACATTCTCCATGACTAAATCCCCGTCTATTCGTTTGTGTGTATCTGATTATCTCCCTCAGTTTGAGCGACTCTTGGGAAGCATCAACAGCTTCTTCCACTCTCCACTTCCTTCCCGTTTTCAGTGTGGACTGACTGGACTTAACCACGTCATCTCCTGTTAAGTCGATTTAGGATTGATAGAATTTTCGAATAAGTCGAGGAAACTTTCTTCTCAAACTCAAATTTCGACTCACATAAGAAGTTCTGCCTTCATCGCCAAAGTTACAGTTCTACTTCATGGCCCAAGAGTTTGCACAACTGAATACTAAAAGATATACTTTACTCTCGTATCTTTCGTATTTTAGAACGTAACGTTTTATACATACTTCAAGGCCGTTCATTTGTTTACGAAATGACCCATATTTTAGCGAAAGGGCTTTGATACGTCTTTTATTATTAAATTATCATTGAGTTATGTATGTTGGGTCATATATTCCTGTTGGCCTTTAGGGGTTTTAAGCGGCCGTGTATTTATATATATATATATATATATATATATATATATATATATATATATATATATATATATATATATATATATATATATATATATAACATAATTGTCACCAAATTTCATAATAATCGGTGTGACGGTATTGCCTCCCCTGCTTTGCAGTAGTGGTCCAATAGTGGCCAAAACAAGAGTATCTATTATAGGCTTCAATGGAGTCTATCTTTACACAAGATTTACTCTTGGCAGAAATGTAGATAGAAGAGCAATAAAGCTTCTATCACTTGGGAGTCTTCACAAGATATTCAGATAAGCGAAAACAATGCTGCTGATGCTGAGCACATTAATGCTGTAATCTGCCGAATCCTTTTATGAAGAATTAAGCAATGGTTTATTCTAGCTCTTTAAGCCCCCATCCCTGATTTACTCAGTGGAATTATTATTATAATATAGCTCTGTTTAGAGTGTGTGTTTTGCAACTTTGACTGAGACACACATGTAGTACATTTTAAATGATTGAATCGAAGTAAAATTTGAATAATTACAAATAACAAAATTTAATTATCACTTTAAGTTTAACAGTTTAAAAGAAAGGAATAATAGTTAGTTACAAAATGAAGTTTTCATCACTCAGGTGATGGTTTTTGGATAAGAAGTTAAAGTGGCAGCACATAGGTTAACGTAGCTGCCAATGATAATTCTAATCCTCCTCCTGATGGGTAGGTTTTCTGTACACTGCTGCCACTTGTCTCTGGTCAAAGTTCAGGCGCTGCACGTTTCCAGAACGTCAAGGAGTAACGGCCAAGCTGGTCCTGCGTCTGTCTCTAAGACACTCTTATGATGGCGTCTCGCAACACGTCAGTCCACTTCTACTTCACTTGGTTCCAAAAATAGTACATTCTGCTGGTACCACCAATAACTGGTAATAGAAATATAAACAAAACGCTCTTCTGAGTATGGCATTTTCGGACACATAGTTATGTGCCCCACCCCCCCCCCCCCTTTCCCCCCTCTCTTTTATTTTACCATCCCATGTCAGAATTTACACTCGATGAAAATTAAATTTAATCCCTCGGAATAAAACTTTCTTTACATTTAAACTGATTAGCTTTAGCTTTACGTTACATTTAAATGAAAAGGTTAAACGTACAGATATATTAAATGTTTTAAATTTACATCTCCACTGTTTGAAAGTGTTCACAATATAAATTCATTTATGTTTCATTTATGTTTACACTTGTGGAAAAGTTTGAAACGTCTATTAGTTTTAACAAGAATATGTTTTTTCGTTTACATTTACACTGAGAGAAAAAATTTTAAACTGTAAGTATTATTCTTAGAATGTACATCATTTCTTACATCTTTCCCTCCCTCCTCCATAGAAAACTTGGAACTACTTTATGCTTTTTAGTTCTCTTTACGAAATTATGCATAAAGTAATCACCAGCCTGTGCAGTGGTGGTTCATGAATCATCATTATAAATACTGAGGTTGCCAGCCTCAAATGACTTTGACATCCAATAGCGAGTTTCACACATTAAACTTCACATGGTAATATATACATATATATGTTAGTTCACATGTTAGTAATAAAATATGAAATGTAAATCACAACTTACGCTAATCTTGGCTACAGACATGTTTCTCAGATGAATAAAAGAGACGAATAGTTCTCTTACACGCGTCTGTGATGTCTTTAATTTTGCAATAGATTCCCTCTCTGACTTCGTGTGTATCTTCATTTTCCTCGTCCCGCTGTTCCTTATTAAATTGTAGAGATCTAATGTGCTTTGTAAGTCTTATTTGGTTCTCCAATAAAAGGCCCGGTTAACAAAAGGAATTATGAATCTAGTCTTCACTATGGCGAGGTCTGATCTTGTCTTGGCGAGCGTGAAATTCACAGTGAAATAAAACTGCGAAATTTGCAGACAATATTCCTATCCTCCGAAGCGTTATTTTGTTATGGAGTTAAATAAACGCTCCAATCATATTCAAACAGGCCGGGTGTGGTATTTTCAAAATATTTCCGACATGGAAAAATGTTTGCAAAGGTCACGTCTCCCATATATGGTAATATGCTGTCCGATGCCCTTGTGTACAAACTTACAGACAGATCAGTAGACACACAAGACAGCATGCCCACATGTGTCACACAGACAGTAATGTTGGCGTCTGTGGCCTAATGGATATGAACGCAGTTTCATAATCCAGATATACCAGGTTCGAACCCTGATGCAGGCGGTTTGGTAGCAGATCCGTTATTTCTTACTACACCTGTAGTACACCACTGTAAAGTATCAGTCTGTCTGCTCTGTAAGGAAGAGTGGTGTGTTGTTGAGATCAGGCATGCTCCAGTCTACCCAGCTGTAAATGGGTAACTCACCCTAGTCCTGAGTTAGGGAAGGCAAAGGCTCCAGGGGAAGCAGGCCCTAAACTTGGTCACTTCAGCCGACGCAGGATGGTGTATGTATGAAGTAGTAGTGTAGAGTGTGATTACCGCGAATGGTGTACTGTTCGTGTGCTGACCAATATAATCACTCATACACATGTGTCTACAAGGCACCAATGCAGACTGCTGGAATCTTAGTTTACTCAATTTATTCAGACGTACACACTGGGACATACGAGTACATCAGGCTTTGTTGACATAACAATTTGTAGGTATACATAGCAGATCTGAAGTCATGACACATGCAGAAATAATGGGTAGTACATCAAAGTTCAATGTCATGATACATCATCTTATGAAACCACGAAAAGGGGGTTTCTAGCAGGATTGAGGGGAGCCGCGCTGGTGTAATGGCTTCGGCGTTGTACTGGCGACCAGGTGTTCATGGTTCAAACCCGGGCGTCGGCGTTTGAAGAAATGTTTACGGCCGGAAATTTGACTGAATAGCCTGAACGGCTCCTGTGATAAACCCTCTGTGGATGGGAAGGAGCGAAGCTCCTGACCGGGTTGGAAGGAAAGTCCTCAGGTTCCCCAGCCTCGCAATGATATGTCATTGGGCCGAAGGGCTGAAAGCCCAAGTGCCGCTGGTTAAGAAAAAAAAAAAAAAAAAAAAAAAAAAAAAAGCAGGATTGAGATCTCTCTGTCACTGTCCGATAATAAGATAAATAATCTGTTCTCTTGGCAGTGATCAAAACAGACGATGACCGAAATCCAACATGGCTACCTTCCTGAGTTGTCGTTCACTCATTCATAGGAAGAATATCAGCCAAAGTTAATTTACAATGGATATATAAAGGATTTCATAAATGGATCCATGCAGCACTACGGTGATCAGGTTAGTTCACGTAGCCATAACCGCTGCAGGAAAATCTGTCATCTTCGTCGATACAAAACACGACACTAGCATATCGAAGCACCCAAAAGTCAAGCTAGGCCTAACCGACGAGAGATCATCAAAAAATACGAGCTGGGTTTACCTGGAGTCCGAATCATCTATATACTGACATAAGGAGAGTCTCTAACACAAACTATCGTAGAGACACTATCTCCTCCAGAAGAAAAAACCACTTCGTAAGACATTTTTTCTTGACGAAGGGACCAGCTCTTGAAAAACGTACCCCGCCATTCTTAGCAGTACATCGGAACTCATCACGACTTGTTAAGACAACTCATACTTCCGCTAACAAGAATCTAGTCCCTCATACCCATCCAAAATATACAATATAGGACTGATTCTACTTGTACTAATAATATGTAATACATATGAATTCAGGCCATAAACACAATAAGCAAATTAATATATTTTCTGGCCCTAAAATTAAGTACAAACGCAAGCGTACTATTCTTGCGCTGGATCGATATCCAGACCGATTACTCCTATAATCAAAAGTGTGAATCAAACATGGATTATCTCGCTTTTACAATAAACAGCATTTTCATACACAGATGGATGCATGACTATATTTTTCCCATATTAAATAACCATATCGATTTTTTTTCTAATATGTGCGTCAAAAAATATGCACGCAACAGATTACCACACCCCTCGGGAAAAAAAAAAATGGTACTTTTTTTTTTTTGAAATACATCTAGGAGCAACATACAATAGGCTCACAACGCACCAATAACAATGCGCAGATGATAAGCATAAGTTTTATGACCTTAGAGAAAGCACTTCTCTAAGTATTAATATTTCCAGAGAGGTGTCACCAACGCATACTACAATATTAGCAATGACACAATTTCCACATTAGTTTATACATAAATTCCATCTAAGATATCTTAACATCATGATCATCAAAGACGAAAAACATTGAAAAAATCAGCGGTGAATAAATATCCATGAACCGCTAAGTAGTGTTACAATCAATATATGATATATTACATATGTGTACACATTTCAACATAGAAACAATTGTATCAAAGCTGTATAACAGTTATGAATCATGTGGGCATCTAGACAAAATATCTGCCATCACATTTTCTGACCCACGGATAGCTCGCACCGAAAAATGAAATGGCTGTAGAGCAATCGCGTATCGCGTTGATCTCGCGCTCTTCAGATTTTTACTCTGAATAGCCGTAAGAGCTTTCTGGTCAGTTTCCACAATGAAATGCGCGCCCAGAAGAAATCTTTGTAGTTTAAGGATTGACCAAACCATAGCCAATAATTCACGGTCTAGGACCGAGTAATTCTTCTCTGCGGCATTTAATTTCCGAGAAATATACATCACAGGATGCAGAGTTCCAGAGTACTCTTGCATTAGTGCAGCTCCAATCCCGGTGGATGAAGCGTCACTACGAAGAATAAATGTCTTATCCTTAGAAGGTAATACTAGGATAGGTGAAGTAGAAAACATAGTTTTAACCTTATCCAAAGAGGATTGACATTCTTGAGTCCAATGGACTACATTAGGAGACCCTTTCTTTAGCAAGGAAGAAAGAGGTGACATAAAAACTAATACATGCTTTCGATGGTTTCGCTGTCAGGTTATGCTCGCGTAAGATAGACAATAGTTCATTTATACCATTATAGTGATCGTTCCAAGTATCACTGAAAAGACAGATGTCATCAAGATACGCAATGACATCTGAGCGATGAGATAGGATTCGACGCATCATGCGTACAAATGTAGCAGGGGCGTTCATAAGACCGAAAGGCATGAAATTCCATTGGAATAGACCCCTAGGCGTCGAAAAAGCAGTAAACGGTTTGGCGTGTTCGGATAGTGGAACTTGCCAATATCCCTTAGACAAATCGAGTTTAGTAAAGAAGTGAGAATTCGATAGTCTCGTAAGTAGCTCTTCTAGTAAAGGCATAGGTTCAGTATCGAATTTAGTCACTTGATTCAATTTGCGATAATCCACGCAAAGACGTATGTTATTGTCTTTTTTCCGTACTATAACCATCGGCGAAGAATATGCTGATGTGGATGGTTCAATAATTTTAACTCTATCATCTCATCTAACTCTTTCTCTACCTGTGCTTGGAAATGTATCGGGATAGGATACGGTCTGACTCTTATAGGACTATGGTCAGTAAGAATAATGTCATGTTGAATGACATCCGTTTGACCAGGAATGTCAGTAAGGACATCCTGAAATTGTTCTAACATAGTAGAAACTTGTTTCTGCTCTCCTGGAGATAATTCTGGAGAAATTGCAACATCTTTCCATGATTCATTAGAGTGAAGAGGAATCATTGGAAAAGGTAAATTTACATCCTAGAAACTCGTTTCCTCATCCTGTATTACTGACAGAGATGAGTACTGTCCATGTTGGACTGGAAAATCGTCCGTTGCCTGGAAAACAGGTTGTAAATAATCAGGACGTTCATGGAATTCCGTGAGCATGTTGATGTGGAAGGTTTTACGCTTCCCGTCAATATCGACGATATAGTCAACATCGGAAACCTTTGATATTATATCGTACGGACCTTTCCAAGAAATGAGAAGTCTATTTTCCCTACAAGGTAGCAAGACAAATGCTTTGTCACCTGGACAAAGTTGACGCAAACATCTCTTTTTATTGGCAAATTCCCTTGCCTTCTGTTTCGCAAATTCAGAAGAAGCAGTTGCCAATTTGCATGCTTCAATAATCTTGTGTCTAAGTGCGATGACATATTCATAAGAGGATTTTGTGTCATCGACAATATTATCAGCAGTTATAAGATCATGAAGTAAGGACATAGGACCTCGCGGTTTCGCGCCAAAGACAAGTTCAAAGGGAGAAAATCCTGTATGTTCGTTGGCGACCTCTCTATATGCAAAGAGAGCCGCGGGTAAAACCCTATCCCAATCCTGAGGATGATCTTCTGTTATCTTACCTAGTAGGTTTTTCAGAGTTCTATTCAAACGTTCCACCATCCCATTGGACATAGGATGATAAATACTACTCAGCGATCTCTCTATCTTCAGAGTCGACATTACTTGAGACATGGTATCCGATATAAGTTGGGTACCATGGTCGGATAATATTTCTGCTGGAAACCCCAGACGAGAAAATATTAACCAAAGAGCATCTGCGACATCAGCAGTAGTTATGCTCTTTAGAGGAACAGCCTCCGGCCAACGTGTGCACATATCAACACACGTCAGAATAAATTGGTGTCCTCTAGCAGACTTTATCTTAAATGGACCAATGATGTCTATCGCCATTTTTTGAAATGGCCGAATGGGAATGTCTGCAGCCTGAATAGGTGCATCATGGCGTGGACCTCTGGATTTAATCTCTTGACATACTTTACAAGATCGACAATAGATTCGTATGTCCTTATTCACAGCAGGCCAAAAGAAAGATTGAAGAACTCTAGCTTTAGTACGGGAAAAACCCATATGTCCAGCACACTGCGAATCATGAGCGTGCTGTAAAATTTTAACTCTCATATTTTTAGGCACAAGGATTTGAGAATGAATGGACTTAGCGGAGTCTTGTACCATATGTACAAGTACGCCATTCTTCATCGTAATCCAAGATTTACGATTTGTATCCTTATTCGGATCACCTTTTGTTGCCAGAGTAAAGAATTTCTTTAGAGTAGGATCATCTTCCTGCTGTTTAATAAAGGAATCGTGTGAAATCTCCAAGGGATCATCTTGGATCTGCGCATCATTATCTTCAGAATGTGAAGATTGTGGCATATTGAGAGCTTGAGCCCTAGTGATTACTGCATTAGCAGATTGCATATTAACATTTTCCCAATTAGAGATTTGCTGTGGAGTGCATTCTTTCACTCCATGAATGCGACCGATGATAAGATCAGCGATCGGATTCGGCAAGAGACATGCTTGCACCTCTCCTGTAAAGAAAGGCGTAGCAATATTGATAATGGCAGTGGAGTACTTCTCCAATGTGCCACCAAATGTTACACATTTGACTATATTGCCCGTAGCTCGAGAAGGATTTACGAGTGATTGCCTCACTCCAATGGTAGTGCACCCCGAGTCGAAAAGAATTGATACCGGAGTACCATCTATTAGGCCCCTATTAAAGACAAGAGCACCCCTTCCATTATGCGCAATTGACGCATGGAGAGCGGGAAGTGGGTGACCGCAGCTTAAAGTAGAAACTGTGGTTGGATCGAATAATGTTTTGCATTGCGAACACTCAGATGCTCTAGCAAAATCGAAAGCGGAATTTGCTACACTATTGGAGTCTTTTTTATCATTATTCTGATTATCGGTGTCGTGGAGCTCCTGTTGTGCAGAGTTAGCCTGGTAATAAGATTTACCATGTCTTTTGTGTTGTGATCTACCTCGGTTATAATTGTCTCTATAATTATTATTGCCTCTGTTATAACCCCTATTTGGGTTTGAATCATAATATTCATGATCATAATCATCATGCTCGTTATATTGAGTATCCCTGTAATATTGTTTCTTTTGTCTCCATGAAGCACTTGGGTAGTTCCTATAGCTACTCCCTTTCCGAGAATTTCTAACATTATGGGTACCCCTCGCGTGTCGAGGACTATCAGCCCGATTCCAGTTCTTCGAAGAAGAACCCTGATTTGAGTGGTTATCTTGGTTTTGATACTTATTCCAATTAACCTTTTTATCAAATTTATTTTTAGCTCCTTGGAATTTGTGTGAGTAATTCTGATTATATTCTGTTGCCGAAGCAACTGGCATACTCTCTTTAATGTTAGAGTTACTAAGAATCATGTCAGGGTGTGCCGTGGCATACTGGTCACAATATTCTTCCATTTGCTTTATTGTACTAGGTTTACGCTCATGTAAGAACTCTAGGAATGATTTATTTACAGAAGACATGACCTTGTCTCTTAGCAATAAATCTTTAAGACCATCAAATGTTTTCTCTGTTTTGGATAATTCAATCCATCGTGAAAGTGTAATTCGTGCTTTTGAGATGAAATCTGAGAATTCTACACCTACCTCAGGTCTCATTGTTTTAAACAAAAGACGGTAACCTTCCTCAGACAGCTGATATCTCTTTATCAAAGCTGCCCTAACAGCATCATAATTGTCTTTGTCGGCCTCTTCAACAAAATATAACTTACTCAGAGACTCCCCTTTTAGATTTTCAGACAACTGATTCACATACTGTGATTTGTCAACATTATGAGATCGACAAGCCCGTTCAAATCTAGAAAGCCAAAATATTATGTCATCACTGGTAGGGTTAAACGCTGGTACTTTGACCTTGTACACAAAGGGTTTACCATTACCACCAGATGCCTGATTAACATTACTCATACATGTCAATTTTAATTTCTCTAATTCAAACTCATGTTCTCTTATTGCTTTTCTCTCTTCAGCTTCTCTATCTAATCTTTTCTGTTCTGCAGCAGCTTCTAGTTTTTTCTGTTCTGCAGCAGCAGCAAATTCTAGTTTTTTCTGTTCTGCAGCAGCTTCTAGTTTTTTCTGTTCTGCAGCAGCTTCTAGTTTTTTCTGTTCTGCAGCAGCTTCTAATTTCTTCTGTTCTG
Source organism: Oreohelix idahoensis (assembly GCA_024509875.1). Classification (NCBI taxonomy): domain Eukaryota; kingdom Metazoa; phylum Mollusca; class Gastropoda; order Stylommatophora; family Oreohelicidae; genus Oreohelix; species Oreohelix idahoensis. Next base: position 394,900 of record JAMPIV010008719.1, read on the forward strand.
CCTCAAATCTCCTTTCCTCCACTTGCATCTGCAATTTCTTAAGTTCAGCAGCAGTATCAGCTTCTTTTTCTAATCTTTTTTCTTCAGCTAAGGCTTTCCTTTCTTCTGCAGCAGCTTTTTTTTTTTCTTCTATTTGAAGTCTTCTCTCCTCAGCCGCAGCTTTTTTTTCCTCAGCAGCAATTTTTTTTTTTCTTCAACAGCAGCAGCAATTTTTTTCTCTTCTGCAGCTAATGCTTTGTCATATTGAGCAACAGCCCATTGTTCTAAGTCTTTTCCAGTCTTATCAAAAGATTTTCCTAGTGTAATGAAATAATCTAAGGTAGACATATTGTCTTCTTAAATCAGGAACCTGAAAAAGTAAATAAATTACTCTCTTTGTTAATGGGAGACAAGTCTATACCTTAGACTTAGTCTTAGTCCAAACTTGTATGGTTTACAATAACCAATGATAACTTGAGTACCTGTGGACAACAATAATTGTATCTCAAATACTGTGGGGACAAGCCTTACAAAGGTCTTGTATACCTCACTGTAATCAAAGATCACTTGAGTACCTGTGGAAAAAAATATTTCCCTTTACCAATAACTTTGGGAGACAAGCCTTACAAAGGTCTTGTATACCTCAATGTAATCAAAGATCACTTGAGTACCTGTGGAAAAAAAAAAATATTTCCCTTTTCCAATAACTTTGGGAGACAAGCCTTAAAAAGGCTTGTATACCTCAATGTAATCAAAGATCACTTGAGTACCTGTGGAAAAAAAAATATTTCCCTTTTCCAATAACTTTGGGAGACAAGCCTTACAAAGGTCTTGTATACCTCAATGTAATCAAAGATCACTTGAGTACCTGTGGAAAAAAAATATTTCCCTTTTCCAATAACAATCAGAAAGTACTGATCTGTACTATACTATCAGTGTATACCACTATACGTCATATGTCAACTACAGACATTACAAATGACAAACAAGAAAAGACAATCTGAAAACATTTGCAGAGATCAAATTAAATTAAATAGGGGAAATGAAAAAAATGATCACAGAACCTGTGATGATAACTGCCATAAGATAACAAGACAAATAACGCTACAGTGTATAAACATAAGGGTGTAAAAAACTGAAATGAAAGGAAAGATGAGACCTACAATTATACAAACAAATCAAACAAAACTAAGGAACACAAAAAATGTTACAAATACAAATATGAAACAGTCGTCACAACTAACCAAATATTTGCAAACTATGTTGCAAGCAAATTTCAATTAAGAAATTGCTCCCTATCGAACGCCAGAACAAGACCAATATTACTCGGTATTTCCTGTTCTAGTCACACAGAATATAAACTAATTTAATACACAACAAATAACATGTAAGCATAAATAGCATATAGCATACAATATCATTTATGTCATGAATGGAATGTGTTGCCAGTATAGTGTTGTAAAGTAGGCACAGTTTATTTAAATAATACTAACTTGCCACTTTATTCAGTAATAGATTTAAGTTTAAACTATTACACTGTCAATTTTTTATCTGTTGAGCATATGAAGATCCCACGATGAACTATGCACTTTATTCAGCAACACTGCGATTCTTCTGTACGTTGCGAAATGTCAACAATATTGCTCCAGATATTTTCTACACTTGATACCACTGTCCTGTGTAATACTGTCTGTACAGCGAAAAACTGTCAACAAGTGCTGACCTAGATACAGCATCCTATCGGTAATACAGGTCAAGCTGTCCTACTGGTGTTGATGTGTTCAAACAAATGTTCTTTCAGCTGTAAACTGTGATTCTCAACACAAAACTGCGTAAGCTGGACCCAGGAATCTGGCTCGCCACTGTATAGACGTTATTTCTTACTACACCTGTAGTACACCACTGTAAAGTATCAGTCTGTCTGCTCTGTAAGGAAGAGTGGTGTGTTGTTGAGATCAGGCATGCTCCAGTCTACCCAGCTGTAAATGGGTAACTCACCCTAGTCCTGAGTTAGGGAAGGCAAAGGCTCCAGGGGAAGCAGGCCCTAAACTTGGTCACTTCAGCCGACGCAGGATGGTGTATGTATGAAGTAGTAGTGTAGAGTGTGATTACCGCGAATGGTGTACTGTTCGTGTGCTGACCAATATAATCACTCATACACATGTGTCTACAAGGCACCAATGCAGACTGCTGGAATCTTAGTTTACTCAATTTATTCAGACGTACACACTGGGACATACGAGTACATCAGGCTTTGTTGACATAACAATTTGTAGGTATACATAGCAGATCTGAAGTCATGACACATGCAGAAATAATGGGTAGTACATCAAAGTTCAATGTCATGATACATCATCTTATGAAACCACGAAAAGGGGGTTTCTAGCAGGATTGAGATCTCTCTGTCACTGTCCGATAATAAATAAATAATCTGTTCTCTTGGCAGTGATCAAAACAGACGATGACCGAAATCTAACATGGCTACCTTCCTGAGTTGTCGTTCACTCATTCATAGGAAGAATATCAGCCAAAGTTAATTTACAATGGATATATAAAGGATTTCATAAATGGATCCATGCAGCACTACGGTGATCAGGTTAGTTCACGTAGCCATAACCGCTGCAGGAAAATCTGTCATCTTCGTCGATACAAAACACGACACTAGCATATCGAAGCACCCAAAAGTCAAGCTAGGCCTAACCGACGAGAGATCATCAAAAATACGAGCTGGGTTTACCTGGAGTCCGAATCATCTATATACTGACATAAGGAGAGTCTCTAACACAAACTATCGTAGAGACACTATCTCCTCCAGAAAGAAAAAAACCACTTCGTAAGACATTTTTTTCTTGACGAAGGGACCAGCTCTTGAAAAACGTACCCCGCCATTCTTAGCAGTACATCGGAACTCATCACGACTTGTTAAGACAACTCATACTTCCGCTAACAAGAATCTAGTCCCTCATACCCATCCAAAATATACAATATAGGACTGATTCTACTTGTACTAATAATATGTAATACATATGAATTCAGGCCATAAACACAATAAGCAAATTAATATATTTTCTGGCCCTAAAATTAAGTACAAACGCAAGCGTACTATTCTTGCGCTGGATCGATATCCAGACCGATTACTCCTATAATCAAAAGTGTGAATCAAACATGGATTATCTCGCTTTTACAATAAACAGCATTTTCATACACAGATGGATGCATGACTATATTTTTCCCATATTAAATAACCATATCGATTTTTTTCTAATATGTGCGTCAAAAATATGCACGCAACACACAACCAGCAAATAAAAGCTGGGGTTGATTGCCACGTCCTGTAAAGGATAAGCAACTAACTTTATCAAGGATGACCCGGAAGCTTTTATAACATAAGTTCCGCCTCGTGCACGGGTATCCTGTGTTTTGCAAGACAAACAAATCTGGTTCTATTCAGCACTCCTGTCCACCACAAGCTTGGATGAACAAGTACCATCACTTGAATAGATGGTCAGACAGATTATGCGATAAAATATTGTTGCTGACCGTCCAATAGCCTGGCGTAACTTAACACGCCTTCGTGAAGTGTGAATGCGACACAATAAGATAAGAATTACTCCCGTAGCAAATACTGCTATAGGAGAGTGGCTTGTTAGAGACTTTCCCCATGCTATGTCAAGCATAAAGAGTAAAATTATGAAAGGGAAAAATGAAATTCCAAATAAAAGCGACCGGAGAGAAAAAATGAAGAAGAACACATGATACCGCCGTAGGGCTGGATGTGTGAGAGATCACACAAAAAAGACAAGGACAGACATTTCGTCACAATCGGGTCATTTTAGGCGGAGTTTTTAAAAATATTTAAAGGTCTTGGATTTCTTTGCCTCACGGTATTATATATATATATATATATATATATATATATATATATATATATATATATATATATATATATATATAAAGATCTATATATATATATATATATATATATATCTATATATATCTATATATATATATATATATATATACACACATATTTGTAAATAGGCGTTAAAAGGGTATTAACGTACCAGCATCCGCCAGTACATTACAATGCTACCAACATTCATTACATACGCGTGAACATAATCGTCGAGCCGACACTCTGTCCTGTACATGCTGTTCTTAGTCTTCTATCATTTAGTAGACACAGTATTAAGGTCTTTGTCTTGTGTAGTCTGACCTATACTGTATAATACCGGAACAACAGAAGTGATTGCGTCATTAATAGGCTGGACTGCCCATGATAAATTTCCGGTGTTATCGAAGCATCATTTTTTGGTGATGCCTATATGGCAGGAAGGATAGTACGATTTGCTTGCACAGCTAGGAGGGGTTGTCGCACAGAAGGTCCTGGGTTCGTGTCCTGGGTAAGCCACTCACGTCTGTTGTTTTTCTGTTGTCTAGTGTTCTACTTCCTTATTTCTTACGAGTGCCTGAAAACATACCTTTATGTTTGTCTAATATTTATTTGCGAGCACTAGATCACCTCGATTTGAGAGAAAAGGGCTTTCACCACGGGACTACGCGGTTGAGATCTGAAGTAAACTAAGACTGGAACCCGAGGTCTGTGAATAATAAATAATAAACATAAAACGTAATGTTGCAAGCAGTCGCAATAAAGACGGAAAACATCGAATAACGGAGTGTCACATAATTTGTGTGACTCTCATTTACGATCCGGCAGTATTGAACTACCTTTTCTGTGTGTGCGAAATTTTGAGCACTCTTTGATGGTAAGCACATTTTATTTTTCCTACCTTACGACCGTAAATGTTATTTCTCTCTCGCTCCCCTTATCTAATTTTGCTTCATTTCTGAACACAAGAACTAGTACGACGGTCATTGTGTGCATTTTCACTCTTCGATTCATGTCATGTCAAGTCGTCGTGGCCGTCCTTAGGGATTAGTGGTAAGTGATGGCACAAGATAAGCCGTCAGGGGTGAAGTGTTTGTCTACGGTTATGTAAATCATTTCCACCTGGACTGGTAAACTCGGGTGTGTCGCTTCTGTGTTTATACAAGCGATCAGGAGTGTCTGACTAGCGATTAGAATGTAAGACCTTCGAAATTATTTGCGAAACTATTACAGAAAATATCTTGGGAGACAGATAAAGAAGTGAGTTGCAATAGTGAGAATATCAAACATTACCTAGATGAGATACAACTCCATATATGGGAGATTGACTGTTTGAAATTTTACAAAAATCTGAGTCATGCAAGATATTTCGTCATGAAAGTTGCCATAACAAACTTTCAAATATTATTGGCTTAAAAGTGTAGAGCGGATAACATTCACTAGATTATAAGATTTACCAGAACGCACTTTAGAAAGTTGGCCGAGAGATACGATATAACGTAGAACATCTAGCATACGACACTGCATTCCAGAAATCGTCACATGTAGACATCTCCGACCTTGCCAGAGGAAAGAATAAGGTCAAGATTCTGAATTTTTAGGAACGGAAAAGCTTATTACGGCATCTTTTATCCAATATGATAGAAAAATCGACAATATTAATACGGAACCGGACTTTTAAAGACACTACTCACAAGTCACAGAGGAATTCTAGAATAAGAAATAATATCCCAGATGTGTGTTCGTGGGATCTCTGTTAAGTTGCCAAGACTATTTACATGAAAAAGACGTCTAAGATGTGCCTAGTTACTAGATCAGGTAGTACGGATTGGAGAGACCATTTGAAGTCCTACTCACGTTACCAGCTGTACTAGTCTGTGGTGTTTGAGATCGACACGTAACACCAACATCTCACGGGCAGTGAAGATCCCTGCCTTGACCAGAAGCGGTTACCTGCAGAATCCTTTGGCGACGTGCATTTGCCACAGAGATGAAGTGACGGAACCAGCAGCACCAACATTTTTGCAATTTAGAAGCTGTTATGTTTTTAGCAGGCCAAATCAAAACACTATATTTTCATCTCCCAAACCGAGATCTACGATGAACCATAATTTATCATAATTACAACCTCATATTTATTTAAATTTGTTCCAAAATAATTGATCAGTTAATGTGTTATATGTTATTTTAATAAATTCATAGTTGAATTAATTATTACGGGCGAAAGGCACACGTGTGAAACCTGATTTTAATATATGTGGTTATATCTACATCTAAAGAGCCAATAATAATAATAATAATATTAAGAGGAATTGCGCTGAATCAAATCAGCTTGGGGCTGGAACGAGCTAATTATAAGATAATCCATCGCCACAAAAGGCGGCGGGTCAGATATAAAGTTAACGTGCTCAGACTCATTCAACATTGTTCTTGACTTTTGAAATATCTTGTGAATACTCCCTCGAGGTAGAAGCATCATTATCCTTCTATCTACAACTCTGCCAAGAGTAGTCTTGTGCAAAGTTAGACACCTTTGAAGACCCAAGTTTGATGCTCTAGGTTTTGGCCACTGTTGGACAACTACTGCAGAGCAAGGGGAGGCAACCCTTGACCTAGAGAACTAACAGAAAAGCCGCTAGGTCAGGGTCCAGTAACTCGTAAATCCTTTAATGGTTATTGTTCTAGCGTTCCGTCAAGGAACTGCTAATAGAGTGCACAGATGTACAAAGCCAAATCGCAATTCAAACTTTTTTTACATTTGCAACTATCCCCTTCAGGGAAGGAACAAAACTATCCCATATAAACAGCGATGACGGGACATTCACTCGCCTTCACGCCGGCCGCGTAAAATATTGGCTAGAATTGAAAGAGCAGATTTTCCGATTTTGGTTCTTAAACAAAAATTATGTTTCTCTGCATCACAAATTATAGATCACAAGTGTTTATAAAATGACATTACATTTATTCTCATTTGAAATGGATTTGAGAATATTCTGAAATATCACACATTTCATAGGTTATCAGAATGCCAAACATTACAAACAATAATACTCATCAAACTATACGCCTGTTTTCAAAAATATGTTATTGTTAAATATATTTCACCAATCCTAAATTGCGAGAACGATGTCACTATATCAGTTTCTTAGTATGATAATTGTATTGCAGGGCAGAAACTAAAAAGGCAATTATGCCTATTTCTGTACGCTGATGAAATAAAGATTTCGTTCGTCCGTTAGTTCGTTCTTAAAATATTCACTTTGGCACACTGTTTTAATGGGTGGGGGAGGGAGGTGGGAACGAACGATGTATAACACTTTTTCCTATTGTTAGTACCATTCCGAGCTGTCCTAATTTCAGTCAGACAGAAAAAGCAGTAACTTTCCACCAGGCGCAAACTACATGTACTCAAATTATTCTATTCTTTATCCTAATGCAGTCATAAACTACACACATTACAGATAGGATACACACTGAGGAAACAGGTTTCTAGCATCAGACGGCATTCCTTCTCAGTGTAAGATAGAAAGAAGAAAAACGTATGGAGAAGAGAACTGGTGACAGAAATCAAAGGTTTGAGAAACACATGGACAGACAAGGAACACATGGACAGATAAGGAACACATGGACAGACAAGGAACACGTGGACAGACAAGGAACACATGGACAGACAAGGAACACATGGACAGACAAGGAACAGATGGCACAAGAGAAAGATTTAGTCTGGTTTATTTATGCTCCTTGTGAAGAAGAAAGGCAATGAAATTCTATTCTCTTTTTTAAATTTTTGTGTGTCTCGTTTTGGTGAGCCTCACCCCGTTCAACCTAGACGCAGAGTCCATCGGTTATAGTAGGCGTATGTTCAGATATAAAAGATCGCGTAATCAGATTCCAGTAAAAGTCAGTGCAATAAATGTATGAATTATCCACTTAATGCTGACGCAGCTATCAATCTTGTTCATTCCAGATACCATTTGGTGCCGTCTCAGTGGATCATTAAGTAAATACAAAATTACTGGTGGTTGCTATCGGTATTATGTAAGCATGGGAGATTATAAAAACATTACCAGTGCTGCTTTAACATTATGGTACAGTTTATAAGGAATGCCGCCTGCTTAATCTCGCCGTAATGGGTCACGGTGCAAAGGCGAATATACGTAAACTCATTAACAGTACACAAACGACGGCTACGTCACCAGCATGGGCGGATGAAGCTGCCGATCACGCCAAGTGGCGGCGATGCTCCCTATAGCGCTACCTCAGACTGGTGAAAAAAAAAAGTTCTCACAACAAGCAGAAGAGAAATGAATACGCTGAACAAAACATCATTAAAAATATTATGTTTATATATATATATATATATATATATATATATATATATATATATATATATATATATATATATATATATATATATATATATATATATATATATATATATAATATATATATATATATATATATATATATATATATATATATATATATATATATATATATATATATATATATATATATATATATATATATATATATAGGGAGCCGCGGTAGCATAGTGGTTAGTGCACTGGCTTCCTAGCGCAGTGGTCTATGGTTCGATCCCCAGATGAGGCGGAAAATTTTTAGGCCACAAAACGGCTCCTGGGTTGACCCAGCCCCAAATGGGTACCAGAGCTACTCTGGGAAGGTTAAGGCGGCCGGCGTGATGCCGACCACATCACCCCTCGTGTGCCGACGGTCAAGATAATATGGGCCTATATATATACGAGGCGCGTTTTTTAAGTAATTCCCGGTATAAAATAATAAAAAAAAACCATCATATATAAAAATGATTTATTGCAGCTAAAAGTGAACCACACATTTACATTATTTCTCAACATAGTCACCATTGACTTCAACACATTTTTGGTATCGTGGAACCAGGTTCTTAATTCCAGTGTCAAAGAAGTCTGCCGATAGTGTCTTGAACCATTCATTAAAGCCTGTCTGCAGTTCATCGTCAGTTTCAAACCGCTGGGATGCCAGCCACTTCTTTAGGTGCATGAAAAGGTGGTAATCACTTGGCGCGAGATCGTGGCTGTAGGGCGGGTGGTCAAAAAATTTCCAGTGACATTTTTGCAACAATTGAACAGTTCGATCTGCGGTGTGAGGTCGAGCATTATCGTGCAAAAGCACATCCCAGTGGACAGCAACCCACGTCTTTTGTTTTGGATGGCACGTCTAAGTTTTATCAGAGTGTCACAGTAAGCATTGGCATTAACTGTCTTTCCACGTTCAAGAAAATCAATAAACAAGACTGATAAAGTCTCTTTTTGGAAGACAGACGTCATCATCAGTTGATAAACTCTTTTAATACAAGACCCTTGCCCTGAGCAAGAGACATGCTGAAAAATATGAAGCTCACTCGAACATCACCAGAGTTAAATACTGTGTTGTTGTGTTGCTCGTGGTTTGAGTATGGAATGTCAACTTGACCTACGCAGTGGTGTGTAGACATAGATTGAGTGTATAATATGCGAATGATAAGAAGAGTTCGTGGTGTTGACAAATGTTCTTTTCTCACACTCATGTATGGCTGGAAGTCATCGACACCAACGACTGTGTACCTTTACTACAGTTTAATTGGACGTACACACTCGACAGCACAGATAGTGACAAATCACAGGTTGGCATCATACATCATGGTACAGTGGATAAATGGTCTTGCAATGTTACATGGGCACTCATGTAGAATAATAATATAATGGACTGTCAGTAGCCAAGCACTCAGTATTGCCCATATATATATATCAACTGAGTTTACTGACAAAGCACGTCAGATTATAAATAATATCCAAGATGGCTTCTAGACCTAATCTCGTCTAGCGAAGATTCCTTAACATAATGTCCAGCACAGATTTTTCCATATACTCATATTGAACCGCTAGCAATGGGTTCTCATGTGTAGCAGTGATCTCTGGACTAATCAAGCGATAATACGGGGTATCCCTTTCTCTTCTTGAAAGTCACAAAATGTTTAGTTACAAGATGGCTTCTCTCGTGAGCTGACACTCACGTTTGGATACAGATAATGAATCTGTCTTAAAGTTAGTCATTCATTAAACATTTCATTGCTCTGTAGATTTTATCATGAACAATTGACTGCATTCTACAGGATATAGTGCTGCTAGGAATCAGAGTCGTTTTTCATCTAGTTAAATGTATCCTCTCAGACGTACAAATCGTACCTATCGAAAAACGGTGGCTTCGTACGAGAGTTCAAAAGAGTATCTTTCATTACTTTGGTATCAGAAATATGATTCTGCCATTCCTTGGCAATAAGAATGAACACTGGGGTAAAGCATACACGATAGGTCTAGACGACTATCACTTTCCCCATAAATATAGAGATCACTTTTTCCAGCGACAAGCCGACATAGAAAAACAAAGCCCATCAGGGCGAAGCCAAATCACACCTCTCTCGCGACACATCCGCCGAACAGTCTTTGACCTCTCTAGAGACAAATGAACATATAGTTCGACTTAGGTATGTAAAGATATACAGATATAAGACAGACTCGTCCTACTCCGACAAACAATACACATAAATTCAGGCCATAGATATTCTGAAGCAAGAACAATCTATTACTACCCAAACAAAGAATAAATCGCAGTAAAACTAGATTCATCCGCGGAGTTCGAAGGAAAGTGACGACACAACTTTCAAGGGAAGTAACTCAATAATGACTTTTCCTTAAGCACTAAAAAGTATCTATTTTGTTTACAAAATATTTGCGAACATAACAAGTATACCAATGAATAATATTGTAAGATATCAAAGACTGCACGTAACAGTCTTACCACACCTCCCAGGAAAAAAAAGGAACTTTTTTTTTTTTGAAATACATCTAGGAGCAACGTACAATAGGCTCACAACGCATGAATAATGCGCAGAAGAAAATTATCAGGAATAAATATAACGCCTAATATGAGGCTAAGTCGACTTATGGAGCGACTGGTGAGAATGTGTCTCATAAACTGAGAGAAATTATTTCTCTACAAGTAAATTTTTCCAGGAAGGTGTCATCAAAGTATAATACAATTCTGGCAATTACACGATGCCTAAAAAATTCATACCATAATTTCGTATTAGATATCTTACATTTATGATTTATGAAGAAAAATCATCAAAGCACAGCGGTGAATAAACATCAATGAACCGCTATGTAGTGATACAATCATTATATTATTAAATTACAAATGTGTATCTATCATGACATAGAAAAGGAACTACTATAGAACTAGACATATCAAGAAGTCTAAGCCCTAATAGTTATGTGGAATCATGTGGGCATCTTGACAGAATGTCTGCCATCACATTATCTGATCCACGAATAGCCCGCACAGAGAAATGAAAAGGTTGAAGAGCAATTGCATATCGAGTAGACCTCGAGCTCTTCAAATTCTTACTCTGTATAGCAGTAAGAGCTTTTTGGTCGGTTTCTACTATGAAATGTGCGCCTAGAAGGAATCTCTGTAGTTTGAGGATCGACCAAACCATAGCTAATAGCTCACGGTCTAAAACCGAATAATTCCTTTCTGCCGCATTAAGTTTTCTGGAAATATACATTACAGGATGCAGAGTTCCAGAGTACTCTTGCATTAGTGCCGCTCCAATCCCAGTGGATGAAGCGTCACTACGAAGAACGAATGTCTTATCTTTAGTAGGTAGCACTAAAATAGGTGGTGTTGAAAACAATGTTTTAATCTTATCCAGAGAGCATTGGCATTCCTGAGACCAGTGGACCATATTAGGTGAACCTTTCTTTAGACAAATCAAGTTTAGTGAAAAAATGAGATTTGGAGAGTCGAGTAAGTAGCTCTTCCAGTAAAGGCATAGGTTCGGCATCGAACTTCGTTACTTGATTCAATTTTCGATAGTCAACGCAAAGACGTATGTTATTGTCTTTTTTTTTAACAATAACCATCGGCGAAGAATATGCAGAGGTGGATGGTTCGATTATTTTCAAATCTATCATCTCATCCAACTCTTTCTCAACCTGTGCTTGAAAATGTATAGGTATAGGATAAGGTCTAACCCTAATAGGAGTATGGTCAGTTAGAACAATGTCATGTTCAATGACATGCGTTTGTCCAGGGATGTCAGTGAGTACATCCTGAAATGTTTGCAACATAGTTGAAACTTGTCGCTGTTCTCCTAGAGACAAATCAGGAGAGACAGTAACGTTCTTCCATGATTCACTAGAATGAAGTGGGATCATTGGAAGAGGAAGATTTACATCTGAAAAACTTGTTTCCTCATCCTGTATCACGGACAGTGATGAGTAATGACCATGTTGTACTGGAGAATTGTCCGTTGCTTGGAAAATGGGTTGCAAATAATCCGGACGTTCATGGAATTCAGTAAGCATATTGATGTGGAAGGTTTTATGCTTCCCATCAATATTGACAATATAGTCGACATCGGAAATTTTCGATATTATATCGTACGGACCTTTCCAAGAAATAAGTAGTCTGTTTTCCCTACAAGGTAGTAATACAAATGCTTTGTCACCAGGACAAAGTTGTCGTAAGCATCTCTTCTTATTGGCAAATTGCCTTGCCTTCTGTTTCGCAAATTCAGAAGAAGAAGTTGCTAATTTGCATGCTTCGATAATCTTTTGTCTCAACGCGATGACATATTCGTAGGATGACTTTGTGTCATCGTCAATATTGTCAGCTGTTATGAGATCAAGAAGCAACGACATACGGCCACGCGGACGCGCGCCAAAGACGAGTTCAAAGGGAGAAAATCCTGTATGTTCATTGGGTACCTCTCTGTAAGCGAAGAGGGCCGCAGGTAAAACTCTGTCCCAGTCTTGAGGATGATCCTCAGTTATCTTCCCTAGTAAGTTTTTAAGTGTTCTATTAAGGCGTTCGACCATACCATTAGACATTGGATGGTAGATACTACTTAAAGATCTATCTATCTGCAGAGTAGACATTACTTGAGACATGGTATCTGATATTAGTTGGGTGCCATGGTCTGACAATATCTCTCCGGGGAACCCCAGACGAGAAAATATAAGCCAAAGAGCATCTGCAATATCAGCAGTAGTAATGCTCTTCAGAGGAATAGCCTCTGGCCAACGTGTGCACATATCAACACACGTTAAGATAAACTGATGTCCTCTGGCAGACTTGATCTTAAATGGACCAATAATGTCTATGGCCATTTTTTGAAACGGCCGAATAGGAATGTCCGCCGCCTGAATGGGTGCAGCATGCCGTGGACCTTTGGATTTAACTTCCTGACATACTTTACAAGATCGACAATAAATCCGTATGTCCTTGTTTACCAATGGCCAAAAGAAAGCCGCAAGGACTCTTGACTTAGTACGGGAAAAACCCATGTGTCCAGCACACTGAGAGTCGTGAGCGTGCTGCAAAATTTTAACTCTCAAATTTTGGGAACCAGGATTTGAGAATGACTTGACGTAATGGAGTCTTGAACCATACGTACAAGTACGCCATTCTTCTTTGTAATCCACGATTTACGACTTGTGTCTTTATTCGGATCACCTTTAGTTGCAAGAATGAAGAATTTCTTCAGAGTGGGATCGTCTTCTTGCTGTTTTATAAACGAGTCAGGAGAAATTACCAAGGGATCATCTTGGTTATGCACTTCATTATCTTCAGTAGATGAAGTTTGAGGCATATTAAGAGCCTGAGCTCTAGTGACTACAGCGTTAGCAATCTGCATGTTTTGCCTTTCCCACGCGGAAATTTGTTGCGGCGTGCATTCTTTGACTCCATGAATGCGACCGATGATGAGGTCAGCGATCGGATTCGGAAGAAGACATGCGTGTACATCTCCTGTAAAGAAAGGAGTAGCAATCCTAATGATAGCAGTAGAGTATTTCTCTAATGTGCCGCCAAATGTTACACATTTGACTACTTGTCCAGTGGCACGGGAAGGATCTACGAGTGACTGCCTAACACCAATTGTGGTGCATCCAGAATCAAATAGCACAGAGACTGGATTGTTATTTACTAAACCCTTATGTAAGACAAGAGAACCTCTTCCATCATGCGCGACTGATGCCGGAAGAGCAGGAAGAGGATGGCCACAGCTTAAAGTAGACACTGTGGTTGGCTCAAATAATGTTTTGCATTGGGGGCACTGAGATGCTCTCCCAAAATCAAAAGCGGCACATGCCATATTACTAGCATCATTATTATCTTTACTCTGTTTATAGGCTTCATGGGACTCTTGTTGTGCAGAGTTTGCCTGAAAATGTGGTTTATGTCTTTTGTTTTGAGATCTACCTCGGTTATTATCACCTCTGTAGTTATTGTTACCTCTATTGTAACCCCTATTTGGGTTTGAGTCATAGTTCCCTTGGTTACCATTATCATATTCATTATAATGAGTATCTCTGTAATTATGATCTTGTTGACTCCAAGACGGATAACCCGGATAGTTTCTATAATTACTTCCTCTACGGAAATTCCTATAATTATGACCACCCCTGTGTCGAGAGCTAACAGCTCGTCTCCAGTTCTTTGAAGAAGAACCCTGAAATGATTGGTTACCTTGGTTTTGATAACTATTATGGTTACCTTTTTTATCAAATCTGTTTTGAGGTCCCTGAAATCTGTGTGAATAATTGGGATTGTATGGTGTTGCTGAAGCAACTGGCATACTCTCCTTAATCTTAGTGTTGCCAAAAGTCACGTCGGGGTGTGCAGTGACATATTGGGAACAATATTCTTCCATTTCCTTTAGAGATTTGGGTTTACGCTCATGTATAAATTCAAGGAATGGTTTGTTCACACATGACATAATCTTATCTCTGAGCAACAAATCCATAAGTCCTTCATACGTTTTTTCTGTTTTGGAAAGCTCAATCCAACGATCAACTGTGAGACGTGCCTTTGCAGTGAATTCTGAGAATTCTACACCTGTCTCAGGCACCATCGTCTTAAACAAAAGGCGATAGCCTTCCTCACTTAGCTGGTATTTTTTTTTATCAAAGCCGCCCTAATGACATCATAATTATCCTTATCTGCTTCTCCTACAAGGCATAATCTAGTCAAAGATTCACCTTTCAAGTTTTCTGCTAATTGATTAGCGTATTGTGATTTATCCACATTATGTGTACGACAAGAACGTTCAAATCTATCCAGCCAGAATGTAATATCGTCACTGGACTGATTGAACGGTGGAACCTTAACCTTGTAAGTAGAAGGTTTACCATTACCACTAGATGCCTGATTAACATTACTCATACTTGTCAATCTCAATTTCTCTAACTCAATTTCATGTTCTCTTATTGCTTTTTTTTCTTCAGCTTCTCTGTCTAATCTTTTTTGTTCAGCATCTCTGTCTAATCTTTTTTGTTCAGCTTCCCTGTCTAATCTTTTTTGTTCAGCTTCCCTGTCTAATCTTTTTTGTTCAGCATCCCTGTCTAATCTTTTTTGTTCAGCAGCAGCTTCTCTTTCTAATTTTTTTTGTTCAGCTTCAAATCTCCTTTGCTCCACCTGCATCTGCAATTTCTTTTGTTCAGCAGCAGCCTCAGCTTCTCTTTCTAATCTTTTCTCTTCAGCCAGAGCTTTTCTCTCTTCTGCAGCAGCTTTTCTCTCTTCTGCAGCTAATGCTTTGTCATATTGAGCAACCGCCCATTCTTCTAATTGTTGACCAGTTTTATCAAGGGATTTCCCTTGTGTAATGAAGTACTCTAATGTAGACATGATGTCTAACAATAATACTAATCACTTGAAACAACAATAATACCACAAGTTCTTAATGACTTGATTAATCAGTATACTATCCCAATATCTGTGGGTCACAAGCCTTAATAAGGTCTTGTATAACAGTAATAATAATCAAGTACTGGTTTATACCATAATCCAAGTGCAGTGCACAAGCAATAGTGTCTTATGAAATATACCTATATAAAACATATGACAACCAACAGAATACATAAAGTACAAATAGGACTGACAATACGAAAACGTTTGCAGAAATCAAATAAATCAAATAGGGAAATCAATGAAAATAATCACTGAATCTGCAAGGGATAACAACACAAATGACGTCACAGTATATGAATATAAATTGTGAATAGAACTGAAAGATAGAAAAGGGTAGACCAACAAATTACAAACAAATCAAAACAAAACTAAAGAACAAAGAAATATTACAAAAATAACACTAATTACAGTCTTCACAGCTAACACTAATAGCAACCAGTTGTGGCAGCAAATTCCCAATTAAGGAAATTGCACCTATAGAAAACGCCCACAACGGACCCTCTATGACGTGGGATATTCTGTTGTGAGGACTCCGCCCAACCTAAATACAACCCGCTGACATAGAAACTAACATACTATACAAACAAATAACATGTAAACATAAATATATAAATTATGTGGATGATAGTATGTGTTGCAAAATAGGCTCAGTTTTACAGTAATGGCAAAGTTATTTTTATGAAAATAAACAAACTGCCACTTTATTCAATTAAACATTCTGGCCTTAAATATTAAAGTTCATATATAGAAAACAAGAAGATCCATCGATGAAAATAGGACTTCTTAGTTCAATAATACTGTCTTCCTGTTAATATTGACAAGAATTGATCCAACTGTTCTGTGAAACTCTGTAATGTCTAATGTAAATATGTCAACAACGCTGACCTACATACTGCATTCACTTGACAGGTCACGTGACGAAGTGTTGACAAAGAGCAAACCAATACTGCAAGTGTGTCGTATAACCACAGGAAACGGTCTGGTATCGGTAGTCTGTTGACTTCTGAACTTCTGCGAGGTCAAACCCAGAAAGCTGGTCCACCAGTTGATAAGGTCTCTGGTGGAAGACAGTTGTAACAAATGCCGATATGTCCTCGCAAGGTGGAAGTCATCGACACCAACGACTGTGTACCTTTACTACAGTTTAATTGGACGTACACACTCGACAGCACAGATAGTGACAAATCACAGGTTGGCATCATACATCATGGTACAGTGGATAAATGGTCTTGCAATGTTACATGGGCACTCATGTAGAATAATAATATAATGGACTGTCAGTAGCCAAGCACTCAGTATTGCCCATATATATATATCAACTGAGTTTACTGACAAAGCACGTCAGATTATAAATAATATCCAAGATGGCTTCTAGACCTAATCTCGTCTAGCGAAGATTCCTTAACATAATGTCCAGCACAGATTTTTCCATATACTCATATTGAACCGCTAGCAATGGGTTCTCATGTGTAGCAGTGATCTCTGGACTAATCAAGCGATAATACGGGGTATCCCTTTCTCTTCTTGAAAGTCACAAAATGTTTAGTTACAAGATGGCTTCTCTCGTGAGCTGTCACTCACGTTTGGATACAGATAATGAATCTGTCTTAAAGTTAGTCATTCATTAAACATTTCATTGCTCTGTAGATTTTATCATGAACAATTGACTGCATTCTACAGGATATAGTGCTGCTAGGAATCAGAGTCGTTTTTCATCTAGTTAAATGTATCCTCTCAGACGTACAAATCGTACCTATCGAAAAACGGTGGCTTCGTACGAGAGTTCAAAAGAGTATCTTTCATTACCTTGGTATCAGAAATATGATTCTGCCATTCCTTGGCAATAAGAATGAACACTGGGGTAAAGCATACACGATAGGTCTAGACGACTATCACTTTCCCCATAAATATAGAGATCACTTTTTCCGGCGACAAGCCGACATAGAAAAACAAAGCCCATCAGGGCGAAGCCAAATCACACCTCTCTCGCGACACATCCGCCGAACAGTCTTTGACCTCTCTAGAGACAAAAGAACATATAGTTCGACTTAGATATGTAAAGATATACAGATATAAGACAGACTCGTCCTACTCCGACAAACAATACACATAAATTCAGGCCATAGATATTCTGAAGCAAGAACAATCTATTACTACCCAAACAAAGAATAAATCGCAGTAAAACTAGATTCATCCGCGGAGTTCGAACGAAAGTGACGACACAACATTCAAGGGAAGTAACTCAATAATGACTTTTCCTTAAGCACTAAAAAGTATCTATTTTGTTTACAAAATATTTGCGAACATAACAAGTATACCAATGTATAATATTGTAAGATATCAAAGACTGCACGTAACAAAGACCCCTTTTTTGTCGCAGAAAACAGGGGCTATGATCTTTTTGACAGAAGGTGCTTGCTTAATCTTCTTTGCTTTCGGGTCCCATGAGTGTCGCCATTGCATCGACTGTTGCTTTGATTCGACGTTTGTGTAGGAAATCCAGGTCTCATCTCCAGTAACAATGTGGCCCAAAAATTCATCTCCTTCATTTCGATAGCGCTGCAAATAATTTTGAGCCGAAACCAGGCGTTTCTGCTAGTGTTCATCGGTTAACATTTTCGGCACCCATCTGGCGGCAGACAGGCGTCTTTGACACTGGAATTAAGAACCTGGTGCCACGATACCAAAAATGTGTTGAAGTCAATGGTGACTATGTTAAGAAATAATGTAAATGTGTGGTTCACTTTTGGCTGCAATAAATCATTTTTATATATGATGGTTTTTTTTATTATTTTATACCGGGAATTACTTAAAAAACGCGCCTCGTATATATATATATATATATATATATATATATATATATATATATATATATATATATAGATATATATATATATATATATATATATATATATATATATATATATATATATATATATATATATATATATATATATATATATATATGAGTGTGTGTGTGTATTAGAAGCCCTTTCAGTCATAACTGACTAAGAGAATGCACCCTTAAGGTCATAGTCCTCATCTGCGATCGTCCGGCTGTAATGTTGTATGTGCGGACAAACAAAAGAGGTCATACATTCATTTACTCGGTTCTGTTAGCTCTCTATTGATCATACGCCATCGACATACTTACGCCAAGTACTCTTATCTTCTGCCATCACGTGTGTCAATACCTTGTCGAGGTATGGCGGCTTGCGTACCCTGATTACCCCCAGAGCTATGCCAGCGGGAGTTTTACTCCTGGAAGGTTCTACCAAGCTGGACTAAAGCAGGCGCCCTACTCCTCCAGGCTGGGGGTTTTAGCATAGGGCTGACACCCCTGTCTATGTAAAAAGAAACAAAGTTACGGAAACGACAACAAATGAACAAACTTTGCTGCGGGACGGACATCCGGCGTCTGAGGCTCGTATGACTGTCAGTGGTGGAAGCCGAAAGGAAGCCACTGACACGAAAACGGACGTCCTGACCGCAAAACGTAAAAGAATAGGATTTTGGAATGTCAGGACAATGAACGAGACGGGTAAACAAAAACAGGTCACAGCAGAAATGAGAAACTATAGATTGCACTTTCTAGGGATAAGCGAGAGCAGATGGACTGGGGCAGGAAAAGTTGAAACCGCAACAGGAGAAGCTGTACTTTACTCTGGAAGAGAGGATGGACAGTACAATGAAGGTGTAGCCATTATTCTACAGAAAAGAATAGAAAGGACATTACTGGAATGGAAACCCATCAACAACAGACTGATAAGAATAAATTTGAGAGGGAGATTCACCAACACTACAATAAAACAATGCTACGAACCAACGAATGACAGCGGTGAAGAGGTCAAGGATGAATTCTATCAACAACTGCAGACAGAAATGGAAGGCAAACCTAGATATGATCTTATCGTAGTAATGGGAGACCTCAATGCGAAAGTTGGAACACACAATATATAATGAAAGAGTAATGGGGAAATGCGGCAGCGGAACAACAAACGAAAACGGAGATAAATTAAAAAGTTTCTGTAGCATTAACGACCTGGTCAGGAATACTTTTCCCACGCAAAGAAATTCACAAATTAACATCGGAATCACCAAATGGTCGGGACAGAAACCCAATAGACCCCATCATGAATAATGGTAGATGGTAACATGCATTACAAGATGTGAAGGTAAGAAGAGGTGCGGATGTGATCACCATTTAGTAGTAGCAAAACTGAAAGTGAAACTCAGAACGACTGGACCAACTATAACTACACAGAAAAGGTTTGACACAGCAAATTGAAGGACCCCTTAACCAGAAAAAGCTTTTGCGGCTGATTTAAAGAAGCTATATTAATTTGCAAAAGTCAGGAAAAGACATTGACTGATGATATAGACCAGAAATTCAACACCATTTCAATAATATATAAAAAAAGCAGTAAATCACGCTTGGGATTCTAGGAAAGGAAGAAGCAAGACTGGATAACACCAGAAACATTAAACACCATAACGACGAGAAAGGAAATGAAAAAACAAAAGAAAACAGAAGCGAAGTCCCCCAGGTTAAAGCAACTAATAGCGAACAGCACAGCCAACTGGACAAGGAAGTTAAACGCCAAACCCGAGCCAACAAAAGGAATTTCCTAGACGATCTTGCAAGACAGGCAGAAGAGGCAGCACTGAGAGATGAACAAAGCACAGTATACAAACTAAACTCATCAGCGGAAAACAAAGTGCAAACAATATTATATAAATAAGAGATAAGCAAGGAAATCTCATCACGATAGCAGAGGGACAGGAAACAAGATGGGCAGAGCATTTCAGAGAAACTCTGAACAAGGAACCACCAGAGACACAATTGAATGTTCCTGAGCCTGAAAACGATCTAGATGTTAATACAGAAATTCCACGACAAGAAGAAATCGTCACAGCAATCAAAGGGATAAAGAATGGAAAAGCTCCTTGCCGTGATAACTTAAATGCAGATCTATTTAAGACAGACCATGAACTAGCAGCAGAACTATTAGAAACATTATTTGCACAAGTCTGGAAAACAGGGACAACAACAACGGAGTGGAACAAAGGAATGATTGTCAAATTGCCCAAGAAGGGAGATCTTGCAGACTGCAATAATTGGAGAGTGTGACGTACGTCTAGTTCGACAAGTGAATTTTCCCGGATTTGATGGATGATTAAAGGGACTTTAGCTTTTCATAACATTAGAACCCCTGAACATTTGTTGTAACTTTTTGGTTTCGCCAGAGCGAACCGATTCCACCGAGACTCACTTAGTATGCGGCATGAGATCTAAAGACACTGAGACGATCCCCGAGCAAGGAAGCTAGTTTCTCGCAGGTATTTATCATCTCCGCGCGAACACTAAACCGCTCGCAAGATGGACCAGAGCGGTCAGAAGAAAGACGCTGGTGGAGATCTCAGGAAGGACGGGCGGCATGCTATCAAAGCAGTAGTGGTCCCTGAAACGAACGGGGAAGTTTCTTGCCGGCATTTTTCACACCTCCATGTTAAGCGCTAAACCGACCGCAGACGGAGCGAACGGGGGAAGATGTCGGATGCAACGAACGGGGAAACAGGAAACCAGGGAACGGCATCTCTCTTTAGTCTGTCGGTCAGATCCCCGAAAGTCTCATGAGATCAAAAAAGGTGTCAACGTTCTCATGCCCCCCTCATCTTTAATTCCATTTTAAATATATACAGACCACGTAGAAAGCCATGCTATCATTCAGTTGCCAGAGATTTTAGATTCACTAGCTATCGTAGAAATTTTGCTAGATTTCCATCTGAATTGGTGGCTACCATTGGAGTGTTTCTTTTTCTGTGCACGGTATAATATATTTGTTAAAGTGATCAGTGGTCTAGTGCTTTCATTTTATTTCACTGGATTTTGTGTTTATTTAATCTATTTAATTAAACTCATCCCAAAAGTTCCAGTGGTAAATTTAAGGATATATCTATTATAACATTTCCAAAAATAATAGATGCTTAAATGTTAAAGTAACTTTTAAAGTCGCGAAGGAATTTATAATTAATAAATTTAGTTAAGTCCTATATATAAAGTTGCGTAGTTTAACCATTAGACTCGTGACGTGTTTTCTTAAACACGTAATTAAATACGCGAGTGTATATGATAGCCTTAACGGTAAATTTATCGCGCGTTAAGTATATTATTTGATTTTTGAGGTATGATTATGATTGTCATGGTTTTATATCTTTTTCTATAGAATGGTCACCTTTGCAATCCCAGCATAAAGAAATCATACAGAGAGTTTCCATACTCGGTTCTTAAACTTCCAGACAATTTGATGAGACATTTTTTAAATTTAATCTTGTGGCGGTCCGGTGCGGCCTAGCTATCATAATTTCATGAAAGAAAGCCTACCCAAGAACATTTAAATATTATCATCAAATTTAATTTCAATCTGTGAGATAAACTGGAAAGTGAACAGTGCCAGTAGCAATATTTTATTTACTGCTCTAAATGTGAGAGATTACCGATTTACCTGACTGTGACTGAGCATAGTTTTTCCTCACTGGATTAAAAACTTTACCGGTCAGTTGCTATCATCACGCATTGAAGGAATTTTACCATCACCTCATTTTCACCCCGTGTCGAACTGTGTCAGTGCCATCCCATAGACTCCTTTTTATATAATAAAACACAAGAACTCTTAGGCCTTCAAGTCCGGCGATAAGTGGGAATTTTTTTATCAACTAACCTCACTACATCTGGGGCGGGACATCGAAGGACTAGACAGTTTCACATGTCAAGAGTTTAATTACGGTGTATATCATTCTATGGATTGTCTGATGCTGCAATCGGTAAGTGTGTGTGTATATGAGTGTGGATCCTCACAGCGTGCATGAATGACAGGAGATTTTTTTTTTTTTTTGCAAAACCATTTGTTAACTTGCCTACCGGGTAATACATTTTTCTGTATACCCTGCATTGTTCCTTTAAGTGGGATAATTTGTTAACTCTGTTTCATTCCCCCCCCCCTTTTTTTTTCTTTGCTTAGTAAAGGGAAGACACAATTGGGATAACAGGTTTTTTTGTCTACCACCATAACTAATATTGTAACCCCTCTTTCAGAGTAATTAAATTCACTGTTGGGTTACATTACCTATGTTCTTAATAACTATCTATCTTTGGACTGGGCTTATCTTTGTCTAATAAGTGGGAAGGACTTAGTCGATACCAATCTTCTTCACCCCCTCCTCACCATTGGTATTTGTATTTTCTGTAATCATATATTTTGTTCTGTAAACTCATGATACTTGATATTATTGGTTTTTAATGCTAATAAACAGCATAAACTTATCTAGTTCTGTGTTGGACTACCAAGGCCCAAATTCCCCATATTTGTTTAATTTAGTTTGTATCCACGTGCGTCTGTGTGTTTTGAAGCACCAAATCGATGTGAGCGCAGATGTGTGTCTGGAAACTGGCAAATAATTGTTTGACCAGGAGAGTGGAAGAGAAGATTGAGAGGAACGATTTGTCGTAAATAAGTCTGTCTTTACTCTCCCCAGAACTCTGTGAATCAACTATTTACTCGCTAACCTTTTCCTATCACTGAGCTTTTCACCATCATTCTCCACTCTGACCGGACCACTTTTCTAAGACTCATTCTCTCAAAATAAATTTACGACAGAGAGGAATCCCTCTTCTCTCAGTTCCCAGCAAAATACTAGGCAGGATAATTATAAACAGAATTTCAAAAGCAGTAGACCACAAACAAGCAGTTCAAACAAGAAGGACTTAGAAAGAACAGAAGATGTGTAAATCATTTATTTACCCTCAGGAACATTATAGAGCAGTATTCGAAATGGCAGAGACAGCTATACATTAGTGTCGTTGATTTTGTAAAGGCTTTTGACAGTATACATAGGGACAGTTTATGGAAAATACTGAGGGCTTATGGAATTCCAAGCCGCATAATGTCAATCTTAAAAAACCTCTGTGCCAACTTTACGTGTAGCGTTGAGCAGAGAAACCTAACCTTTGAGGTGAAGACAGGAGTACGACAGGGATGCTCGAAATCAACCTCTCTATTTTTAACAGTCATAGACTGGATGATGTGCCAGACAATTGAGGGCAGTCCAAAAGGAATAAGATGAATTACATTTTCTACATTGGAAGATCTGGAATATGCAGATGACATTGCACTACCAGCACATTCACATCAACACATCCAGGAAAAAACGGATAGACTTAATAAGTATAGGCAGCAGGTGGGCTTGAACATCAACCTAAAGAAGACAGAGGTCGTGACGCTCAATGTGAGCAACCATGAGCCCATATCAGTAAGGAATCAGCAATGGGAACAGACAGACACCTTCACATACCTAGGATGCATAGTAACACCAGACGACGGAGCACGCAAAGACATCAACAACAGAATTAACAAAGCAAGAACAGCCTTTTTTAGTCTAAACACCATCTGGAAGTCCGCTCAGTACAGCACAAGCCCAAAATTAAGATTATATCAGAGCTGTGTGCTTTCTGTGCTTCTCTATGGTGCGGAATGCTAGAGATTTACAGAGAAGGAAATGTCGAAATTGTCCTCTTGTCACACAAATGTCGTATATTTTTGATAGGGTAATTAAGATCAATTTGGCCCAGCTTGAATAGGATTAGAACAGGTGATAGCTCAGTGAGAGATCAGGTAAAGAAATAGATTTTTCACAAATGAAATGGTGAAAGGTAAAGATCTGTCCCTGGAGGTGAGAGATAATCAATCCAGCCTATCGAATACGACTGAGATTCTTAGATCAGACAGACTTTCCTGTAAATATATATATATATATATATATATATATATATATATATATATATATATATATATATATATATATATACTGAAGCACATTAAAAACGCACCACTATTATATATACCGATGCCGAGAAGTTGGAAAAAAAGTGTGGGAATGGATTTTCCCCGTGTTTGTCATGAAGTAGAGAGCGAATAGCTGCTGGAATGGAAAGTGCATGATTCAACCCACGGGTATGTGTACAGACTACATGAAAATAATGAAAGTTACACGTGCAACACGATTCCAACAGCTATGACCCTGAAAATGTGTACGCGTTGTGGCAGTATATTCGGTATAAAAAGGCCGTTGAGACAAAACACCCAGTACATGTACTTGAAATGCCACGACTATCTGAAAACGACCGCCAACGAGTCATTGTTATGTTGGAGACCGGAATGAGCTCGCGGGTCATTGCCAGAAAGATGAATTGCCAACACAGCACTATTGTACATCTCAGTGAACGTTACGGAATCAATGGCAGTGTCCGGGATAGACTTCAGTGTGGCCAACCGCGAGTTACTACCCCTGCGAAAGATCGTCATATTGTGCTGAGTCACCTAAGGAATCGTTCTCTCCCGGCAAGTCAAACAGCAAGAGCAATAGTGGGTAGACTTGGGCAAATCTCTCGAATGACAGTCATACGACGACTCAGAGATACAGGCCTTACTGCAAGACGACCTTATGTTGGGCCAAACTTGACTCACAGACATCGTCAGCAGCACCTGCAATGGGCAGAGCAACATGTCAGATGGACTAGACTGCAGTGGAATGCTGTCCTATTCACAGACGAGAGCAGATTCAACATATCCTTTGCTGATGGACGTATGCGGATTTGGCGACGGTGTGGAGAGCGCTTTGCAGATTGCTGTATTCGTCAGCACAACCGATTTGGAGTTGGCAATATTCACATTTGGGGAGGATTCAGTTTTCACCATCGCTTGCCTTTTCACGTCTTCCGTGGAAATGTTAATGCTGTGACATATCGAGATGAGGTTGTGGATGCATTGGTTGCTCCTGCGTTCACAAATTATCCAGACTTGCAGCTTCTCTAGCAGGATAACGCTCGAGCGCACACCGCATGCAATACGCAGCAATATCTACAGCAACAGAACATTGTGACGACTGTTTGGCCTGCCCTATCACCAGACATGTCCCCTATAGAACATCTGTGGGACGAGCTTGGACGCAGAGTCTACAGGCAAAGTTCTCCAGCTAATCTGCAACAGCTCGAAGCTGCTCTTACACGTGAATGGGACTTGATTCCCCGAAATTTCCTTCAGAGACTTGTGCGTTCCATGCGGAGCCGCTGCCAGGCTTGTTTGCAAGCACACGGTGGACATACCAGATACTGAGGATAGTGTGAATGAATTTTTTTATTGGTTGCATTTTAGGTTTTCTCCCTTACCTGCACAGAATGCAATGAATTTCATAACAATCAAATGTACAAATTAATGACCAGCATGGATTCATCGGAAAATGAATAAAGATTTCAAATATGTAAACTAGTAAACACTTATATGTACATTTCACACTCTGTTCCTGGATTATACAGGTGGTGAGTTTTTAATGTGCTTCAGTTTATATTCATATATTCACAAACTCACATCTACACACACAGATACGTGACGATACTTAGACGCAGAGACGTGAAAACTATATCAATGGAATTGGGATCTTTTGGACAAGCTGACTGACACCCGTAATAAAGTTTATGTAAATTTTATTTATCATAAAGAACTTTACAACAACACTATCAAGTGAATATCAAATCAAATACAAATAAACATAAGTTAGAGTTAGACTCATAGGTTTAATCCACCCTCCCTCTGTTGAGACAAGATCCCGTTACAAAGAAAGTCATTAACCCCCAAAAGAGTCAAAGGTTTATACGCTACGATCTACAGGTTCCCTCTAAAGTAAAGAACAGAATATATAAGTTAATCTATTCTAAAAAGGAACAGCATTGGCAACACTTGCATAAGAAATTACAAAGTTAGTACATGGGTGATACGGGTACGATTCCTTAATACCTTGACTTGCTATGGATTGGATCAAGAGTGCAGCAGACTCCATGCTTTGCCGCTCTGTCTCTATTTAGGCCTTGAGTCGCCTTCCAGGGTTATCCTTATTAGCTTTGCACGTAATAATACTGTGGGTTCAATTTTGGCCAGACATATCCCAACTCCCTGGCCCGCACACAAGCACTCAGGCACGAACACGTCAATAACCATTGACAATGTACAAACGTTTAATGCAACACAATGTTGTTCATCATCAAGTGCATATTATAAGAATTCTCGTTTAGGCGTATCTAGACTACCGTCTCGTCCTCGGAGACATCATGCATTTTAATAAAGTCTGGTACTCACGCATTTAGAAACTTCACACTCTGCTAATGCCTAAACTGATAATACACTTGCAGTTGAAGATGTAATACAATTGATGGTAAAATAGCATGCAGGTGAATTAATAACACAAGCTGAAAATATCGTCCACACGGACATATGCCATCCACACAGGCTGAAGACACAAGCCAAAGTGTTTTAAAGGACGCTCAACGTGTCCCAATTCAAAGTTGCCGTCTGCTATCAATTTTTAACAGAAGTCAAGACGTCACTTCCTGCAACTACGGGCTACCGTGCATAAACAATACATCCAGGAAGTGATCATATACAAAACATGATATGATATTTACTCATATCATTTACTCCCCCCTGCACTAAAATAATGAAAAGGAACTTTTCATTATTTCCATAGTACAATCTACAAGGTCACTGGAGAAACCATATGACAATATCCACATTCTCAACTGTCATCATTATCATAGCACCTAGAGGCGTGCTCCATAATCGACAATTTGATACACAAGGTGTGGTATTTAGTAATAACATTACCAAACCCATTATCGTTTAGAAGACACTCTTTTGACACAAATGTGAGGTAACTACATTAATTAGAAGGCAGTGTGGAAAAAGTCAATATGTCAGTCATGGCACTCATACAGCACACCATGTCAACAAACGCCATAAGTCATGTCGGTCATGTAGGTCTCCCTATCTATCAAATGAAAAGCATAATAAGCAATCAAAGACAGAATAGATCATATGAGGCAGACAAGTTAAAATATACATGGTGACTGTGACAATATGTCAAAATAGTTATTAATATTTGTATGTATGCAATGTCATGTGGTGCATGACAATGTTAATGAGATGTCATGTGAAGATATATTACTTAATATCTAAACATACGAAGGTTATAGGTTATACTAAGTATAAACAGCAATGTAATTCAATTCACGTAGTGACACATTAATGAACCAATGTAATATCACTAGGGTTATTAAAACTGTTCATGTTAGACCATACAAAGTCCTTCCTGTAGAAGTATTTAAAAGAATTAAAGTTCCAATAAGTCATTAGTTCGTAGTTATTCACACATCATTGTTATTGATGTCCAGTTATGTACCTATGTAGTAACGAAATAGTTCATTGAAAAGATCCATTTTTCCTCTATATCGGATGTCGATGTTTGTCTTCCATGCAATAGCATATACACCACAAATACCATTCTTCATTCTGTACTTGAGAATTTTATAAGTCCCAGTTGAAATATAATCTTTCTGTTATGTCCCTTTTTGTTATTTGGAGTAAGTAATTTATAGTTACTTCCCTTTTTTTTTTAAACGTTCCAGTCATATAATTAGTGCAAATCATTTTGGAAATTGCAGCAAAGTGTCTGAAATGTACAGACTTGGATAGTCATACTGCCAAGAGTCATTCTACAACGTGTATGTAGTAGCGAAGTATTGTCCTTGACCAACTGCACTAGACATCATACGCCGAACGATTGAATATATCAGTTGACTTCGGATGGACATAAATTCATCATCATCATGTTGCTTGGCATAATGTCTCTAGTTTTGCAACCGGTTTAAGTGCATGACGAAGCAATGTGGTTGTAATTTCTGAAGTATGCGATATATCTGTTAACAGAAGGCATATGCCTTAGTTCATGATGCTTCATATTTGTGAAATAATTCCTGACTTGTCAGAAAGGAAGTTGTGTAATTATTGAGTATCAAAGTTGGATTGCAGCAGCATTTGCGGCGACAACTGGGGATAGCGGATGCTTCGCGCATCTTGATAAGACATCAGCCATCACATTCACCCTTCCTTCGATGGGCCTAATCTGTTATTGATAGGGTTGAAGGGCCAGTGAGGTACGGGCAGCCTTTGCATTCTTAAATCTCGCTGCTTTCAGGTAAGAAAGTGCTCTCTGGTCCGTCTCGAGTGTGAAACTTGCACCAAGCAGGTAGCGCTGCAGTTTAGAGAAGCAGAAAACAAGAGCAAGCAGCTCTCTTTCAATAATCGGGTATCGCTGCTCAGTAGGCTGTTGCGCACATATTTTTTGGCGCACGGATTACGCATACAAAAGTAAAATGTATTTATTTGTCTGATAAAAATATATTTATCTTTGAATGCATGTTTTTCGGTCTTGAGGGACAGAACTCAGATTAGGCGATGGGTATTCATTCTGTGAGTTATCGCTCCTGGTATCGTTCCTAAAAATCGAACTCAGCGGAGGAATTTAGATTTACTTTGATCTATTCTATGTTTTGTTAGCAATAGATTGTTCTTGCTTCAGAATGTCTATGGCCCGAATCTATGTGTAGTTCTTGTCTATGTAGGACGAGTATGTCTTATATCTTGATATCTTAGTATGTCTTAGTGGAACTATTTTTCTTGTACTGTACTTGAAGGGTCAGGTGTTTTTCGGCGGATGAAGATACGTTAGAGGGTTCTTCGGTGATGAAACCTATGGCGGGAGTCATGTCGTAGACCTGCCCAAAGTTTGTGATCTCTTTTTGATTATGGGAACGAAGATAGTTTCTTCTGGGATTGTTAAATCCATGAGTTCCATAGTGTTCATTCCATAACGCCAGGAGAAGAGCGTTTGTGATTGCTAGTGTATTCCTATGTCAAGGTAAACGTACTTTTGCTGACTTCGTTCATTCCTAGGCTTAAGATGGGCAGACGTTTACATGAATCTACCTATGTCAGTATGTCAGAACGACATATTATCTAGCAGCACTGGTTTTGTTTCTATACAGCAATTATGAGGACAGATTATGCTGATGCTTGTGGAAACTTTGATATTCAAGAATTGAATCTTTATTGAAGCTTTGTCGTACATCGTTAGGGTGAGCGATGTTTACAAGACGAGAAGCCATTTTGGAATGCTATTTATTGTTGATCATTTACCAGAGAATAGGGATGCCCTTTTTATCCGATGATGATCCAGAGATCATACTTATGAAAGGAAAATCTATTCTTGGGTGATTTAACATTCGCTCAGAAGATATTTGCTGAATGCTATTTAAAGAAATCTCCGCTAAGGTGCAAGCTACACTTATGCTAAGGTTCTGTCCAGGAGTCACCGTAAACATTATTGATTAACTGATATGACTAGTCAGTAAGGCCTGACGAAGATTTGTTAAACATTATATAATAACTGACATGATCAGTCAGTAAGGCCTGATGGATATTTAGATGAGATATGGAACTCTGAACGTTTGTATACTGATGTTCCATTGTGATTGTCTTCAACATGAATGCCAATTTATAATTGTACACCGTGGGTCAACAATATGCTATTGATGTCGACCTGTGTTCCTGTAACTGTACCCATTCTGTCAAGTGTATGCGTAAAATTAAACTATTGAAACGTCTACAGTGGTCTGCATAAGTAACTTCTAGATATGCATGAATGAGTGTTTGAACCTTCAGTCAACTCCACAGAACAGTCACACATTCGCGTATTGATATTTATTACAACACTCATTGTCAACACTGTATTCTTGTCAGGGCCTCATTGTGTCCCAGGACAAGGTGACATGTATACCTGACACTGTGCTCGGTTGTTTGAGTTGACTATTCAGTCCCAGTACATCTTTACAACGTACACTGATAAAACACTGTATACCGCATCCAAGAATAACAGCCTTTATCATTATTACCACAAGGAAAAAAGGCGTTTATCAATTTGGTAGGCCAGATTTCCGGGCTTAACCTGCACAGTGGACATTGCCAGAAGTTAACAGCTACTGATACCAGTTCGTTTCCCTGACGCCTGATACGACACACCAGCAGTGTTAGTCTACACTTGTTTGACAGTTCCTCACGTGACCTATGAAGCGATTACTGTATCTAGGTCAGGGTTTGTTGACATTTTTCGTTGGACGTCACAGCATTACATAGAACAGACAGGGTAGCACGGCAAGTTGTTTACAAGAGCACATTTAACTGTGTTAGCAGAAGTACTATTGAACTTAGAAGTCTACACGTCAACAGTGGATCTTCTTGTGTGTTCATATTGCAGAACTGTGTAATAATTTAAAACAAAGAGCTATTATTTAATAAAGTGGCAGTTTAATTTGATTAAAAACTGAACCATATTAATGTAATACTGAACCTTTTCTGCAGACACTTCTACAACACATTGCTTTATATTATATGCATTTATATGATGATATATGTATTTATGTTTAAATGTGATATATTATTTGTGTGTCTATATAGCGGGCCTGGATGGGTGGTGACTAGTATAAGGTATACCGAGTGATATTGGTCTTATACTAGTGTTCTATAGGTGCGAATTTTCTTAATTGAAAATTTGTTAGCTGCAATTTGCTGCTATTTTTGTTAGTTGTGATGAGGTGTTCGTTTCTTCGTTGTTTCTGTTAATAATTTTGTGTTCCTTAGTTTTGTTTGATCTGTTTGTATTTGTAGATCTCCCCTTTTCTATAATTTAGTTTTATACAAAAGTTATGTTTATACACTGTGGCGTTATTTGTCTTGTTGATTTCATTGCAGTTGTCGTCACAGATTCTGTGATTATTTTCATTGATTTCTTTATTTGACTTAGTTGATTTCTGCAATTGTTTTCATATTGTCTTTTATGCCTGTCCTTTGTTAATGTCTTTGGTTGACAGATGATATGAGATAGTTGAGTACACGTATGTTATAGTATAGACCAGTACTTTATTATTATTATTGTTGTACAAGGAAGTATACAAGACCTTTGTAAGGCTTGTCTCCCACAGAGATTGGGATTGTGAGCTAATTAATCAAGTTCATTGAGAACTTGCTCCTGTTTATTTAGAAATAT
Source organism: Oreohelix idahoensis (assembly GCA_024509875.1). Taxonomy (NCBI): domain Eukaryota; kingdom Metazoa; phylum Mollusca; class Gastropoda; order Stylommatophora; family Oreohelicidae; genus Oreohelix; species Oreohelix idahoensis. Next base: position 426,557 of record JAMPIV010008719.1, read on the forward strand.
ATTACATTTTTGTGTCAACTGATTGCTATCATTATTAGACATCATGTCTACATTGGAATACTTCATTGAAATAGGGAAATCCCTAGGCAAGACTGGAGATAAGTTGGAGGAGTATGCTACCAGTCAGTATGAAAAAGCTCAAAAATTGGAAGAGAGAAAACAAAAAAGTGAGGATAGAAAGATGGAAATAGAATTTGAACAAAAGAAACTGCAGATGCAAGTTGAGGAAAAGAGATTCCAAATGGAAATGGAAAAACAAAACAAAGAAGCTGAACAAAAAAGATTAGAAGCTGAGGCTGAACAGAAAAGATTAGAAAGAGAAGCTGAACAAAAGAGATTAGACAGAGAAGCTGAACAAGTCAAGTTTAGCAAAGAATCGCGATTTAGAAAGTCTAGTAAGTAGATCTTCCAATAAAGGCATAGGTTCAGCATCGAACTTCGTAACTTGGTTCAATTTGCGATAATCGACGCAAAGACGTATGTTATTGTCTTTCTTTCGAACAATAACTATGGACGAAGAGTATGCTAAAGTGGATGGTTCAATTATTTTCAATTGTATCATTTCATCCAATTCTTTCTCGACTTGCGCTTGGAAATGAATAGGGATAGGATATGGTCTTACTCTGATAGGATTATGATCAGTATGTATAATGTCATGTTTGATAATATGTGTGTATCCAGGAATGTCAGTAAGGACATCCTGAAATGATTGAAGCAAAGAAGATACTTGACGCTGTTCCTCAAAAGACAAATTAGAAGAAACCGAAACGTTTCTCTATGATTCCGTAGAATTGAGTGGAATCACAGGAAGAGGTAGATTAACATATGAAAACGTAGTTTCCTCCTCCTGTATAACCGACAAGGATGAGATATGACCATGTTGGACTGGAGAATCGTCCGTCGCCTGGAAAATAGGCTGCAAATAGTCTGGTCGTTCAATAAATTCCGTAAGCATATTTATATGGAAGGTTTTATGCCTTCCGTCAATATCGACAATATAGTCGACATCGGAAATTTTTGAGACTATTCTATATGGACCTTTCCATGCAATGAGAAGTCTGTTCTCCCTCGAAGGAAGTAAGACAAACGCTTTGTCTCCAGGACAAAGTTGACGTAGGCGTCTCTTCTTATTAGCGAATTGCCTCGCCTTTTCTTTGGCAATTTCGGAGTATGAAGTCGCTAACTTGCATGCTTCGATAATCTTATGCCTGAGAGCAATGACATACTCATATGAAGATTGAGTGTCATTGTCAATATTATCGGCAGTTATCAAATCGTGTAGCAAGGACGTATGACCGCGCGGTTGCGCGCCAAAAACTAGTTGAAAGGGAGAAAACCCTGTATGCTCGTTGGGGACCTCTCTATAGGCAAAGAGAGCCGCGGGTAAAACCCTGTCCCAATCCTGGGGACGATCCTCAGTAATCTTGCCAAGTAAGTTCTTAAGTGTTCTATTAAGACGTTCAACTAACCCATTAGACATTGGGTGATAAATACTACTGAGAGACCTTTTCATATCTAGGATAGACATCATCTGCGACATAGTGTCTGATATCAAATGAGTACCATGGTCTGACAATATTTCTCTGGGAAAACCCAAACGAGAAAATATTAGCCAAAGAGCGTCTGCGATATCGGCAGTAGATATGCTCTTTAAAGGTATAGCCTCTGGCCAACGTGTACACATGTCGACGCATGTTAGGATGAATTGATGTCCTGTGGCAGACTTAATCTTAAAAGGGCCAATAATATCTATTGCCATCTTCTGGAATGGTCGAATGGAAATGTCAGCAGCCTGGATAGGTGCAGCATGTCGTGGACTTCTACATTTGACTTCTTGACAAATCTTACAAGATCGGCAATAAAATCGTATGTCTTTGTTCACGAATGGCCAAAAGAAAGCCGCTAGAACTCTCGACTTAGTGCGAGAAAAACCCATGTGTCCAGCACACTGAGAATCGTGTGCATGTTGAAGAATTAGGGCTCTCATACTTTTGGGCACAAGAATTTGAGAGTGCATAGATTTGTCTGAGTGTTGTACCATACGTACTAGTATACCATTCTTCATAGTGATATACGATTTGTGAATTGTATTTTGATTCGGATCACCGTTTTTAGCGAGAAGAAAGTATTTATTTAGAGAAGAGTCTTCTTCTTGTAGTTTCACAAACGAGTCATGTGAAATCACCAAGTGATCATCTTGGATACCAACTTCATTACTATCATTAGATGAAGTTGAAGGAATAAGAGCTTGTGCTCTTGTTACAACCACATTGGCTGTTTGGATATTATGTTCTTCCCAAGCAGCAATTTGCTGCGGGGTATATTCCTTAACCCCGTGAATACGACCGATTGTAAGATCCGCAATAGGATTAGGAAGAAGACACGCGTGGACATCTCCTGTAAAGAAGAGAGTATCCATGTGGATGATAGCAGTAGGATATATCTCCAAAGTTCCACCAAATGTCACAAACTTAACCACCTTTCCCGTGGCACATCAAGGATCTATGAGAGATTGCCTAACCCCAATAGTAGTACATCCAGAATCAAAAAGTACTGAGACTGGATTATTATTCACTAGACCTTTATGTAAGATAAGAGATCCTTTCACGTCATGCGCAACTGTAGCAGGAAGAGCGGGAAGAGGGTGACCACAAATTAGGGTAGATACTGTAGATGGCTCGAACAATGTTGAGCATTATGGGCACTTAGCTGCTCTCCCAAAATCGAAAGCAGTGCCAGTGATAGCATTAGAGTTTCTACTATCGTTCACTTGACTACAGGCTTCCTGAGACTCATGTTGTGCAGCGTTTTCCTGACGATAAGATTTTCTTTTATTATGTCTAGGTCTGCCGCGATTATTATTTCCCCTGTAATTATCATTATATTGCCCATCATAACCATCATTCTGGTTTGCATCACAGTTTCCATAACCATCATCGTAATATTCTTGACGGCGAGGATAATTATCTCGAGAAGAAAAACTCGGATAGTTTCTATTGTGATAACCTTTGCGAAAGTGTCTATAATTATTAGACCCAACATTACGAGGACTATCAGCTCGTCTCCAATTCTTTGAAGAAAACCCACTGTGTGATGGATTGCTTTGATATTGAGTGTAATTCTGATTACTCTTCTTATTAAAGCTTATTAAAGGATGAAAGGATATAGTATATAAGATGAGAGAGAGAGGAAGGGCAGAATGTCAGACGGGCCTGCGTGCCCAATTCTTAACCCTTTGAAAATAAAGTTCGTTCGTTCGTTCGTTCGTTCTTTTGTTTAGCACCTTGAAATTTACGATTGTAATTAGAGCCATATGGTGCTGCCGAAGCAACTGGCAACCCTTCTTTCACTTTAGAATTGCTAACTGTAGCATGGGGATGCGAAGTTACGTACTGGCAACAATATTCCTCCATGTCTTTTATGTTTTTATGTTTACGCTCATGAAGAAAAGCAAGGAAAGATTCGTTGACCGATGACATAACTTTGTCTCGAAGTAATAAGTCCATTAGGCCTTTGTTACGTGCAGTCTTTGATATCTTACAATATTATACATAGGTAATTTTTTAGTGCTTAAGGGAAAGTCATTATTGAGTTACTTCCCTCTTCGATCAAACTCCGCGGATGAATCCATTATTTCTGCGATTTATTCTTTGTTTGGGTAGTAATAGATTGTTCTTGCTTCAGAATATCTATGGCCTGAATTTATGTGTATTGTTTGTCTGAGTAGGACGAGTCTGTCTTATATCTGTATATCTTTACATATCTCAGTCGAACTATATGTTCTGTTGTCTCTAGAGAGGTCAAAGGCTATTCGGCGGATGTGTCGCTAGAGAGTGGTGTGATTTGGCTTCGTCCTGACAGGGACTGTGTTTACTATGTCGGCCTGTCGCCGGGGAAAAAGTGATCTCAGTATTTGTGGGGAAAGTGATAGTCGTCTAGACCTATCGTGTATGCTTTACCCCAGTGTTTATTCGTATTGCCAAGGAATGGCAGTTTCATATTTCTTATACCAAGGTAATCCAAGATACTTTTATGAACTCTCGTACGAAGCCACCATTTTCGATAAGAGAATATATTTGACTCGGTGAAAACGACTTCGATTCCTAGCAGCACTATATTCTGTAGAATGCAGTCAATTGTTCATGATCAAATCTACAGAGCAATGCAATGTTTTATGAATGACTAACTTTAGGACAGATTCATTATCTGTATCCAAACGTGAGTGACAGCTCACGAGTGAAGCCATCTTGGAACCAAAACCTGTAGTGACTTTCAAGAAGAGAAAAGGGGATGCCCGTATTATCGCTTGTTTAGTCCAGAGATCACTGCTACACATGAGAACCCTTTATCAGCGGTTCAATATTATTATATGAAAAAAAATATGTGCTGAACATTATGTGGGAGAATCGTCGCTAAACGAGATTAGGTTTAGAAGCCATCTGAAATATTGTTTATAAGCTGACGTGCTCAGTCAGTGAAGTCAGATGATATATATGTATGGGCGATACTGAGTGCTTGGCTACTGACAGTCCATTATACAATTATTCTACATGAGTGCCCATGTAACATAACATTGCAAGACCAGTTATCCACTGTACCATGATGTATTATGCCAACCTGTGATTTGTCACTATCTGTGCTGTCGAGTGTGTACGTCCAATTAAACTTTAGAAAAGGTACACAGTCGTTGGTGTCGATGACTTCCAGCCATACATGAGTGTGAGAAAAGAACATTTTTTGTCAACACCACGAACCTTTATCATCATTCGCACATTATACACTCAATCCATGTCTACACACCACTGCGTAGGTCAAGTTGACATTCCATACACTACAGTGGAGCAAACAACACCATAGAGATCTTATCAACTGATGATGATGATGTCTGCTTCCATCCACTTATGTTTATCCTCTTGGTGGATATCATTAACGGAATAAAATATTCAACTTTATCAATTTTATCAGCCTTCATATGTTTTTTTCAGTCTGAGACAACTCAATCCAACGTGTGAATGTACGGCGTATCTTTATAATAAAGTCAGAGAAATCTATCCATTTTCTGGCAACATTGTCTTAAGACGAAGACGATAATCTTCTTCTTTTAGTTGATATCTTTTAAGTAATGCTGCTCTGACAACATCATAGTTAGCCCTATCATGTTCCTCTATTGTCATAAGAGTAGTTACTGGTTCACCTGAAAAAAATTCCATCAGTTGTTCGACATATTTTTCCTTTTTTATTTTATGCGTATCGCATAAAAATTGGAATCTATCAAGATAATCCGTTATATCGTCCTTTAAAGGATTGAAATGAGGTAATTTGATCTTATTAGACTTCTCCTTTGTTGTATCCGAAGTTGCTTGATGAGCACCCGCATTCATCAATTTCAATTTCACTAACTCCAAAGCTGCGAGTCTTTCATCATGTTCCATTTTTGCTATTCTCTCTTCAGCCTCAGCCTGAAATTTTCTCTCTTCAGCAGCAGCTTGAAGTTTTATCTCCTCAGCAGCAGCTTGAGCTTGAAGTTTTTTCTCTTCAGCAGCAGCTTGAAATTTTCTCTTTTCAGCAGCAGCTTGCAATTTCCTCTCCTCAGCAGCAGCTTGAAGTTTTCTCTCCTCAGCAGCAGCTTGAAGTTTTGTCTCCTCAGAAGCAGCTTGAAGTTTTCTCTCCTCAGCAGCAGCTTGAAGTTTTTTCTCTTCAGCAGCAGCTTGAAGTTTTCTCTCCTCAGCAGCAGCTTGAAGTTTCTTTCTTCAGCAGCAGATAGCAATTTTCTTTCATCTGCCTGCATCTGTAATCTTAAATTCTCAGATTCTCTGTCTAATCTTTTATTTTCCTCTTTTTGTCTCTTTTCTTCGAACTTCAATGCTTTGTCAAATTGAGCAGTTGCGAATACTTCTAACTTCTTACCTGTCTTCCCAAGGGCTTTCCCTTGTTCAATAAAGTAGTCTAGTGTAGACATTCTGTCTAACTATGTGAGATCAGACCTGAAAAATTAAATAAATTACCTTATCCCACTTTGATGGGAGACAAGTCTGTAATACTAGACTTGTATACTCACTTCACTTTATTTCACTTTCTTTGAAAGACAAGTCTTAGTCAAAGACCTTGTATAGTTACCTTGTTTCTCTATAATATTATCATTATAAATAACCTTTGTATGAAAAGTGTAGGATATTAGTAATAATAATAGTCCATGATCAAGTATATCTATAGACTGTATGACAACAATGTATTACAATAATAAATACAAAGACAAGAATAGAAAACAACAACCGAAAACGTTCGCAGAAGTCAAATAAACAATACAGCGAAACTAAAAAAAAATTGTTACAAAATGTGTAATGATGACTGCGAAAATAAACAAACAAAAGGCAACACTGTTATAAACACAAAGATGTATAGAAATAAATGATAGACAGAAGAGGCAGACAAATTCAAACAAATCAAATCAAAACTAAAGAACAGAAAAAATTCTAGAAAAACAACGAAAAGAATCACACTATCCGCCCTGCCATCTACGCATCATCATAAAATGATGTTTCAATGGCAGGTCAACAGTGCGAACCACAATACATGACACCAGAAGTCCACCATGGGCATAATAATAATAATAATAGCCCCTTCAGTCATAACTGACTATGGGAATGCGCCCCTGAGGTGACAGCCCTCAACTGCTTATTTTCCTAGTGCTCCTTTCGACGTTTTCTCCTCACCTCTGCTTCTTGTGTGAGCCTCTCGTCGCCCAGTCTGAGGTGGTGCCGTAAATAGCATCGCCACTTAGTGCGATCGGCAGCTTCATCCTCCCATGTTGCTGGATCCATGTCCAGTGCATTCATGTCTCTCTTGCACACATCTTTGAACCTCAGCTGTGGTCGCCCAACTGTTCTCTTGCCATCTGCTAATTGTCCGTAGAAGATATCTTTTGGGATGCGACCATCTTCCATGTGGAGAACATGGCCAAGCCAGCGAAGTCTGCGCTGTCTAAGCAGCGTATACATACTTTGAAGGCCAGCACGTGACAACACCTCGACATTTGTTATTTTGTCTTTCCACGAGATGCCGAGGATGCGGCGTAGACACCGCAAATGAAAGGTATTTGTTACCAACAGATTACTGGTATATATATATATATATATATATATATATATATATATATATATATATATATATATATATATATATATATATATATATATATATATAATGTATGTATTTATTATTATATTTATCTGTCGGAGGGAAGGTATTTGTTTTTAGAATCAGGATGCTTTCCTGTTCAAAGATATATCACTCATGATTGATTGATACTGTTGTTATATGGATTATCTCTCCTGGAGAACGAATTAGGCGTATGAATCTGGATTTTGTTAGTCTGTGCCTTGTTGGGCCAGAAAACAGATTGTTCTTGTTTAGGTTTATGCAAGAATGTGTATGGTCCGAGTCTATGTTTACGCTGTGTCTATTTCAGACGATTCGGTCTTATATCGTGATATCTTGGTATGTCTATGTAGAACTATTTTTCCTTGTACTGTACTTTGGGGTCAGGTGCTTTCGGCGCATGAAGATACGTTAGGGAGTTCTTCGGTGATGAAGGAGCCTGGCGGGATATCATGTCTTAGACCTGTCCAAAGTTTGTGATCTCTTCGATTTATTATGGGAACGAAGATAGTTTCTTCTAGGATTGTTAAATCCATGAGTTCCCCAGTGTTGATTCAGTAACGCCAGGAGAGTGTTTGTGTTTGCTAGTATATTTCGTATGGCAAGGTAAAGAACTGTTCACTGAACTCTTTCATTCCTAGGCTTAGATGGGCAGACGTCGATATGAATTTACCTATGTAAATGTCGGGACGACATGTTTATCTAGCAGCACTGTATATGTTTATATGCAGCAATTATGAGGACAGAATATGCTGATTCTTGTAGAATCATTTATTGTTGATGAACAAAGCTTCGATTGAAGATTTACTATACATCCGTATAGTGAGCGATGCTCAACAGGGAACCAGAAGCCATTTTGGAATCCTATGTATTTTGGGAATCCTATTTATTGTCGATCATCAATCAGAGAACGGGGATGCCCCCTTATTATCGGGTGATGATTAAGAGATCCCAGTTATAAAGAAAACCCAATACTAGTGGGTTAACATTATCTTCACATAGATTTGCTGTACTTTACCTAAAGGAATCTTCGCTAGAAAAGAGGTCCTGTTTAGGAGTCAAGTTTGAACAGTATTTATTCACTGACATGCTCGGTCAGTAAGGCCTGATGATTGTATTGATAAACAATGGAAATCTAAGTGCTTGTTTACAGATGTTCCATTGCTAAGTTAGTCAACATGAATGCTAACTTATGATGGTAGACCATTGATCAACAATATGCTATTTATGTCGACCTGTGTTCCTGTAACGATGCCCGTACTGTCCATGTGTACGTCCTATTAAATAATATGAAACGACCACAGTAGTCCTGCCATCCTTGACTTCCACCTGTGATTGGAGTGTGTGACCTGTGCACCTATCGAACTGTCATCCATTCGTGTTTGTCATAATTGATGTCTACACTCACCCATTACATCAGAATACGCACTTCACAGTACACCTTGTCAGGGCCCCAACAGTAGGTAACCTGACCCATTTACAGAACATTGTGACTGGACGAGCTATTCACAAAAAAACCAGTCCATACTAATCTGGTGCGAGAAACAAAGCTTTATCAGTGTGATGTCCAGTGTATAAAGACCTTATCAATGTGGTAGGCCAGTTTCCTGGGTCAATCTGCACAGTGGACATTTTTGAGAAGTCAGCTTCTGAGACCAGACCGTTTCCTGTGGCCTGATACGACACACCAGCAGTACAACTCGACAGTTGAAGTCAGCATGACCTGCCCTATCGATCGTATACAGTAAATAGGTCAGCGCTCGTTAACAGACGGTGTTTACATAGAACAGACAGCGTTACACAGCAGATTTGTTTACAAGAATTAACTGTGTTAGCAAGAAGTGCTATGGAACTGAGAGGTCTTACACGTCAACGGTGGATCTTCTTGTGTTCTGCTACATATTGTTGAACTGTGTAATAGTTAAAACAGAAATATAATTTATTAAAGTGGCAGTTTATTTTGAGTAGAAACTGTACCATAATTCTGTAGAACTAAGCCTTAGTTGCAACACATTACATTGCATTTATATGACATATATATATATATTTATGTTTACATGTTTGCATATTATTTGTGTGTCTATGTCGTGGGAGGTTGGTGAGGTGACTATTATAGGAGATACCAAGTCATATAGGTCCTATATTAGTGTTCTGTAGGGAGCAATTTTCTTAATTGAAAATTTGCACGCAACATCTGTTGCTATTTTTGTTAGCTGTGATGATTTGTCGCATCGTTGTTTTCGTAATATTTTTTCTGTTCTTCAGTTTTGTTTTGGTTTGTTTGTATTTGTAGGTCTAACCTTTCCTTTCATTTAATTCTATACAATTTTATATTTATATAATTGTTTTGTTGTGTTCTTGATCGACATACACTATAGGAAACATATTTGATCATACACTACTAGCTGTATAGTGAACTTATGAGTAATAATCAACTGATGATTAATGGCTGTTATTAAAGGTACACAGTTGATTATACAGGACCTTATTTAAAGGCTTGTTTCCCACAGAGATTGTGATAAAAAGAGCTGATTATTCAAGCTATTAAAAGCTTGTTACCATTTATTTGGAGATAGATTTTATTATTGCTATTTCAGGTATATAGTCACATATTAGTATACATTATGTCGACTTTAGATTACTTTATTGAGCAAGGGAAATCCCTAGGCAAGACTGGAGATAAGTTGGAGGAGTATGCTACCAGTCAATATGAAAATGCACAAAAATTGGAAATTGAAAAACTGAAAGCTGAAGAGAGAAAACAAAAAAGTGAGGATAGAAAATTGGAAATAGAATTTGAACAAAAGAAATTGCAGATGCAGGTTGAGGAAAAGAGATTCCAAATGGAAATGGAAAAACAAAACAAAGAAGCTGAACAGAAGAGATTAGACAAAGAAGCTGAACAGAAGAGATTAGACAAATAAGCTGAACAAAAGAGATTAGACAAAGAAGCTGAACAGAAGAGATTAGAAAGAGAAGCTGAACAGAAGAGATTAGACATAGAAGCTGAACAAAAGAGATTAGACAGAGAAGCTGAACAAAAAAGATTAGACAGAGAAGCTGAAAATAAAAGATTAGAAGCTGAGGCTGAGAAGAAGAGATTAGACAGAGAAGCTGAGGAGAGAAAAGCAGTGAGAGAACATGAACATCAAAAAGAACTTTTAGCATTTGAGTTAGAAAAATTGAAATTGACAAATATGAGTAATGTTAATCAGTCAAATGGTAACAGTGGTAAACCCTTTACTTATAAGGTCAAGGTACCTGCGTTCAATCCTTCCAGTGACGATATTACATTCTGGCTGGATCGTTTTGAACGTTCTTGTCGAGCTCATAATGTGGATAAATCACAATATGCTAACCAGTTATCAGAAAATTTGAAAGGTGATTCTCTGACTAGTTTAAGTTTGATTGAAGAGGCTGACAAGGATAATTATGATGTTATTAGAGCAGCCTTATTGAAAAATATCAATTAACAGAGGAAGGTTACCGTATTTTGTTTAAGAAAATGGTACCTGAATCAGGGGTAGAATTCTCAGAATTCATTGCTAGGACACGTCTTACATTTAATCGTTGGATTGAATTGTCCAAAACAGAAAAGACATATGAAGCCCTTATGGACTTGTTGCTCAGGGACAAGATTATGTCAAGTGTTAATAAACCATTCCTTGAATTCCTACATGAGCGTAAACCCAAGACACTAAAAGAAATGGAAGAATATTGTACCCAATACTTCACGGTACATCCGGACGTAGCTTTTAGCAATGCTAAGGTTAAAGAAAGTATGCCAGTTGCATCAGCAACACCATACAACCCTACCTATTCACACAAATTTCAGGGACCACAAAAAAGATTTGATAAAAAGGGTAACCATAATAGTTATCAAAACCAAGGTAACCAATCATTTCAGGGTTCTTCTTCGAAGAACTGGAGACGAGCTGACAGCCCTCGATTCAGGGGTGGTCATAATTATAGAAATTTCCGCAGAGGAAGTCATTATAGGAACTATCCAATTTATCCATCATGGAGACAACAAGACCATAATTATAGAGATACTCATTATAATGAATATGATAATGGTAACCATGAGAATTATGACTCAAACCCAAGTAGGGGTTACAATAGAGGAAATAATAATGATTACAGAGGCAATAATAATCGAGGTAGATCACAATACAAAAAACATAAATCTCATTATCAGGCAAACTCTGCACAGCAAGAGTCACATGAAGCCTATAAACAGACCAAAGATAATAATGATGCTAATAATATGGCATGTTCCGCTTTTGATTTTGGGAGAGCATCTCAGTGCCCCCCATGCAAAAGATAATTTGAACCAACTGCGGTATCCACTTAAAGTTGTGGCCATCCTCTTCCCGCTCTTCCTGCGTCAGTCGCGCATGATGGAAGAAGTTCTCTTGTCTTACATAGAGGTTTAGTAAATGACAATCCAGTCTCAGTTCTTTTTGATTCTGGATGCACCACAATTGGTGTTAGGCAGTCGCTTGTAGATCCTTCTCGTGCCACTGGAAAAGTAGTCAAATGTGTAACATTTGGCGGCACCTTACAGAAATACTCTACTGCTATCATTAGGATTGCTACTCCTTTCTTTACAGGAGATGTACACGCATGTCTTCTGCAGAATCCGATCGCTGATCTTATCATCGGTCGTATTCACGTAGTCAAAGAATGCACTCCACAACAAATTTCCGTTTGGGAAAAACAAAATATGCAAACTGCTAATGCTGTAGTCACTAGAGCTCAAGCTCTTAATATGCCTCAAACTTCATCTACTGAAGATAATGAAGTGCATAACCAGGATGATCCCTTGGTAATTTCTCGTGACTCGTTTATAAAACAACAAGAAGAGGTGTCGACTTTAAAGAAATTCTTCACGCTTGCAACAAAAGGTGATCCGAATAAAGATACAAAGCGTAAATCTTGGATTACAATGAAGAATGGCGTACTTGTACGTATGATGCAAGACTCCGCTAAGTCAAGTCATTCTCAGATTCTTGTGCCCAAGAATTTGAGAGTTAAAATTTTGCAACACGCACACGACTCTTAGTGTGCTGGACATATGGGTTTTTCCCGTACAAAGTCAAGAGTTCTTGCGGCTTTCTTTTGGCCTTTTGTGAACAAAGACATACGGATTTATTGTCAATCTTGTGTAGTATGTCAAGAAGTCAAATCCAAAGGTCCACGCCATGCTGCACCTATTCAGGCTGCAGACATTCCTATTCGACCATTTCAGAAAATGGCGATAGACATCATTGGTCCATTTAAGATCAAATCTGCTAGAGGACATCAGTTTATCTTAACGTGTGTGGACATGTGCACACGTTGGCCAGAGGCTATTCCTCTGAAGAGCATTACTACTGCTGACATTGCAGATGCTCTTTGGCTTATATTTTCTCGTCTGGGATTCTCCGGAGAAATATTATCAGACCATGGCACCCAACTAATATCGGATACCATGTCTCAAGTGATGTCGACTCTGCAGATAGAGAGATCTTTGAGTAGTATCTATCATCCTATGTCCAATGGGATGGTCGAACGGCTAAATAGAACACTCAAAAACTTGATAGGGAAGATAACTGAGGATCATCCTCAAGATTGGGACAGGGTTTTACCCGCGGCCCTCTTCGCTTACAGAGAGGTCCCCAATGAACATACAGGACTTTCTCCCTTTAAACTTGTCTTTGGCGCGCGACCGCGCGGCCCTATGTCTTTGCTTCATGATCTCATAACCGCTGCTAATATTACCGATGACACGAAATCTTCTTACGAATATGTCATCGCGCTGAGACAAAAGATTATCGAAGCATGCAAATTGGCAACTTCTTCTTCTGAATTTGCTAAGCAGAAAGCAAGACAATTTGCCAATAAGAAAAGAACCTTACGACAACTTTGTCCAGGTGACAAAGCATTTGTTTTACTACCTTGTAGGGAAAACAGACTTCTTATTTCTTGGAAAGGTCCGTACGATATAATCTCGAAAATTTCCGATGTTGACTACATTGTCGATATTGATGGAAAGCATAAAACCTTCCACATCAATATGCTTAAGGAAATCCATGAACGTCCGGATTATTTACAGCCTATTTTCCAGGCAACGGACGATTCACCAGTCCAACATGGTCATTACTCATCACTGTCCGTAAATACAGGATGAGGAAACAAGTTTTTCGGATGTTAATCTTCCGCTTCCGATGATTCCACTTCATTCGAGTGAATCATGGAAAAATGTTACTGTCTCTCCTGATTTATCTCTAGGAGAACAGCGACAAGTTTCGGCTATGTTACAAACATTTCAGGATGTCCTTACTGACATCCCTGGACAAACTCATGTCATTGAACATGACATTATTTTAAGTGACCATAATCCTATTAGAGTCATACCTTATCCTATCCCTATACATTTTCAAGCACAGGTTGAGAAGGAGTTTGATGAGATGATAGATTTAAAAATAATTGAACCATCCACTTCTGCATATTCTTCGCCGATGGTTATTGTTCGGAAAAAAGACAATAACATCAAGTTACGAAGTTCGATGTTGAACCTATGCCTTTACTAGAAGAGCTACTTACTAGGCTTTCTAAATCTCATTTTTTCACTAAACTAGATTTGTCTAAAGGATATTGGCAAGTTCCTTTATCTGAACGCGCCAAACCAATTACGGCTTTTTCTACACCTAGAGGCCTTTTTCAATGGAATTTCATGCCTTTCGGCCTTATGAACGCACCAGCAACATTCGTACGCATGATGCGTCGAATTCTATCTTATCGGTCAGATGTCATCGCGTATCTAGACGACATCTGTCTCTTCAGCGATACTTGGGAAGATCACTATTCGGGTTTAGTTGAATTAATGTCTACTCTACGCGAGTATAACCTGACAGCGAAACCCTCTAAAGCCTGCATTGGTTTTAGCGAAATTTCTTTCTTAGGCCATCGAGTGGGTCATGGTTTCCTAAAGACAGAGGACCATAATATCACTAAGATACTTAACATCTCTATTCCTAAGACTAAAAAGCAAGTGCGAAGTCTCTTAGGTCTTATTCAATTTTATGGAAGATTCATTCCGAATATATCCTCTATCATGGCACCTCTTTCTACACTACTAAAAAAAGGGTCGCCTAATATGGTCCACTGGTCACAAGAATGCCAATCCTCTTTGGATAAGATCAAAACTTTGTTTTCATCACCACCTATTTTAGTGTTACCTACTACAGATAAGACATTTGTTCTTCGTAGTGACGCTTCATCCACTGGGATTGGAGCGGCACTAATGCAAGAGTACTCTGGAACTCTGCATCCTGTAACGTATATCTCCAGAAAACTTAATGCTGCAGAAAGGAATTATTCGGTTTTAGACCGTGAACTATTGGCTATGGTTTGGTCAATACTCAAACTACAAAGATTCCTTCTAGGCGCACAATTCATAGTAGAAACCGATCAGAAAGCTCTTACGGCTATACATAGTAAAAATTTGAAGACCTGCCATTGAAACATCATTTTATGATGATGCGTAGATGGCAGCGCGGATAGTGTGATTCGCTTGCATGGCTAGGCGGGGTTGTCGCACGGAAGGTCCAGTGTTCAAATCCTGGGTAAGCCACTCATGTCTGTTGTTTTTCTGTTGTCTGGTGTTCTACTTCTTCATTTCCTGCGAGTGCCTGATAACATACCTTTATAATTGTTTCATATTAATTTGCTGTTTACAGGCCTCGGGTTTCCCTCCCTTATGTGTAATAAATACAAAAAACATGCATAGCATATGTAAATACACAATATACAGTATGTGTATAGAGGAAGGCTCAGCTTTACACAAAATAAAGGCACAGTTTACACACTAAACAGGCCACTTATCTTTAAGCACAATCCTCAATAGCCGCAAAGATGCAGTATAATGCGGGACTACTGTCAACAACAATGGTAGACGATCCATCGTTGAAGGTCACCGTAACTTCATAACAGGCAGTGGTCTCCAAAGTGTAGCTACAAAAATCATACTCGACACCAGTTGAGACTAGAAGATCCAACGTCGATATGTTTGTAGAATGTAGTGTAAACAACCAACGGTACTGTTTACGATCTTAGGTTGACAGGTAACGATGTGACTTGATAGCTCAGAATGTAGTGTAAAGAACCAGCGGTACTGTTTACAATCTTAGGTTGACATGTAACGATGTGACATGATAGCCCAGATATATTGCCATCATTTGTAGAACTCCAGAAATGTATAACAATGTCACTTCAATTCCGTAGCAGTTGTGGTCCATGTAGCAGTAACACAAAAATGCCAACGCCAGTGTTTATGTGAGTCAGCCCTGTTGTTGACCTATTTACCACTGTCTTGAAAATGTAGAAAACTCACAAATCTGGTCCACCATAAATGTAACGTACTGTTTATGCGTGATGTGAAAGCTGGCAGAGTGAACGTGTCGTTTATCATCTGGACTGTGTAATGTTGCGGTGTTGATGTAGGCCACCAGAAATGTAACGGCCAGAAATGTAACGGCCACCAGCGTGAGGCACTGCCAGGGGTGCTATGATCACTCACACAAAACAGCGTACATGTTGTAGATGTGTAGTACTGGTATTATGATGTGCTGAGTGTGGGTGTAGACGAGAACGCGAATGCTTGAAGCTCTTAATAAAGTCAATAATGCACTCGTACACTCACATGCAGTAGTCAATGATGAATTGAAGACTGCTGGCACGTTTCAAACATTTATTTACGAAACTGACAGTAGCATCAACAGGACAGTCAAATCGACAAGATCAAGGACTTCACATACACAATGAATGACTGTTAAATGTCTGGTAATCAAAGGCTTGCATCATACATCAACTAGGACATACCCAAACATCATCTGTCCTAATGTTACAGTTTATAATGTAGATTCCGTACCATTGACTCAGCGCGTTAGGTACTTAATTAGCTCTGTCGTTCAACGAACGAGCTCCTAAATTGCGTAGCAATAATACTTAAGGCTGTTATTCAACTGGCAAAGCCCGCCAGATATATTTCCTCTTGCTGAAAAATATTGGCCGTAATACAGGGCCTCAATATGTAGACAGCTGTGTATCCTTTGTTAGCAGGCACGATCAAACCATGCTAAACATATATACCGCCATACCTGCGGCGTCCACAATAATTTATCATCATCATTAGGCTTCTGTTCAATTGAAAACACATAGTCTCATTTGGCTAGAAAAAGAAGCAAAGAAGGAATTCTGTCTCTCAAGATCTGTGAGCTTCACTCGCAGATAGGTAACTTCAAATGTTCTGCAACCAAAGGCATATTAATAAGAATGTCATTTACCTTATACAGAATCTTCCGGATACACACTTAATAAATGTCGTCACTCTTGACGAACAAAGAATCACTGGGGGACACATTGACATTTCAGTCATATCGAAAACTTTCCAATCCCCACGATGATATAGAGAAAATCAACACGGACATCCTGTCTGACAGCCCAAAACACAACCTTCTCCCTGACGGAAGTTTCCTCAGTTCGCGCTCAGAACTTGCGCATGCCTAGACAGCATAAAACTGAGCATCGTTAAGACAGATCAACGACAATAATTGAAAGAAAGGGCAGATAACCCTTAAACAACCTGTCATAGAAGTTAATACCCAATTATCCTCAACTTTGACCAACAAAGTTTTACAACAAAAGTATTAAATAGATTTACCTATTATGACTCCATCAAAAACGACAGCAACACTAATTAATCACAAAAATGTTGGGAAACACTTGGTTCACTGCTGACAGTAGGATGCTGATAAATGTCACTTCAATTTTTGTCCAGGTCGTAATATAATTAAGAGGTCTAATGTTCACAGTGTACAGTAGGCTTGGAATCTTCAATCGTTAAATCGTGTGTCAGGTAAATAAAATCTGTTCAGGATCAATCTTCTTCACAACACGGTGATCGTTATATATGTAATATCAATCGTGATTTTGTCACTTCAACTGGCTGAAGGTATATGCACTTGGAAAATAAATCTGGATGTTTTTGAATCCAGTTGCAAGTTATTTTTAATATTTCTTAGGGTTGGTACTGTCTTTTACTGGGTGTAAAACACGAGACTAGACAAGTCACCTTGAAAAAAAAACCCGATATATTATCAGAATGTTGTTGGATAAAAGTATTCGCAGTGTCATATGGAATGGAAGCCGCTGGTAAGTTTTATAGGGTTTGACCCAAATACTGTATAAAAGAGAAAGGATACAAATAATTAACATAATATATTAATACACGATCCTATCCTTACCCCGCGTAAAATATAATATATTCACTTCGGTTATTTAACTTTAAATTATAACTCCGAGCTTAGATCTTGTCTTATCGTTTAAAAACTTCCGTGAAATAAATTCTACTCATCATGAATTAGAAATATATATAAATATATTTCGTCAATACCCACAATGTTCAGTGCATTTACTAGTCGGTTAAAATCTTCTCTGACTGGTTACTAGCAATTAATTAAATCAATTTTATTTGCAGGATTAGTTTAGCTAGCAAATTGTAATTATTGTTAACCACTGTAATACAGGAAAAACCTAGAGAAATATAACTGACTATCTATTTAATCACTCAAAACTACTAGTCTAGTATATACCTTCACACAACTGCTTTTAGACTATTCTCCAACGATATACTAAGAAACTTCACTTAATACAAAGGATTTCTAGAAATCGCCGCTAGACGTCTTAAAAAGCTGAGGAGTACTGAGTGACTTTTAGTAAGAATACTCTGGTATATATACATCTGGAATCAAAGCGAAAAGTTATAACTACAGACTATAATAATAATAATAATAATAATAATAATAGTTGCCCATCGCAAGCGAAGATGGCGACAGCTTCAGACTTGAGTTGTGACACATCTGTGCCGTGATCTCATGTGACTAATTAATCCTATTTTGGCCCTACAGGCCCTGCCACATACGGGGCACACATGGTTAGAGTCGATAGTAGTGTTGCTGTGCATTCTGGCCTTTCTTGCAGCACGCTTGCCTTCTGCCTTATCAGCTAAATTCTGTTCTGCAATGCGAGCACCTTGAGTAATGTTTGTCCGCCAGGCACAGCGATCCTGTGCGATAGTCTCCCAGGAGGAGACATCAATTTTGAAGCTGCTCAACGATGCTTTCAGTGTGTCTTTGAAGCGTTTCTTTTGTCCCCCTGCTGTTCGCTTACCCGTGGAGAGTTCGCTGTACATCAACTGCTTTGGGATGCGTTTTTCGGGCATGCGAACAACATGTCCGGCCCATCTAGTTTGGGCCCTCTGCAGCAATGTGTAGATGCTTGAGATATGTGCTCTGTTGAGGACCTCAGAATTAGATACTCTATCATGCCACTTGATCCTGAGGATCCTGCGAAGACAGCTCATGTGGAAATGATTAAGCTTCTTGGCATGTCTGCTATACACTGTCCATGTTTCACAGGCATACAGGAGGGTAGTGAGTACTATTGCATGATATACTTTTATCTTGGTGGCTGCACTAATTTCTTGTCGATCCCAGACATTTACTTTTAGTCTTCCGAAAGCTGCACTTGCCTTTGCAATTCTGTTGTTGACCTCGGAGTCGATATTCGCATCTTTGGTAAGGGTACTGCCTAGATAAGTGAAGCTGTCCACCACTTGGAGACGTTGGTTCTTTACTGTGATATTTGGTTCACAGTATGGTTTCCCAGGAGCAGGTTGCAACATTACTTCAGATTTCTTCGTATTGATGGTAAGGCCAAAGTCATCACACGCTACAGAAAGCCTCCTCATATTGTTCTGCATGTCCAGTTTCTGTGCAGGTGTTGAGGGCACAGTCGTCCGCAAAGACGAGGTCAGAGTTCATTGTTTCATTCACCTTCGTAAAGGACTGTAATCGTCTCAAATTGAACAGATTCCCATCTGTCCTGTATCTGATGTGTATGCCGTCGCTACTGTCATGCGTAACGTTAGACAGCATGGCTGCAAATATCATACTGAATAGTGTCGGGGCGAGCACACAACCCTGTTTGACACCATTTGTGACGGGAAAGGGTTCAGAAGGTTCTCCATCATTCAATACGCGAGCCATCATACCTTCATGAAACTGGCGGACAATTGAGATGAACTTTTCGGGACAGCCGAATTTCGCCATAATTTTCCATAGTCCGTCCCTATTGACAGTGTCAAAGGCCTTGGTCAAGTCAATAAATGTTGTGTATAGGTCACTGTGCTGTTCCTGGCATTTCTCCTGAAGTTGGCGAGCAGCAAATATCATATCGACGGTCCCGCGGCCTGCTCGGAAACCACACTGACTCTCTGGAAGTAAGTCCTGCGATTCGAGATGAACAGTCAAGCGATTGAGCAGGACTCGAGCCAGGATTTTGCCCGCAATAGATAATAGGGAGATTCCCCTATGGTTGTCACATGATTGATGATTTCCCTTTCGCTTGTATATGTGAACGATGGTGGCATCTTTTAATTCCTGTGGTATCTGTTCTTCATCCCATACTGAGTGGAAGAGGTCTGTTAGTCTCTGCAGCAGCATGCTGCCTCCAGCTTTATAAATCTCAGCAGGAATAGCATCTGATCCAGGGGCTTTGCCGCTGGACAGTAGACTGGCTGCTTTCTTGACCTCTTCCATGCTGGGTGGAAGGTCAAGTCTGACATTGACTGTAACTTGCGGTATACTTGCAATGGCCTGGTCGTTGACGGTTGATGGACAATTTAAGATGGCGTTGAAGTGTTGTGCCCAGCGTTCCAAAATCTGCGTTTTATCAGTGAGCAATGCCATGCCATCAGCATTTAGGACCGGTGATGATTGATTCGATTGAGGGCCATAAATTGCTTTCAGGGCATCATAAAAGCGCTTTGAGTCATTTATGTCTGCATACCTCTGTATCTCGTCTGCTTTATTGCTGAGCCATGCATCATGCATCTTCCTGAGCTTATTCTGGACAACTCTGCGTATATTGGTAAAGGCTGCCTTTTTGGATGTTGAGGAAGGGTTGCTTTGATAGTCTCTCTGCAAGCGATATTTTTCAGCCAGCAGTGTTTTAATATTTTCATCATTCTCATCAAACCAGTCAGGGTTCTTGCGTGTTGTATATCCCAAGCTCTCAGAGGCTACAGAGTACACAATGTGCTTTAAAGTGGCCCATTTTTCCTCTATAGTGGTTTGACCGAGCTCAACGTCCCTCAGACGGCTGTCCAAGTCCCTTGAGAAGCTCTCTGCGGTTGCTTCGCTTTTAAGTTTTGTGACGTTGAGCCTCTTTATGGGTTTCTGACTCTGGTGTCTTCGCTTGGGCTGTATGTTAGGGTTGAGTTTTGATACAATCAGCCTGTGGTCAGTCCAGCATTCGGCACCACACATGGCCTTGGTCACTCTCACGTCACGTCTGTCGCTCCTTCTCGTGATGACATAATCAATGAGATGCCACTGTTTGGATCGGGGGTGCATCCATGTTGTTTTATTTCGAGTGGGTAGGCGAAACATGGTGTTCGTGATGGACAAATCATGTGTGGCACACAGGCTGAGTAATAGGAGCCCATTACTATTACATTTGCCTATGCCATGTTTTCCAAGTATTCCTTCCCAGGTGTTGTGGTCAGTGCCTACTCTGGCATTGAAGTCGCCGAGAATAATAAGTTTCTCAGATTTAGGAACTGATGAGATGATTGAGTTAAGTTCGTCATAGAACTTTTCTTTTGTTTCCTCGGGGTTTGTCATTGTTGGGGCATATGCACTGATCAGTGTGGCACTTCTGTTGCTTCCTAGTGGGACATGAAGGGTCATTAGGCGATCATTAATGCCCTTAGGAGATTTGACAAGTTTTCGTACGATATGAGATTTAATGGCGAATCCAACACCAGCCTCACGCCGTTCCTTGCTGTCCCGGCCACTCCAATAAAATGTGTAGCCACCTCCAATTTCAGTAATCTGACCTTCTTCTGGTAGTCGCGTCTCACTTAGGGCTGCTATATCGACATTATAGCGCGCCAGTTCTTTGGCCACAAGTGCAGTCCGTCTTTCAGGTCTGTCGGCCAGGGTATTGTCGAGTAGTGTTCGCACGTTCCACGTGCCGAAGGTAAGCACCTTCATTTTTTTCTTACTTTTTGTTCGAACGCATGATTGGGATACCCTCCAGCCGCGTCAAGCTGGTCAGAGTAGGTTGAAGCAGGCTATGTTCAGGGCACCTTTTCTAGCCCCTTCCTCATGCCATGGAGGTGAGCAGAGTGATCCTAAAGAGGGCTGCTCAGTCGCTCAGGGGGCTGCCGGATCTCGCCGCTGCTTCAAAGTTCCAGCGAGAAACGACCCTATGGCCTGAGCCGCCTGTGTGCAGGATTGTGGCTGCAGCTTGAGTGTATCCACACTTTCTGGTTCGCCACTCCCCCATCGCCACAGGTCTTTGAGTGTAGTGTCTGTATGTATCTGTCTGAAGCTGTGACTTGCGCTGTAATTGGATTAAAGTGAGGAAGAGTTGCGCTAATCGTCATCCTCACTCTCTCGTCCGGAGTTATCTGTTCCAGTGGCAAGATATTATCGAGACGACTGGAGACAACACAAGATGCAGTGGATGACCAGGGCGTTCTACGTGCCTCGCCGTGCTCCTTACGCTCCACAGCGCGTTGCTGGTAATCGCCGTCATGCCCGTTGAACCAATAGATGGTTTCTTCCGCGCAGTCTATCAAATCCAGTCTTCGCATGCATGGGTAGGCAGACCCTAACTCACCGAAGGTTTATAACCAGTCGGCTACCCTCACCTAGTTTAGCCGGCCTGTCAAAGCCGTTGCCCGGGGGGTGGCCGCTTTCGCATGCTGACAGCTACGAGGAGCCACAGGTGAGAGCTGGATGCCAGGTTTGGACCAAAGGTGGCCGAGCTGCCCTGAAAAGGGCATGACAGCTCCTTCACCAGAGGTACTACCAATACCTGACATCCCAAACCCCCCTATTACTACAGACTCTAGCCAGATGTTCGCACCCACGTTGGATCTACGTTCAGATCTTTACATCAAAGAACTACTCACACTAACGCCGAAAAACCAGAACTCCACGTTCTCGCTAAAATCAGGCATATACGTAATTTACCAGACCGTGTTTAATTACTTTATTACTTGTAGACGTGGTCATCGAGCGAAATATAGCGAGCCCATCTTTGATCTGGCAATACGCCGTGTTAATTACTCGTCTCGCGAACAGTTTTACAAGGGAAGTAATAAAGTTGTCTACCACTTAGTTCCAAAGTTATCTGCTCTTAGTACTAAAAGTAGAGACAGATCTGGCTAAGTAATAGGAAGTTTAAGTTAACCCAACAGGCGTAGGGGAAAGAAAAATGTAGATGAAAAAAATAGATATATGAAATCCATAACATAATCTGCCACAACAACATGCCTAAGAAAAATGCTCCGAATCTTTTGGCCGAAAACCATCACCAACCAAGATCTGCATACTCGGAGCAAGCAAGAGGACATGCACACCATCATAGGTGGCAGACGCTGGAGCTGGGTTGGCCATGTCCTCAGAATAGACCCCGATGCCATCACTAGAACAGCTATGCTATGGACCTCTAAAGGAAAACGAAAGAGAGGCGGATCAAAAACAACTTGACGGAGGACTGTGGAGGCTGAGATGGATGGGTGTGAAATAAAATCGAAAAAAGTTGATTCGTCTTACGAGGACAAAAGACAAAGAAAATAGTCTACGTTACGGCCACAAGGCCTTCGTCAGGGAAAGGAAAGAAAGTGAAGGCTAGATAGGACACATAAGAACTTAAATAAATATAGAAATAGAACCTAGGTACTTCCCTGAAGACAAGGCATCGAAATCCTACCACTATTTGCTGTCCGCGCACGGACGCGGGTAGCCGAAAAGGAAGTGACTTCCGCCACCGGATGTACACAATACATACTACGAAACTATATTTTAAAAAAACGAAACTGAACAATAAACTACCCAAACGTAATAAAAGTGGGGAAAGGAAATATAAGAGGACTGAATGAGTGGGAGATAAATAAATATGAAATAAAAAAGCAAGACAAATTTAAAGGAGGCTGAGATGCAAAGAATGAACCATATTTAGGGCACTGTACGAAGGATGGCCTCCGACCGAGCAAAGTGGAATCAATTTGCTGTTGCCCTAAAAGACGCCACCAGGCGTGTTGCCCACTGACTGCTTTGACGGTCGGCGGCAAAGGATCAAAGAAGAAGAAGACATACTTTTATCTTGTGCCATCTTTTGTTTAAGGTCTATCCATCTCTTATTTGTCCGTTTTATGCTAGTTTTCGGCTCATTTCCCTGTATATTTTTGGTCACCCTCTATTTCTCCTACTGTATGGGTTCCAGGGCAAGACCTGCCTTGTAATAGTATTAACTGATCTCCTCCGTGTATAGTTTACACCAGCATAGTTTCCTATCTCTGGTATTTGTCTACTCATTTAATTTAATTCGGCACTGGTAATATTGTTAACATTTTAATTTTTCTCTGGCTGATAATAGTTAAATGACTCTGCTCTTGAGCTAAGGAAGGAAAAGGTAGCGAGGAAGGAAACTGGTCACCCCCATCTCTCGATGCTAGAAATATTCACTTCACTACGGCAGTATCTGCTATCAGCCTACCTTTACCTTTTATTCAGAAACCTACGTGCAGGCAAACATCAGCAAACACCTGATACGAGAACAGTGAAGCAGGACAAAAGGTTGCTGAGGGTACATGCAGACACGCTTACTGATAAACCGGGCTGTTCTAGCACGATTGAAAATGATATGAAGGTTACAGACCCAGTCCAGTGCGCGTGAAAACATTTATCATTCCTGATGCCAAAGCTCAAGCATTAATAAAGGAAACTAAATATTTACTCCTCGAAAATATCATCGCAAAGTCTGGGTCACCGTACAGTTCCAGCGTTGTACTACTCCGCAATGCCAGTGGCGAACACAGGACGTGTATAGACTATAGGAGGCTACATGATATCATAGAGTTCCAGGCTGACCCCTTATGTGACACAAATTAACTCTTCACAGAGCTCAGCAAGACAAGATACTTTCCCAAAGTCGACCTTAGCAAAGGATATTACCAAACTCTTGGGAAAGCTGAAATGGACATATTTATTTAAAATGGCGGACAGGCATTATGAATTAAACGTCCTACCGTTCGGGCTGAATGATGCTCCCAGCGTTTATTTCTCGCATGATGAAGAAACTATTAAAACCTCTCAACAAACCAACCATCGCAAACTTTATGTATGTGATACAGAGTAAATATTATCAAAGGGAAGTGATCTTGAAAATGTTAAGCAAATAGATTCGATTACGGGTTACGTTGCTTGATTAAGCTGATGTTAAGTTAAAATAGTATTAAGGGAATTCCCTCGTGTGATCGAGAAGTTTCCAAGTGGCGAACACTGGTCAGTTCAAATCGCGGAGATGTTTTTTTTCTCTGAACTGTCTTGAGCTGTGAGTAAGCTCGTGTGACTAGCCCATGCAATTATCGAGACTGAGTTGTGTTTTTTAAACAACCGAGTCTCGTGTCTTTTTTTGGCGGGTCTAGTGTGTGAACTAAGGGCATTCTGTTTTTGGGTACCGACGGGAGAGGTCGGTCCTACAGTGTGTGTTTTGAGTATGCCTGCGCAGTGCAAAAGTTCTAAAGGCCATTTTTTGTGTAGGCCCTTAATTTCTGAGTTTATTGGAGAATTGTGTTTGTGAGTATTTTTGAAGAGGTAAGGATCCAGGACTTATGTTTGAATATATAAATGTCAAGTTGAGTGAAGGCGAGATTACTGCAGATTGCCAGGGAGTGCAGTCTTGCGAGAAATTGCCGAAAGTATTCACCATTGATGTAGTTAGCACGGCGAGGATGATGTCCGTTGGCTAACCGGATCTATATGATATTTGAGAGGCCATCGTTATTATTGAGAGGATCCATGTCTACATTGGGGCGCCAAGGTTGAGAGCGTCTTTGATGAGGCATATTTGAGAGGCCATCGTTATTATTGAGAGGATCCACATCTACATTAAAGCGCCAAGGTTGAGAGCGTCTTTGATGGGGCATAGTTGAGGAATTTGTTGTTGATAGCACGGTGAGGACAACCGTTTGCTGGGAAAAAGGATCCATTGTCTATTTATTATAATGCTGATGTTAGAAGCATCGTTTGAGGCCATTTATTATTTACATTAGAGCGCCAATGTTGTGAGCGTCCTTGATGAGGCATATTTGAGGAATTCATTATATTAGCACGGGGATGCCGACCGTTGCTGAGAGGATCCAGTGGTAATATTATATAGCGCTAATGATTATGAGAAGTGGAGATGTGACTGGAGTACTGTATTATTGTATTGCTATGACTTGTACTTAATTGTGACTGTGTATTCTGTGTATTTCATGAACGTGTTGTGGTGTAATAAAACGATCATTAACTTACACCAGCCGTTTATAACCATCTATGACTTCTACGTGCGTACCTGTGTTGTGAGTGATTGTTCCAGCACGCACGCACTCAATCAACCCTCCTAACACGGTACGCCACTCACTCACACAACCACTAACGTGAGGTATCAGTGGTGGCCAGTGTGGGGACCGAACCCACGACATTCGCGTTATCAGCACGAAGCGTTTACAGTGGTGGGCCAGTTTATTTAACGGAATAAACCCACGGAGTTCGCGTGATAGGAAAACCTTGTGTAGGCGTGGCTTATGTATCCTCACATTGTGTCATGGTCCTCGACCTAGTTGGTTTACTGTGTCCAACACGGTGGAACATTATAATGGGAAGTTGACATGTTGTTGGTAGACAGTCAAGTTTAACTAAATGTGAAGTGTTTTTGAGGAGTCGTTTGCAGATTGTTTCAAGTCAACAGTTACAGAGCTTGCTGTGCAGCGTTTCCTGTATGCTGTACGTGCTGATGCTGTGTTGAGCGCATTCTACACTTTTGCAACAACCTGAAGAGAAGAAAATCTAGTTTGTGTACCTTTCTGCGCTAGAACGGTTTTATCTGCAGAACTTTGTGATATCTGGTGTGTCGGCGGAAGGGACAGAAGTATTATTAAGATAAGTGATTTTGTTCTGTGTAGATTGTGCCACTTTTCTGCATTTCAGCAAGTCTGCCTATACTATCCATCACTTATTCTGTTGATAATTGTCATTGTTTTTCGATAATTATATCGATTGATGAAGAATATGTTGATGCATAGATAATGTATGTTATATATAGGTACTATAACAGAAGTTGGTGTACAGTAATTGAGAAATAATTGCAATTTCTTAAAAAGATAATTGGCTTGTGGAGGTGAAAGTTTAATTAATACATATATAGTTGTCTAAGTAAGTAAGTCACTATGGACTATTATACAGATGCTGATGAAAAAAAAATACCGTGAACTATTAGGATTTGGAGACCGTGAGCTGACTGAGTCTGAAATAAATAGATTGATATATAAAAAGCTAATTCATGAATGTGATGAGAGGTATGAGAAAAGGATGCTAGAAGAGAAGAAGCAATTGGACATAAAACAGAATACCCTACAGCAAAGGGAAAGTGTCATAGAATGTACTGCTGAAGTAAGTGAGTTACATGAAAAAGTCTCTAAACTTACAGATGATTTAGTCAAATCAAACTCAGAACTTGCTAGTACTCAAACAGCATTGAGTGTAGCATTGTGTAAAATCAAAGAGTTAGAAACTCAGATTAAGGATAACAATAGAGAAGTTAGAAATCTAACTCAGGAACTTCAAGAAAGGAGAGAGATGTATGAGAAATTGAAAATTGAGAGTAATGAACATGAGCAAACTTATATAGAAATGCTTCATGAGGTGATGAATGATAAGACGATTCTCAGTGATCAAATTAAGGACATGAATATTGTACCCCTTAAGAAGAATGATGAGATTATGTATAATAACAATGATGATATTAAGATTCAGTCTCTACAACTAGAATTGACTCATTTGAGAGCAAATAAAGAACAGTATGAGACAGAGACATTGTTAGAATTAACGGCTGAGAGAGAGAAGGTCGCTAAGATTAAAAATTTGCTAGCAGAGGAAAGCTGCAAGGTTTTAAGAGTTGAGAGGTTAAACAAGAAATTAAGTGCAGATATTTCACTTAGAGATATTCAAATTTCAGAAGCCAGAGTGAGATTGGATGGTCTACTTGACATTCTCTTAAAGAAAAAAAGGTGGTCTTCTGTCAGTGTTGACAGTGAAAGACATAAAGCGGACTCTAAAGTGAAGATTGGTGGACAGAAATCTTTCCGAGGGAAATATAACTTTCAACGCAATGCCGATAATTCTTGCGATATTGGTTCCTGGCGGCAAGCTAGCAAAGGAAAATCTACAGTATTAGATAACCCTGTGGATAACAAAAGAAACAATAATATATTTCAATTTAAGTTGTTAAAAACAAACAAGGTATTAAGTGAGAACCCTGATGGAAAAAAGATAGAACTCCTTATTCCAGGAAGGAAACATATTTTGTGAAAAACAATAAAGATATGGTTAAATCTTTCGGTCATACCCAGTCAAGTCAGTGTGACCCAGTTCTTAAACACACTGCCACAAACAAGGATAAAAATACTTTTGATAGGAGATATAACCCTGAGGTTAAAATGTACCAAGGGATTTCTTCATATAGTAATGTTTCTTTGCCTAAAAACAAGAAACAATTTGACAGATCACAACATCGTGATTCTAAGAGTATTAGAAATTATAATGGAAATAATTATGTGAGAGTTTGTCAATCTGGTAATAAATTTGTTGATAAAAAGCCATTTCCATCTGGTAGATATTTTTATCCAGGAGAAAATGCTAATCGTAATTATGCTAACTGGGATGTGAAACAGTATAACTGTGTCAATAGAACAAATAACAATGTTCTTAACAGCAATTATAGAAATTGTAACACGGTTAGCTGTACTCCACATGAGAGCAAGGTTGTTAAAAAGCAAAGTAATAATACTATTGATTGTCACACTATTGGTGTCGAAAGGTCATCTCGTTCTTGTGAACGTAGTAATTTTTTTCAGCCTACAACAAGGATGAACTTTCGTTACGGTCAAGTGGTCGCTAAGCCTTCTGTGATGTAAGGAGGACTTGTTGGGGTGTGTGAAAAGGGGCCAAGACTCTACTCCACCCCAAGGAATAGGTAAACGTGAAAGTTGATTTTCCGTTTTTCCTTATTAAATCTAACAGATGATTAATAGAAATTTTCATTTGTATTGTTTCGTAGCGTGCGACGTTGTGATGAGTTGGCGCACTTGTTGACATTATTCGTGAAGAATGTGGATTATTTATCAAGCAGAACCTATTAGCGTCTCGCTATACATCTGACGAGTCACTTTTTGGAGGATCAAGAATTATTGACAGATTGTCGGGATATATTTTTTTTTACAGCTGATTTATTTGTTAGAATAGTACATGTTATTGTATTCTGTGTATAATATATCATATGATGTTCTATTAAAATATGTGTAATTTCTTTGAAACATTATGATGTTCATTTTGATGAATCATTTCATTGCTACATATATATTTTTTGTAGAACATATATGACTGTTTCGAATGTACCAGTCCAATTTTTTATGCAATTGTATACTATTCTGTTTTGATTGTGTGTAACATATGTGTTGGTAATAATTTGTGTGTAATTTTTGATAAATGCAGTGAGCGGTGTCAAACCTGTGCTCATTTTTCTGTATATTTTTCGGATTGTAGCTATAATTGTTAGGATAATTATGTGTATGTATTGTTATGTTGTGTAATATGATTTTGTAGAATTATCTTGCATGTATTAGAAATAATTGTGTATTTGAATTGTTAACATATGGTTAAACATTAATCTTGTTAGAGCATAGAACCTAGTATTTAAATAATAAGATTTTTTCAACATTTTTGCAACAAATTAATTTGATAAATATTTTTTATAAAAACTTTGAAGATATTTTTATAGAACTTCTTTTTCATATCCTATTATACCATTAAATTTTAGATTTATATTAGGCTGAGTAAGATATAAATTTACAGTTAAATAACACTGAAGCTCAACGCTATTGTTAATCAAAATTAACTTTTAAATTAAATTCAACTTTTTTGTAAAATTGATAAACACATCTGATACTTTTGTTTGTTGAAAGATGGACAGATTGTTGTAACATTATGTTATATTTGTATGTTGGAAAGTTGATATACACATGACATTGTAATTTTCTTAGGTTTTTTTTGGTGATGTATTTTTGAAGAAAAAAAAACTTACATGTTTTGATTTAAGTGTTTGTCTAGAGATAAGACATTTTATGCTTCTCTCATTTGGTTAGAAGTTAATTTTATTGTTAGTTTATTAGTTATGACTTAGAATTACTTAAATAATAATTTTATTTTTGATAACTTATCGTTCTAAAATATTTTGTATGGTTATTTTGGGTAAAATATTGTTTTTTTGGCATTGTAATTTATTTTTGTGTGCCCTATGATTGAAAGGGATATTACTTCTTTGGAAGTTTGTCTTATTTGATATTATGATGTATTTTTATTATTTAGCGGTTGATTGTGCATTAGGTCAAAACTTAGTTATCGCAAATGCTATTATTTGTTTGTGTAAGGTTTATAATTTATTTTTAACTTAGTTAAATTACTTATTAGACTTTGGTTAGTTATGAATTATTCGTTTTGTGCTGTTAAGTATGGATATACTTTGACATTTTGTTTTGTGCCTTGTAATCATGTTTGTATTTAATTTTTGAAAGATATTGTTTGATCTAAACATTTATTAGTATGTATTGTTATTGACTTTCTATGCGTTCATACCTTTGCTTTCCATTCGTCTTTGTTGATTATTCTTCATTTCATTCTATCTTTTTGTTGTATTTCCGATATGTGTTCATATCTTGTTTATATTTCTGTACCACATCTTCGTTTCTCTTCGTTCTACTTGTATACTTCTTCTTCTTTCAATACTTATACTTTCATTCGTTGTATTCTTGAGTTAATTATATAACTTAATATAATGTAACTAGTATTTTGATAAATTTGTATTTATTGTACATGAAATTGTTGTTCTTATTGGTTATCTTGTGGTATTGTTAATTGTTTCTCATTTTCTGATTTCTTACTTTTCTTTACTACAGATCATTCTTCTGTTGTTTGATCTTGTTCTTTCACTTTCTATTGGTTGTTGGTTGTACTAAATGTACTTAGCTTAGTGTTCTATTAAGATTAATTTTGGTATGCTTGTATTATGATTGATGGTTTTGTTGTAATTTACATCGGTAACATTCATTGGGATATTTGATTGATTATGTTTGATGTTTTAGTTGTAATATTACATTTATTGCTGATATTTTGGGTGGATGTACATTTTTTGATAGGTACATTTTTTGGATAGATACATATTTTTTGGTAGCCATATAATATAATTTCATTTATCTCTAAATTTTTGGGACTTAAATTTTCAACAAAAAAATGATAATCATTTTTTTTCCCGGGCGGTGTGGCAACTGATACAGAGTAAATATTATCAAAGGGAAGTGATCTTGAAAATGTTAAGCAAATAGATTCGATTACGGGTTACGTTGCTTGATTAAGCTGATGTTAAGTTAAAATAGTATTAGGGGAATTCCCTCGTGTGATCGAGAAGTTTCCAAGTGGCGAACACTGGTCAGTTCAAAACGCGGAGATGTTTTTTTCTCTGAACTGTCTTGAGCTGTGAGTAAGCTCGTGTGACTAGCCCATGCAATTATCGAGACTGAGTTGTGTTTTTTAAACAACCGAGTCTCGTGTCTTTTTTTGGCGGGTCTAGTGTGTGAACTAAGGGCATTCTGTTTTTGGGTACCGACGGGAGAGGTCGGTCCTACAGTGTGTGTTTCGAGTATGCCTGCGCAGTGCAAAAGTTCTAAAGGCCATTTTTTGTGTAGGCCCTTAATTTCTGAGTTTATTGGAGAATTGTGTTTGTGAGTATTTTTGAAGAGGTAAGGATCCAGGACTTATGTTTGAATATATAAATGTCAAGTTGAGTGAAGGCGAGATTACTGCAGATTGCCAGGGAGTGCAGTCTTGCGAGAAATTGCCGAAAGTATTCACCATTGATGTAGTTAGCACGGCGAGGATGATGTCCGTTGGCTAACCGGATCTATATGATATTTGATGAGGCATATTTGAGAGGCCATCGTTATTATTGAGAGGATCCATGTCTACATTGGGGCGCCAAGGTTGAGAGCGTCTTTGATGAGGCATATTTGAGAGGCCATCGTTATTATTGAGAGGATCCACATCTACATTAAAGCGCCAAGGTTGAGAGCGTCTTTGATGGGGCATAGTTGAGGAATTTGTTGTTGATAGCACGGTGAGGACAACCGTTTGCTGGGAAAAAGGATCCATTGTCTATTTATTATAATGCTGATGTTAGAAGCATCGTTTGAGGCCATTTATTATTTACATTAGAGCGCCAATGTTGTGAGCGTCTTTGATGAGGCATATTTGAGGAATTCATTATATTAGCACGGGGATGCCGACCGTTGCTGAGAGGATCCAGTGGTAATATTATATAGCGCTAATGATTATGAGAAGTGGAGATGTGACTGGAGTACTGTATTATTGTATTGCTATGACTTGTACTTAATTGTGACTGTGTATTCTGTGTATTTCATGAACGTGTTGTGGTGTAATAAAACGATCATTAACTTACACCAGCCGTTTATAACCATCTATGACTTCTACGTGCGTACCTGTGTTGTGAGTGATTGTTCCAGCACGCACGCACTCAATCAACCCTCCTAACACGGTACGCCACTCACTCCCACAACCACTAACGTGAGGTATCAGTGGTGGCCAGTGTGGGGACCGAACCCACGACATTCGCGTTATCAGCACGAAGCGTTTACAGTGGTGGGCCAGTTTATTTAACGGAATAAACCCACGGAGTTCGCGTGATAGGAAAACCTTGTGTAGGCGTGGCTTATGTATCCTCACATTGTGTCATGGTCCTCGACCTAGTTGGTTTACTGTGTCCAACACGGTGGAATATTATAATGGGAAGTTGACATGTTGTTGGTAGACAGTCAAGTTTAACTAAATGTGAAGTGTTTTTGAGGAGTCGTTTGCAGATTGTTTCAAGTCAACAGTTACAGAGCTTGCTGTGCAGCGTTTCCTGTATGCTGTACGTGCTGATGCTGTGTTGAGCGCATTCTACACTTTTGCAACAACCTGAAGAGAAGAAAATCTAGTTTGTGTACCTTTCTGCGCTAGAACGGTTTTATCTGCAGAACTTTGTGATATCTGGTGTGTCGGCGGAAGGGACAGAAGTATTATTAAGATAAGTGATTTTGTTCTGTGTAGATTGTGCCACTTTTCTGCATTTCAGCAAGTCTGCCTATACTATCCATCACTTATTCTGTTGATAATTGTCATTGTTTTTCGATAATTATATCGATTGATGAAGAATATGTTGATGCATAGATAATGTATGTTATATATAGGTACTATAACAGAAGTTGGTGTACAGTAATTGAGAAATAATTGCAATTTCTTAAAAAGATAATTGGCTTGTGGAGGTGAAAGTTTAATTAATACATATATAGTTGTCTAAGTAAGTAAGTCACTATGGACTATTATACAGATGCTGATGAAAAAAAATACCGTGAACTATTAGGATTTGGAGACCGTGAGCTGACTGAGTCTGAAATAAATAGATTGATATATAAAAAGCTAATTCATGAATGTGATGAGAGGTATGAGAAAAGGATGCTAGAAGAGAAGAAGCAATTGGACATAAAACAGAATACCCTACAGCAAAGGGAAAGTGTCATAGAATGTACTGCTGAAGTAAGTGAGTTACATGAAAAAGTCTCTAAACTTACAGATGATTTAGTCAAATCAAACTCAGAACTTGCTAGTACTCAAACAGCATTGAGTGTAGCATTGTGTAAAATCAAAGAGTTAGAAACTCAGATTAAGGATAACAATAGAGAAGTTAGAAATCTAACTCAGGAACTTCAAGAAAGGAGAGAGATGTGTGAGAAATTGAAAATTGAGAGTAATGAACATGAGCAAACTTATATAGAAATGCTTCATGAGGTGATGAATGATAAGACGATTCTCAGTGATCAAATTAAGGACATGAATATTGTACCCCTTAAGAAGAATGATGAGATTATGTATAATAACAATGATGATATTAAGATTCAGTCTCTACAACTAGAATTGACTCATTTGAGAGCAAATAAAGAACAGTATGAGACAGAGACATTGTTAGAATTAACGGCTGAGAGAGAGAAGGTCGCTAAGATTAAAAATTTGCTAGCAGAGGAAAGCTGCAAGGTTTTAAGAGTTGAGAGGTTAAACAAGAAATTAAGTGCAGATATTTCACTTAGAGATATTCAAATTTCAGAAGCCAGAGTGAGATTGGATGGTCTACTTGACATTCTCTTAAAGAAAAAAAAGGTGGTCTTCTGTCAGTGTTGACAGTGAAAGACATAAAGCGGACTCTAAAGTGAAGATTGGTGGACAGAAATCTTTCCGAGGGAAATATAACTTTCAACGCAATGCCGATAATTCTTGCGATATTGGTTCCTGGCGGCAAGCTAGCAAAGGAAAATCTACAGTATTAGATAACCCTGTGGATAACAAAAGAAACAATAATATATTTCAATTTAAGTTGTTAAAAACAAACAAGGTATTAAGTGAGAACCCTGATGGAAAAAAGATAGAACTCCTTATTCCAGGAAGGAAACATATTTTGTGAAAAACAATAAAGATATGGTTAAATCTTTCGGTCATACCCAGTCAAGTCAGTGTGACCCAGTTCTTAAACACACTGCCACAAACAAGGATAAAAATACTTTTGATAGGAGATATAACCCTGAGGTTAAAATGTACCAAGGGATTTCTTCATATAGTAATGTTTCTTTGCCTAAAAACAAGAAACAATTTGACAGATCACAACATCGTGATTCTAAGAGTATTAGAAATTATAATGGAAATAATTATGTGAGAGTTTGTCAATCTGGTAATAAATTTGTTGATAAAAAGCCATTTCCATCTGGTAGATATTTTTATCCAGGAGAAAATGCTAATCGTAATTATGCTAACTGGGATGTGAAACAGTATAACTGTGTCAATAGAACAAATAACAATGTTCTTAACAGCAATTATAGAAATTGTAACAAGGTTAGCTGTACTCCACATGAGAGCAAGGTTGTTAAAAAGCAAAGTAATAATACTATTGATTGTCACACTATTGGTGTCGAAAGGTCATCTCGTTCTTGTGAACGTAGTAATTTTTTTCAGCCTACAACAAGGATGAACTTTCGTTACGGTCAAGTGGTCGCTAAGCCTTCTGTGATGTAAGGAGGACTTGTTGGGGTGTGTGAAAAGGGGCCAAGACTCTACTCCACCCCAAGGAATAGGTAAACGTGAAAGTTGATTTTCCGTTTTTCCTTATTAAATCTAACAGATGATTAATAGAAATTTTCATTTGTATTGTTTCGTAGCGTGCGACGTTGTGATGAGTTGGCGCACTTGTTGACATTATTCGTGAAGAATGTGGATTATTTATCAAGCAGAACCTATTAGCGTCTCGCTATACATCTGACGAGTCACTTTTTGGAGGATCAAGAATTATTGACAGATTGTCGGGATATATTTTTTTTTACAGCTGATTTATTTGTTAGAATAGTACATGTTATTGTATTCTGTGTATAATATATCATATGATGTTCTATTAAAATATGTGTAATTTCTTTGAAACATTATGATGTTCATTTTGATGAATCATTTCATTGCTACATATATATTTTTTGTAGAACATATATGACTGTTTCGAATGTACCAGTCCAATTTTTTATGCAATTGTATACTATTCTGTTTTGATTGTGTGTAACATATGTGTTGGTAATAATTTGTGTGTAATTTTTGATAAATGCAGTGAGCGGTGTCAAACCTGTGCTCATTTTTTTCTGTATATTTTTCGGATTGTAGCTATAATTGTTAGGATAATTATGTGTATGTATTGTTATGTTGTGTAATATGATTTTGTAGAATTATCTTGCATGTATTAGAAATAATTGTGTATTTGAATTGTTAACATATGGTTAAACATTAATCTTGTTAGAGCATAGAACCTAGTATTTAAATAATAAGATTTTTTCAACATTTTTGCAACAAATTAATTTGATAAATATTTTTTATAAAAACTTTGAAGATATTTTTATAGAACTTCTTTTTCATATCCTATTATACCATTAAATTTTAGATTTATATTAGGCTGAGTAAGATATAAATTTACAGTTAAATAACACTGAAGCTCAACGCTATTGTTAATCAAAATTAACTTTTAAATTAAATTCAACTTTTTTGTAAAATTGATAAACACATCTGATACTTTTGTTTGTTGAAAGATGGACAGATTGTTGTAACATTATGTTATATTTGTATGTTGGAAAGTTGATATACACATGACATTGTAATTTTCTTAGGTTTTTTTTGGTGATGTATTTTTGAAGAAAAAAAAACTTACATGTTTTGATTTAAGTGTTTGTCTAGAGATAAGACATTTTATGCTTCTCTCATTTGGTTAGAAGTTAATTTTATTGTTAGTTTATTAGTTATGACTTAGAATTACTTAAATAATAATTTTATTTTTGATAACTTATCGTTCTAAAATATTTTGTATGGTTATTTTGGGTAAAATATTGTTTTTTGGCATTGTAATTTATTTTTGTGTGCCCTATGATTGAAAGGGATATTACTTCTTTGGAAGTTTGTCTTATTTGATATTATGATGTATTTTTATTATTTAGCGGTTGATTGTGCATTAGGTCAAAACTTAGTTATCGCAAATGCTATTATTTGTTTGTGTAAGGTTTATAATTTATTTTCAATTAAGTATAATTTTTGTAACTTAGTTAAATTACTTATTAGACTTTGGTTAGTTATGAATTATTCGTTTTGTGCTGTTAAGTATGGATATACTTTGACATTTTGTTTTGTGCCTTGTAATCATGTTTGTATTTAATTTTTGAAAGATATTGTTTGATCTAAACATTTATTAGTATGTATTGTTATTGACTTTCTATGCGTTCATACCTTTGCTTTCCATTCGTCTTTGTTGATTATTCTTCATTTCATTCTATCTTTTTGCTGTATTTCCGATATGTGTTCATATCTTGTTTATATTTCTGTACCACATCTTCGTTTCTCTTCGTTCTACTTGTATACTTCTTCTTCTTTCAATACTTATACTTTCATTCGTTGTATTCTTGAGTTAATTATATAACTTAATATAATGTAACTAGTATTTTGATAAATTTGTATTTATTGTACATGAAATTGTTGTTCTTATTGGTTATCTTGTGGTATTGTTAATTGTTTCTCATTTTCTGATTTCTTACTTTTCTTTACTACAGATCATTCTTCTGTTGTTTGATCTTGTTCTTTCACTTTCTATTGGTTGTTGCTTGTACTAAATGTACTTAGCTTAGTGTTCTATTAAGATTAATTTTGGTATGCTTGTATTATGATTGATGGTTTTGTTGTAATTTACATCGGTAACATTCATTGGGATATTTGATTGATTATGTTTGATGTTTTAGTTGTAATATTACATTTATTGCTGATATTTTGGGTGGATGTACATTTTTTGATAGGTACATTTTTTGGATAGATACATATTTTTTGGTAGCCATATAATATAATTTCATTTATCTCTAAATTTTTGGGACTTAAATTTTCAACAAAAAAATGATAATCATTTTTTTTCCCGGGCGGTGTGGCAACTGATACAGAGTAAATATTATCAAAGGGAAGTGATCTTGAAAATGTTAAGCAAATAGATTCGATTACGGGTTACGTTGCTTGATTAAGCTGATGTTAAGTTAAAATAGTATTAGGGGAATTCCCTCGTGTGATCGAGAAGTTTCCAAGTGGCGAACACTGGTCAGTTCAAAACGCGGAGATGTTTTTTTCTCTGAACTGTCTTGAGCTGTGAGTAAGCTCGTGTGACTAGCCCATGCAATTATCGAGACTGAGTTGTGTTTTTTAAACAACTGAGTCTCGTGTCTTTTTTTGGCGGGTCTAGTGTGTGAACTAAGGGCATTCTGTTTTTGGGTACCGACGGGAGAGGTCGGTCCTACAGTGTGTGTTTCGAGTATGCCTGCGCAGTGCAAAAGTTCTAAAGGCCATTTTTTGTGTAGGCCCTTAATTTCTGAGTTTATTGGAGAAATGTGTTTGTGAGTATTTTTGAAGAGGTAAGGATCCAGGACTTATGTTTGAATATATAAATGTCAAGTTGAGTGAAGGCGAGATTACTGCAGATTGCCAGGGAGTGCAGTCTTGCGAGAAATTGCCGAAAGTATTCACCATTGATGTAGTTAGCACGGCGAGGATGATGTCCGTTGGCTAACCGGATCTATATGATATTTGAGAGGCCATCGTTATTATTGAGAGGATCCATGTCTACATTGGGGCGCCAAGGTTGAGAGCGTCTTTGATGAGGCATATTTGAGAGGCCATCGTTATTATTGAGAGGATCCACATCTACATTAAAGCGCCAAGATTGAGAGCGTCTTTGATGGGGCATAGTTGAGGAATTTGTTGTTGATAGCACGGTGAGGACAACCGTTTGCTGGGAAAAAGGATCCATTGTCTATTTATTATAATGCTGATGTTAGAAGCATCGTTTGAGGCCATTTATTATTTACATTAGAGCGCCAATGTTGAGAGCGTCTTTGATGAGGCATATTTGAGGAATTCATTATATTAGCACGGGGATGCCGACCGTTGCTGAGAGGATCCAGTGGTAATATTATATAGCGCTAATGATTATGAGAAGTGGAGATGTGACTGGAGTACTGTATTATTGTATTGCTATGACTTGTACTTAATTGTGACTGTGTATTCTGTGTATTTCATGAACGTGTTGTGGTGTAATAAAACGATCATTAACTTACACCAGCCGTTTATAACCATCTATGACTTCTACGTGCGTACCTGTGTTGTGAGTGATTGTTCCAGCACGCACGCACTCAATCAACCCTCCTAACACGGTACGCCACTCACTCACACAACCACTAACGTGAGGTATCAGTATGACATACTCATAGCAACAGAGACCTTCGAGGTACACATCATATCCTGCTATAAAGATCGCTACAGCTACACGCGGAATCAATACAAACTGAATATGTAACAGGGCACAATGTTCTAGGGTTGATAATTGACTAGCACTTACCGTGGAACGCCCATGTACGGAATTTAACCAAACACTTAGCTCAAAAGACGTACTAGCTAGCAAAAATAAAACACTTCTTAGAGGCAGACACTAGACTATTGTTCTACACCTGATATTGACAGACACATCGAGATTGCTGATCTACAATATGGGATGGTCGCCATTCTTCCACCTCAAAGAGACTGTACTCACTGCATAAGAGAGCAGTACGTCTGATCCCTGACAATCGTACGACACCACACACAAGGATACGAATAGAATCCAAAATAATGTCCCTAAAAAACGTATCCTCTACAACAAAGCCAAGCTGACTCACGCAATTCTATCAAACAATGCCCCGTCGTACCTATGATCATTGTGTGATAGGGTGGGCGAGATGATGGTGATGCTGTTGTGATATGTGATCACTTACGTGCACACTTACAACCGACCCGATCAACAATAAAACTCTCATTCTAAGGCAGGGGCTGTATTTATTCATACAACCCTCTTAGTGACTATAAGCACACAAAGCAAACATTAAACAAATAAAACAAAGCAAACAAAACACCCAGCCAGTGCTCAATTGCTAATCTGAAAAAGACAAACAAAGCACCGATTAGTTAAAATCATAATAGTTAAATAATGAGAAACGATACTCTCACCTGCCAAACAGTCCTTCCACGACACTTGACACTCTCAACTATCACACACATACACACTCATGCATGTCGTCCAATGAGACTAGTATGGTGTTGTGCATGAGGCTGGCAATCTCACCATGTAACACAGATTGCTACCGAAACCACTATTGCACGAACATATGAATACTTTGTGCGGTCTCCATGCAGAGGCCAGCCACACTGGTGGCCAAATGCTCTATGAGGAGTGAGAAGCGACATAATTTGTTCCCAAGTGGATCCACGTGCTCTCATAAATTATCAGACACATAACAATAATTAAACAATAATGAAACATGCATAAAATAATATTAAACGATATGTACAACGAATACTCTCATTAATGAGCATAAACCACCACCTCGCAACTGATCCATCTCAATATTCTTTCCTGCACTCTGTAGCATGTCGTATATGTCGACTGATGGACAACAGCCGCATTGGTGTTTCCATGCTCCGCAAGGAGCAAACAGAGAAACACCTCTGTCTCCAAGTGCCTTACGCACAAAGGAGTGGCATTGCGCTCACCAGAAATATAAATGACTATTCTCACCTCACTCAAGTAATCCACTACAGTAGCTTTATGATCAATTATCGTGAAATACACTAAAATTACCTTTACATCAAAGAATAAAATAAAATTACTCTTCACTTAACAAAACTAGAACTAAATACATCGCCTAAAGGAGATTTAACACGAAAACTATGTACTGTACACAACCAGGTGTAACTAACATCGACTGAGACAATAAAACAATTATCGTAAAATAAACTTTAACCTAAACTATCTCTTCCATCAGTGAAGAAAGTTACATTAACCTGCCTTCACCCACGTGTCAATTCACACAATATAAAATAGCGTAACATTACTAGGCCTACAACACGTGATAACTAAGAGTGTTAATGCAGACTCACTGGCGCCGTCTTTATGCACAGTGCATGATGCTTTTCATGAACACGTGGCTGCCATCTTGCCAACAGTTAATATTAGTAGAGACAGCTTTTCTACCTCTACACCTCACGGTAGAAGGGGAACGACTAAGTAAGTAAGTAAGAGACAGCTTTTCTGCCCGGCCTCACGAATTAAATAGGTTCCTACTATATTCGCTTCTCTTGCCCGGTCTAACGAATGAAATAATTGCTCTTAAACTCTCACAGCTGTGATTTGGACTTAACGTGCCTAATAAAACCTATCCGTTAATTTATCACTTCAAAACTAACTCAATATGTCCTAAAAGAAATCTCCTCAGGAAACACATCTATATATCTATTTCACTAAACATTAGAACAGACACGCTGAATGTAATTCTATAGCTACAGGGAAATAATAGTAATTTCACTAGGAAATAATCTAATCTGCTTTAAAATCAAATTCACGTGTTCAAGGCATCTACATATCGACTCTGGTTTCTTACTCTAGGTGTCTGACGAAGAAAGAGGCCTCTGCTGGCCAGGCACTTCTTTATATAAGCCACTAAGCCTAATCACCGAACCTAGTGCGCACGCGTAGTAATTCTTCTTCTTTGATCCATAACCACCAACCGTCAAAGCAGTCAGCGGCCATCACGCCTGGTGGCGTCTTGTAGGGCAGCAACAAATTGATTCCACTTTGCTCGGTCGGCGGCCATCCTTCGTACAGTTCCCCAACTGTGGTTCATTCTTCGCATCTCAGCTTTTACAGTTCTCCGCCAAGTTGTTTTTGGTCGGCCTCTCTTTCGCTTTCCCTCTGGGGTCTATAGCATAGCTGTTCTTGTGATGGTATCAGGGTCCCTTCTGAGGACGTGGCCAATCCAACTCCAGCGTTTGCCAGCTATGATGGTGTGCATGTCCTCCTGGTTACTCCGAATAAGTAGTTCTTGGTTGCTGATGGTGTTTGGCCAAAAGATTCGGAGAATTTTCCTTAGGCAGATTGTGTGAAAGGAGGACAGTTTCGACATTTCCTTCTCTGTTACTCTCCAACATTCCGCACCATAGAGAAGCACAGAAAGTACGCAGCTCTCATACAGTCTTAATTTGGTGTTTGTGCTGTACTGGGAAGACTTCCAAATGTTGTTGAGAACAGCCTTTGCTATTCTCGCTTTATTCATTCTGTTGTTAATGTCCTTGCTTGTTCCGCCGTCATTTGTTACTATGCATCCTAGGTAAGTAAATGTGTCTGTCTGTTCTAACTTCTGGTTCCTTACTGTTATTGACTCAGGATTGCCCACATTTAGTGTCATGACCTCTGTCTTCTTCAAATTGATGTTCAGGCCAACCTGCTGGCCATACTTATTCAGTCTATCGGTTTTGTCTTGAATGTGTTGATGTGCACTTCTTTATATAAGCCGCTAAGCTTAGTGCGCGTGCGTAGTAATTGGGCCACACATATAATACGCGCGATAGATGCTATAGAAAGAGTGAAAACACAAATATAACACACAACTATTTCTAGGCTTTATTGTGGCCTAGTAATATATCTTCCTCTTGAAGATGTGGTAGAAAGGCACTGAACCACGGAGACAATGGTGATGATAAGATGGCGCTGAGAACGACAGACGAAATGGTTATGACAAGATGGCACTGTCACTATTGTTTCAAACCAGAACAAAAAGGGATTACAATTACATCCGTTATGTCTGCCAAACCTAGGATCGACCTGTTCAAAAAGAGTCTAGCCTACTCTGCAGCCTATTTGGGGAACAACCTTCCACACCATATAAAAAGCCTACCTACACAGTACTCATTTAACAAACACTTTTCAAACACTTCATCAATACTGATTATCTACCCCCACAGAAGCAGCCTTTGCC
This sequence comes from Oreohelix idahoensis, assembly GCA_024509875.1. Lineage (NCBI taxonomy): Eukaryota > Metazoa > Mollusca > Gastropoda > Stylommatophora > Oreohelicidae > Oreohelix > Oreohelix idahoensis. The sequence goes on from JAMPIV010008719.1 coordinate 468,375, forward strand.
TGTCCACGTCTCATCCATCCGTCAACCTTTCTTTTCCTCTTCCGCTCGTTATTTTCTATGTAAATAATTTGTTTTTGTCCAAGTAGTATTATTATATATTATTATATGACGTTATGTATGTGAGAATGTACCTGTACTTTTGAAATTTGTAATGTTTTTCTTTGTTTAAAAGTGATGATGTATATGAGAATGAGCAGAAATAATTTTTTTTAATTACTGCTCGAAGATTCTTCTTGCTACAGAAGTTCGTAAGAAAGTATTATTATTATTATTATTTCATTTTCCCTCAAGAATGTACGGAAATAAGTGAGAATTTGTTTATGTAATTTTTGCATTCATGATTGATGACATATTCAAAAATGCCGATTAATTGTCGACGGTTTGACCGCCATGAGTAAGTGCCGGGAGACAGAATGAAAGACAAAGGGCTGGATGTCAGACCGGCCTGCGTGCCCGGTTCTCAGCCCTTTTAAAATAAAGTTCCGTCTATATATCTGTCTGTCTTACTGACACTGCTTTTGAGTTAAGCAGAGCAAAGAAACACACTTTAAGGCTTACCTCGTTCAACAGCAGACTGTTCAAATACTTCAGGATTTCTGATTTCATGCCACCCTAATCTGATTATGTTCGAATTATTGATTTACTGTACGAATATTATGGATTTGTTTTTTGTTTTTGTTTGTTTTATATTTGTTTAGTTTATTTATTTTTTTCCTTATGTCTTTTTTCCTTTTCTTTTTTTTTTTTTTTTGTAACTGTTTTAAAAAATAATTCTTAATTTTGACTATGATTGCATACTGTAAATGCATGCTATTATATTGTCTTTATAATGTTGCATACCTTTAAATTAATGCTTAAAGTAACGTGAGAATGAAAGGATATAGTATGCAAGATAAATGAGAGTGGAAGGGCAGAATTTTAGACACAATTCTTATCCCTTCGAAAATAAAGTTCGTTCGTTCGTTCGTTATTCTATTTGAAAGGCTATAAACAGACAGATACGGTTCATGAAATGCCAAATCGGGTGTGAATAGTTAGAATTTTTAAGGCCACACCATCTCTTAAGGAAGTATGCCTGCCGAACCCCGGAACATAGAAAAACTGGGAAAATTATCAAGGCCCAAGACGAAAACAGGATTTTCGTTTTTTAGTGTATTATGTGGATTTTGCCAGCGGTGTATACGACATTTCTAAACCCTACGTGAACCCCAAACAACGCCGACGAAGAGAGGTAATGTGGAAAATGTTAACTGGGTTGGGGAATGGGAAACAGCCTACTCTGAACTGAAGAGAAAACTCACCCCTAAACCAATCTTAATTAAACATATTGGATGCGACAACACGATTGCAGTGTGTTTTCCATATCTTCAGAACGAACAGTTTTAGTGTAAGGGGAAGTAAACTGGAGTATGTTAGTAGTTGAAATAGATTTTGAGTTATAGCACTTAGTTGCTTGTTAGCTATCGAATTATTTAGAGAGTATCTCGTGATAGTTTCGAGAGACAGATTACAGACAGCGTGAAAAGCGCTGATATATTTATTCTGTAATGTTTTGAACGGAGTGAGAATAGCTCGCTGCTAGCCCGCAATTGTTTGTGTTAGGTGAACAGTGAAAAAGTCTCGTGTCTGCTTTTGAGCGGGACGAGTGTGTTATCTAGGGAGAGTGTTCCGGGCGTTTTGACCGGGTAGGAAGACAGTGTTTTTGGGAAGTGTGAAATGCCTGTACAGTGCTGAATTTAAAATGTCGACGGATTTTTCGCTGTGGGTACAGCGTAGTATGAAACTGCAGTTTTGATTATTGTGGAAATGTTTATAACTGCAGTGTGCAGTCTTTAAAGGCCATTATCTCCTGTGTGAGGAGTCTTGATTAATAAGAGTACTTTAGGCCATGAATCATTAGCTCCTGTGAGAGGATTGTTATTGAGGATTCTTTATAGCGCTGAGATTAATAAGAGTACTTTAGGCCATGAATCATTAGCTCCTGTGAGAGGATTGTTATTGAGGATTCTTTATAGCGCTGAGTTTAATAAGAGTACTTTTGGCCATGAATCATGATATCATTGTAGCTGCCGAGTGCGCAGTTATTATGTGGTACTTTATATCTTGTGTTGTGCTGTGAACGGTATTCTATGTGTATTTCATCAATGTGTTGTGACGTGAATAAACCCATATGAAATGTCATCAGTCGTTTACAACCATCCATGACTCTTGTGTACGTACCTGTGGTGTAAACGACTAAACCAACACACGCACTTAATATTACAAGTGTGACAGGGAACTTAACACGTATTTAGAAATAGCCCCGGAGTGGGCGTGGTCTATCTGTATCGAGAACTTGTGCATCGCTTACCAGTAGACTTCTACAGTGTTTGCCTGTGTGGCGTATATGTATGTATCAAATGTAGACATTACCAGATCCACAACACAGCAGCAACGTTAGCAGATAATCAATAAGACACCCTTACCGTACCATACACCAATCCTTTGTATCAGTTTCAGTGACAGCCATGATTGACTTTCACGTGCTTGACGGAGGTACAACAGTAATGACCTCCCGGATTTTCCTATTAATTTTACGGGGGTGTAACAGTGGTGTGCTAGTTTTATAGGATCAGACACCCGCGAAATTCGCGTGATATTAATTCACAAGTGTTAGCGTGTAGCCTGAGTGGCGATAGTATATGAAAGACAGACATCACATTTGAGAGCTGTATCCAGGCCCAAGAAAAACTTATTCAGTATCAGTTAAACTGGGAACTGTTAACTCAAGTCGCAAGTCGCAACTCGCAAGTCAAGAAATTTATTACTCAAGATTATGAGATGTCATGATATACAGTGGCGTCTGTATACCAGTACAAGTAATCATCTGGCAGTATGAACGAGCGGTGTACCTCCTTTCAACGAAATTGACAGACGGTGACCCATTTCCTGCTTTCCTGTGCGGTGTGTTAGCACGTAGCGTGCTGAATCGAGGACCTGAGCGGAATCGAGGTGTCAAGTTCCAATGCCTTTCTGTTGTCGATTGTTTTACCATTGAACTTTGTGATATCCAGGGTGTTAACGGAAAGGAACAGAAGAGTTTTCATTCAAGATAAGTGATTATGTTTGTGATGTGAACTGTGTCACCTTAACTATGTCAACGAGCCTTCCTGTGCTTTGCATCTCCTATACTGTTGAAATCTGTTGTTTTTGTTGTCTAATTCTATATAGACATATTATTAGGATTTAGTATTGATGCTAAGTATTGATGGTTGTATGATATATGTTGACTTCCCTCAGATGGAAGAGGAATTGATGATACAAAGTTTATGAATAATATTTTTGGTATACATACTGAACTGTGTGAAATGGAAGGGTAATTGTCAGAACTTCTTGAAACATAAACTTGCGACATTAATAATTATATTGATATAGATATATAGTTAACTGAGTGATTGAATCACCATGGATTTTGATAATAATCCTGCAGATATAAGGCCTATGTTGGAAAGTGCATTGTTAATAGGTAGAGATGAAAAGGGATTGAGAGGTCCAAGACTTGGAGTATGGATCATGGACGATTTGTTGGTTAATGTGTCAGTATCCCTAAAGTTATTTGCTGAACATAACTTTAAGCTTCTTTGTAATTCAATAATGGCTAAGGATTTGATTGATTTGTTACAGCACCTTCGTGTGTTTTTGAAACAGTATATTGAGCTTGAGCACGGACATGTAGTTCAAAGGATATTCAAAATAATCCACAACGGTAATCCTGATGAGCAGAAAAAGGAATTAGGAAATGAGAATCAATTAAAAATCAACAAACAAAATGCTCTACAGGAAAGAGCCAATTTTCTACAGGATATTGCCGAAAAGAAGGAATTAAGAGAAACAGTGTCGAGACTAACACATGATCTAGATAAGTCAAACACGGAACTTACTAAAGTGCAAGCGGCGTTAGATGCTGCATTGGGCAAAATCAAAGATTTGGAAGATCAAGTGCATTATAGAGATGGTGAAGTAAGTGATCTCAAGCAACAACTTCAGGAAAACAAAGAGAGGTGTAGTAAATTGGAAGCTGAGACAACTGACCGTGATAGGTCGTATACAAACACACTTCTTGATTTGTTGAATAAAGTAAATTCTGGTATTGAAGAAGAGAATTATACTGTATTTCCAAATGAAGTTGAAGAACTAATGAATGATGAGGATAGTGAGAATGAAACACGACAACTAAGTGTAAATGAAGAAAAGGATGAGAAAGACAAATTAGAAGAGTTAACGACTGAGAGAGAGAAGATGATTAAGATTGAGAGATTGTTAACAGGGGAGAGAAGTAAAGTTTTGACATTTGACAAATTAAATAGGAAATTAAGTGAAGAAATTTCACAAAAAAATGTTGAAATTGCAGAAAGTACAAAAAGGGTAGAGGGTCTACTCGATGTTATTTTAAACAGCGGAATATGGTCTACTGTCAATGTTGACAATACTAGACAGAAAGTTGTTTGCCAACAGGTAAAAAAAGATCAAGCCCTATACAATCTTTGCGGATAGAAAGGTTAAATGTAATGAACAAATATCTTTTCGGGGAAAATATAACTTTCGAAGATCTTTTGATTCTGCTTCCAATAGCAACGAATCTTGGCGGAAGTGTAATAGAGAGAATGATAAGGTAACAGTCAGTCCTGAGAGATTTCAAGCTAAAAGCCTAAAGATTAAACGAGTAACTGATTTTGGAAGTTCTCAGAAGATGATAGCAAGGGATAAAGTTATAAGTAGTGGTTCCAAGGATGAAACCCATTATAGGCGTAACGATAAAGATACTTATAGATCTGCAGATGATACTGCAAACAAGCATATTGTCAAAGAAAAGAATGGGAAAAGTTTTTGTAGGAGAGATGTTTCTAAGGTTAGAAAGTACCAAGGAAATTCATATGATAATAATTTTCCTTCTCAGAGAGATAAGAGACAAGTTAATGTATCTCAACAGTTTAATTCTCAGAATTTTGAAAATAATGGTACAGACAAATACAAGAAGAGTTTTCAGTCGTGCAATAATTTTTCTGACAGATTTTTTGTGCGGAGTAGAAACGTTAATCATAACAAGTCTAACTGGGATTATAGACATAATAATAGTCTCAAACAAAGAGGAAATGATGATAAATATTTTGATCGAACGACGAATAAGTGCAATTATGCTAATTTTGCTCGACATGAGCCTAGAAGCATTGTTATTAAGCAAAGTAGCAATGATAATGATGTCACAAATACTACTGCTTGTTATGTTTCTGATTTTGAAAGAGCAGCACGCTGTTGTGAACTTAAAGGAAGAGTCGATGACAGCGTGGGGTGACCAGATTTCCACACGAACCACAGTGCGGGGTAATTGTTTGTTTAACCTCTCCGTTGTTCGTAGTAAATTTCACCATTCATTAAAATGGAATTTTCATTTGTATTTTTTGAACAGAGGCGACTTCTTGATATGGGTCAGCGCTCCTGTTTACGTTAACGGCTGTTTACGGTAGCGACAAGAATATAGGCCAAGATTGTGCCCGAGTGAGTGTTTTCTCAAGCAGAACATATCAGCGTGCTAACCATGATTCGACGTTTTACCCCTAATGTTTATGAGATGTCGGCAAGACCTATGGAGATTTTTGTTTGCGTTTGATTTTTGTTTTGTTTGTTTATTAGGACAGTAGATGTTAATGTATTCTTTTGCATAGATCATTATAGGTTGTTATATTATGATCATCATCTTTACGCATCATTTGATGTCTATTGTTTTTCTTGATATGTATGACTGTTTTGATTATAAATTAGTTCATTTCGATGCTATTTTTATACTATTGTGTTTTGGATAATATGTAGTATGTTAGATGGTAGTGACGTGTTGTTTACTATTCATGAATGCAATGAGCAGATTTATATTTAACCTTACTGGTTACAAACTTATGCCTATTTTTTATACTCTGGTGTAGAACTTGCAGTTTTTTTTGGTATTTGTTTTACAGATGTGTTGGGTAGAATAGTTTTGTACATGATGAGTTTGTTAGCCCTATGCACATACTCATTAGTTGTAATGTTACAATAATTATTTTTAATATATCAGATGGAGATAAATATAAATTTATAACTGAATAACACTATAGCTAAGCTGAACGTGATTGTCAGCCGGAAATATTTAAAAGTTTAAATTGAACTGTATAGAGAAAATTAACAGCGTTTGCTGATATTGTTATTTGATTGAGGAATCTTGAGATCTGATTTAATCATTTGATTATCTTACATTACGTTGTTTTCATATATTTGCAAACTTGTATGTTGGTAATAGTGTGTTTTTTCTATGTGTTTCTCTGTGACGTATTTTTTGAAAAACTTACACGTGTTGTTTCGTGTTTGCTTAGATGCAGGAATTGTTATATGTCTCTCATTTTGCTAAAGCTAGTTTTTTGTTAATTATAGATTTGAATTAATTAAATTAAAATACTATTTTTATGTAACTTAGCATTACGAAATATTTTTGTACTGTATTTTTTGGAAAATATTTTTATTTTCCCAGACATTGTAATTTTTTATTTTTGGTTTTGTATATGCCTAGCGTTTGACTATGTGCTATGTCTGATATGTAGAGTAATGTTAGTTCTTTAAAGAAAGTTTTTTGTTTGTTTTTGGATGTTATGTTGTATTAGCGCTTGATTATGCGTTGGTCTTGTAGCAATGCTATCACTTTTTTGTGTGGTGTCGATAATTTATTGTTGATTATGTATAACTTGTATAACTTGTTTAAATTACTGATTATGTTTTGTTTAGTTATAAACTATTTTTTGTAGTATTAGTATAGGAATACTTTGTTATTTTGTTTTGTGCTTTTCGATCGTGTTTGTATGTATTTTGAAATACGTTGTTGATCTAAATACTTCTTTGTATACATTTTTATCAACGATCTCTATATTCATACCTTTTGCTTTCTATCTGTCTCTGTTGATTATCCTTCATTCCATTCCTTCTTTTCTATTGTCTTTTCAGTATGGTTTCATATTTTGTTTACATTTCGTGCTTTATTTACGTTTCACTTCATTTTTCTTGTATACTTCTTCTTTCGCTTCTTAAACTTTCATTCTATGTATTGTTACTTTAATGGTATAACTTAATATAGTGTAACTACTTGTGATATTTGTAATTATTTTACATATAACAAATTGTTTGAATGTAATATTATTGTTTTTTCCTCATATTCTGATTTCATACTTACCTTTATTACGGATCATTTTTTCGTTTGCTTGATCTTGTCTTTTCTTGTACTATCGGTTGTTTCCTATTTAATTGTTCTGTATTCACTTAACTTGGTTTTGTAATGCATTATTTTTGGTATGCTTAATTGATTACATTGGATACTTCATTTTTACATTTCACTTAATGCTTATATTTTGTAGATGTCTTATTTTAACTTAACTTAAGGTAATTCTTATACGCATGTGTTAGAGATTCATTGTCCTCTTAATTTTTTTTGGTTTTGGGGAATGTATTTGTCAAAAAAATTGATAGAATCAATTTTTTTCTCTGGGGGTGAGGTAAGATGTAACGAACAGTTTTAGTGTAAGGGGAAGTAAACTGGAGTATGTTAGTAGTTGAAATAGATTTTGAGTTATAGCACTTAGTTGCTTGTTAGCTATCGAATTATTTAGAGAGTGGGAGCCGCGCTAGCGTAGTGGTTACAACACCGCTCTGGCGACCGGGTGATACAGGATCAAACCCGGGCGACGCCATTTGAGGATTTTTCGTCGACCGGGATTTGGACTGGATTAACTCGAGACCTGGCGAGAACATTTGAAGGAGTGTCGTCGACCAGGGACTGGCGGCTCCTGAGCCGACCCAGCTGCAATGGGTACCTCCGAAATCGGCGAGTATTTGCCTGAATGGCGAGGGACATTTGTCTCTGTACAAGAAATAAAGGGATACTCACGTAAAATCAATGTCAGGTTAGACATAAATGATAACCTGAGATTTCGCCTCGAGTATTAGCGGGAGAACGAAAAAAAAAAAAAAAAAAAAAAAAAAAAAAAAAAAAAAATTAGAGAGTATCTCGTGATAGTTTCGAGAGACAGATTACAGACAGCGTGAAAAGCGCTGATATATTTATTCTGTAATGTTTTGAACGGAGTGAGAATAGCTCGCTGCTAGCCCACAATTGTTTGTGTTAGGTGAACAGTGAAAAAGTCTCGTGTCTGCTTTTGAGCGGGACGAGTGTGTTATCTAGGGAGAGTGTTCCGGGCGTTTTGACCGGGTAGGAAGACAGTGTTTTTGGGAAGTGTGAAATGCCTGTACAGTGCTGAATTTAAAATGTCGACGGATTTTTCGCTGTGGGTACAGCGTAGTATGAAACTGCAGTTTTGATTATTGTGGAAATGTTTATAACTGCAGTGTGCAGTCTTTAAAGGCCATTATCTCCTGTGTGAGGAGTCTTGATTAATAAGAGTACTTTAGGCCATGAATCATTAGCTCCTGTGAGAGGATTGTTATTGAGGATTCTTTATAGCGCTGAGATTAATAAGAGTACTTTAGGCCATGAATCATTAGCTCCTGTGAGAGGATTGTTATTGAGGATTCTTTATAGCGCTGAGTTTAATAAGAGTACTTTAGGCCATGAATCATGATATCATTGTAGCTGCCGAGTGCGCAGTTATTATGTGGTACTTTATATCTTGTGTTGTGCTGTGAACGGTATTCTATGTGTATTTCATCAATGTGTTGTGACGTGAATAAACCCATATGAAATGTCATCAGTCGTTTACAACCATCCATGACTCTTGTGTACGTACCTGTGGTGTAAACGACTAAACCAACACACGCACTTAATATTACAAGTGTGACAGGGAACTTAACACGTATTTAGAAATAGCCCCGGAGTGGGCGTGGTCTATCTGTATCGAGAACTTGTGCATCGCTTACCAGTAGACTTCTACAGTGTTTGCCTGTGTGGCGTATATGTATGTATCAAATGTAGACATTACCAGATCCACAACACAGCAGCAACGTTAGCAGATAATCAATAAGACACCCTTACCGTACCATACACCAATCCTTTGTATCAGTTTCAGTGACAGCCATGATTGACTTTCACGTGCTTGACGGAGGTACAACAGTAATGACCTCCCGGATTTTCCTATTATCTTTAGGGGGGTGTAACACCCACCTAAAAAAAAAAGCTGGTGGTTTCGAACAATTCACTCCCTTGCCGCAGCACCTTCTATAGGATTGCCTTAGCTATAAATATATATATATATATATATATATATATATATATATATATATATATACTATCTGATATTTGTGCGTAATGGATATATATATATATATATATATATATATATATATATATATATATATATATATATATATATATATATATATATATATATATATATATATATATATATAGTTGTTCTGGCATTGACCTTGTGTAAGTTCTTCATAAATATGTATAGCGACCCAGGTTCATTAACTTGTAGTTACATGCTACCGGTGAAGTTAATCGTCTCTATGTCTTTGTCTTACTTATGCTGAGAGGTTATGTCGATCAAAATGCCACAGACTGGATTGGGGCGATCCCTTTTTTTCCTAATCTCTGTTTCACTTTGCCAGTAATCGGTATATTTTGTACTGATTTTATTGTGATTTTTCCGAGTAGCACCCTTTTCTTTCTCTGTCCACTGGAGCAGATCTTTTGGATCTACGTTCTTTCGCTACTTTCAGTATTTTGTGTCTTGTCTGTTTATCTGACACTCCTAGTGGATGATAATACTAAACATTTGCAGGAGCCGCTGAGAGAACATTATCGACAACCAAGTTGGTTAATCGCAGGCGCGGCTGATATCAGTACACAAATTAACACGTACATCTCGCCAGTGCAATCTGTTTAATCACTGATAAGGCACCGGTGCGTCTCCGCCAAGGTTGTAAAGAGGCGGATTTTGTGTGTGCGCAAGCAACAGATATGACATTACTTTATCGAAGTAAGAATCTTACACACATTGTCGTATGAGGTTACCGATAGGTCTATAAGTTCGCTTGCCCGGCAATCGGATGTCTACAGCCTATTTTCAGAAAAGTAATGTTTACAATTTTGCACTAGATGAGTCAAGACAAGACTTGATATGGCGTCAGCTGCAATGATAAGGGTGAATGTGATCTGGAAAAGTAACATCAGTTTTCCTGTGAAGATCAAATTATGCAAATCACTTGTATTATCAGTGGAGGATCCTGTCTGCTGATGCTTCAACTATGGCACCCCTACGACCCATGACTGGTTACGGGTTGAGATGATGATGATGAGTCATGCAAAATATTAAAATCAGATTGGCTGATCATCTGAGCTTTGTGAAAAACGACTGATAGTTTGTATTTTCCAATCCGCCCCGTTCTTCTTTTTCTTCTAACTTTTTTCTTGGTTCGCATGCTATATGTATTTCGTTTCTTTACATTGTTCTAATGGCCTCAGTAACCCTATTATTCCCCTCTCAGACACCCACCCCAAAGCGTGGTTGGGGTTTTGTTTTCGTTTTATTCTCATTATAAATGCATTGCTTGATTCTTGGTGGCCAGCGACTGGCGATTGTGGTAATCTTACTTAAGACACAACTGCAGTCTACCAAACTAGGGGTACGCTCATGGCTCGTAACAGTGTTTTGACCACGAGCGAGAAATAGATTCTTTGAAAAACGAACAGCTGTCTTTCTAAAGTTGGTAACTTGAGCGGCGCAATGAGGCAACCCTTTGATACCTGGGTATCTCCCTGTTCATCTCCATTCCAGAGAGATAAACTCACGTTCGTTCTGAGACTTTGGTAGCGGCCCTTGACAGCCGTCACTTTCTATGTCGGCTGCCGAGAGATAATATTATGTCTAATGCAGGGGACTTTCTCGTGTCTGTTGTCTTTTGATGTAGGCTCTAGAATAATATTATGCTACTCAAGATTACGTTTGTAAAAGCACAGCGACCGAACACCTGCGAAAACATGCGATGCCAGGTGGCTGGGTTAGCGTCTCTTTTAAACTATATAACATGATGAGTATATTCGTTCAGTACATTCTTACATTTTTCCTGCTCGTAGATGGCCAAATGAGTCAAAGGCAGTTGTGGGCACAAAATTAAACTTTGTGTTGCCTATTTTCATCATCATGGGGTAAATTGATATTTTGTAATTTAATTCATGTTAACTTTAATATATGTAAATGATAGCAGTGTGACTGGATATATTTTTAGGTGATTTCTCCCCGGTAATTAATTCAGTGATAATGTAGAGCTATCTACCGCCTAAGTTAACAGGTGCTTAAGCTGTTAGGTGTCTCCTGCTGTTATTGTTTACAATTGGTAAATGGTAAATTTATGCTAACAGATACTTACTAGGCGAAGAACCTCATAGTCTGTTCACTGCTTACCATGGGTTAAATAGTAAGCTAAAAAGCTGTCATGTCTATAGGGAAATGTCGGGGGTATAAGTTACTCACTTAAACCTGACAAGTGATGACTGTTCGATATCACAAATGGATTATAAGAGGTAGTCACTTATTACTTTCTGAGAAAAACTTCTGGTGGTTGAGTATGGAATTATGATATGCCTACTTGTGCAGTTAGACACCAGTTTAGAACTTTCACGGCAATCCAGAAAGCAGCCACCTGGCAGGGATATAATTATATCATATGTTTAAGTCACCGTTGCATTATTTGTATATTCTATTTGTGAGAAGTAATTACTATTCCTTTTGTGTATCGACCCCAATGGGGCGCATATAATTTTATTGTGGAATGTATTTAGTGCTAATATTTTATGTACGTCAAGTAATGATATGATTAATAATACACCCTCTTAATGGGAACCACTTGGTTAGACAACCCATTTGTTAAGTTGGAAGAAGAAATCGAGCAGATTGTTTCTGTCAGCGCACATGCTGAGATGTACATGTAGGCACAAGATATTTTAGCCTTTGCGACTGCAAGCTGGTAATTGATAGAGGGTAATTAACAGGAGGACAACGCATGTGGATAAAGACAGCACCGAGATTTATCTAGCATAATTGTAATACACATTCTAGAATGAGACTAACAGTTTATTATAGCTTTGTCATGATTGTATTTATTTGCTTGATGTAAAGGTTGTCTGTTTTGGTCTCAGTTCTAAGGTACCCCACTGTTCCAGCTGGATCTCAGTCACGGAATGTGACATTCTCCTCCACCTCACGGTTTCAGTTAGCAACGAACTACACGAGTTGTCATAAAGTACCTGAGATTGGAACCTTCTTCACATAAGTCCTGTAACGGGAATTTGGCTCATGAAGTCTATAAACAGCAACAGCAAATCTGAAATCGTACTGTGCAGTAGTGGTTTACTACTCGCCATTTATACAAGTCAGAGCTTTTGTGGCATCCAATACCTCATCTTGCGCATCTTCACCAGCTGAAATAGAAATCATCTGACTGTGGGCTTAAACTGAGCGCTCAGTCACAATAAAGTTCAAACGAGCCCAACCGGATTTAAGCATCAAGCACGCATGCCTATTTCACGCGCTGGATAATAGCGCAGCGGACAGCTGTCCTAATTTGATCTCGTCTTGTATACTTCTGGTCAGCCAAAACCCCCGCCTGTATTAGCGGTCAGTGGAAAGATTAGAGATAAACATACAGCTTGTCGTTAAGTAATTTGTGAAGGCTACGCAAGGATAGCGATTGCTCTTTCCCAGTGGATTTATTTTACTCCTTCAGTCTGAATAGAGACTTAAAACACTGTGATAGCATTGTATCCTACACATACGGCTGAAGGATTTATCTCTGGATGTAGTTCATGGATTGGGGTAGAACAGTTGGTTTTGTTCCCTTTATGTGTTTCTGTAATTGTTAAATTGTTGTGATTGTGCTGCATTTCTTTTCTTTTTTTTTGTTGGTGTGCTGATATAGTTGACTTATATATGTTTTGTCTACTTTCAAGAATTTAATAAATTTTAACCTTTTGTTACTGCGCTGTTCGTGACCTTTCTCCATACAAATTTAGCTTTTACTATATTCTCGATCTGTCTTTGAGAACAAAAATTGTCGAACTCGACACATACTTCTAAAACCCACACGCTAGTGACAAGCTTCATAACAACGAATGCGTGGGAAGGCAGTGAATATAACATGACGCTTTAGTCAGTCAAAACTACTGTGAAGATCGATTTCCAAGACAACAGACTTTGCCAGAGTGAAGCCTATAATTTAGAATTCCATTTTATCAGACCGGACACCTTTGATTAGAGTATTTATCAGGACTTACAAACACAGCCCAGGAAATCTCTATCATTTTAAGAAGGAGAGCCGCTGTCTGAGGAAACTGAAGGAAACACACAAAGTTAGAGAGGGAACTTATTCAATTAACGACACCCCAGACGCATGTAAGGGCCGATTCAAGTCTGTTTTATTCATCTGAGCAAAACGCCTGTGAGCCAGGATTCTCGTAAGTGGTGATTTTACATTTTATATTACTAACATGTGAACTAACATATATCCATATATATTACCATGTGAATTTTAATGTGTGAAAATCGCTAGTGCATGTCCCAGTCAATTGAGGCTGTCAGAATGATGATTCAAGAACCACCACTGCGCGGGCTGGTGACTGCTTTATTGGAAGTTTCGTAAAGAGAACTAAAAGCATGAAGTAGTTCCAAGTTCCATATGGAGTGTCGTGGAATATTCTAATCCACATATATAAATTATCAAGTAAATATAAAGCCTAATAAATACATATAATAAATAAAGGAAGAAGAATGGTAAAGAACAGTGCTGTCACAATGACAGTACTCGAAATCCCCCTTCTTTTCTACTTCGTCGGCAAACTGTAACGCTTTCACGTTGATATTAAAGGCCTTCTGCAACATACACGCGTTTCCCAAACACACAATAAAATGTGCTGCCTTTCTAAGAAAAACCTTGAAATATGCAAGTTGACCTAAATTTTAAATTCCATTCATGTCTTTTTCTACACTATGTTACCAAAAACAAAAGACAGATGGACTAAAGGATAGCGAGAAGGGAGAGGCAGAAAGCCGAACACTAAACACGCGTCGCGCGATACACAAATGCTGCCATCACGCGTGTAAGACTACATGCACTAACTTTTTTTCAGACGGACAGTGATAAATTCACTACCCTTCCCAGAGTTAGGTTTTAAAATCTGAAAAACGCTTATTGGGGAAACCTGACATTCTACTGTTTTATGTCCGAAATCCTGACATTAGTCTGACAGTACAGCAGGACAGGTGGCGGTTCTCACATAAAAAATAAAACAACTACACGACTATCCTAGAAATTGCATATTTTGAACGCAGCCACTTAGCTCTTTTAAATTTGGATATTTGGGCTCCTTAGGGTTTGCTGACAAAGAATATGTACAACGTTATGCAAATATTCTAGGAATTAACAAGTTATAGCCAAAATAAAAATGATAGTGCTGTCAGACAACACCCAAAATCAGAATCGCTCAGTGGTAGATTTTTTTTCACCACCATTGTACGGGAAATGGGCCACAAGTTACATTTGAACTGATTGGCTGGAATGATATGTAAGGCTAAACACGATTAGTCGGGCTATAAAGGCTATCCTTGGTTGTTAGGGGAGACGTAGGAAGTTAAAATTTTTTCAAATACTTGTCGAAACGTGGCTCCATTGGCTAGACTCGCTGATATACTCACTTAGGAGCGTTAGTTCGAGACCACTAGTGCAAATAAGCTTGATAAAGCAACAGTGCGTTGAAGCCAGCTCATATTTGTGTTAAATAAAAGCCTGGAACATAAGCAGATGGGAATTTGTGCCAGTATTTTGTGCCAGAATTCATTGCTAATCAACGTATCTGTGTTTGTTTCCATGAATTGTGGTAAGCTTGAAACATTCAGTATCTTTTAATGAAAATTGAATGTGAATTGTTAATTTATGCCTGTATATATGTGTAGTTCAGTAGCAAACATGATATAAAGCCTATAATGCTCCAGCCTGAACAGAAGGTGTCGGAGGAAAGTAAAACTGCATGGAATGGCCAAACAGTACACTGACACCTAGATTATTGATTAGACAGAAATAATGCTGGAAGTGCAGAGGCGTAGTAACCATTAAGGAGGTTAATGCTGGTATAAAGTATTTCAGATGAAGCTGACAGTTGGCCTAACGCTCTGAACTCAATGTTTGTGATGTATTGTGCTCAGTGTAAAAAGAGAGTATAAATTAGTTATGAAGTAGAAGGTACATCCTTCTTGTTTTCAGGGACCGTGGTCTTGATGGTATTGAGCAGCACCTGGTCAGAGCTTTGCTGAATCCAGAGTCGGACAGCATACTCCTTGGTCCATTTAGCTATCAGTGAGGTGTCTCCAGAGCCGAGGGGAGAGTCGAGCAGAGGAGTCTGTTCCTGCCGCCATCACGCCAGATAAGCTGATGTGGCCAGCTGAGCTCAAAATTATGTACCCCCAGCTTAAAATGACCTTGTAAAAATAACATTAAGAGGGGAATTAAATTGTGTTAATATCAGGAACTGAGAACATCTCCAATAATAGTTCCCCTAAAGACAAACTATTGAAGTCATGATGACAAATACCAACAGAGCTTGAACAAAACAAAACCAGTATTACCTCATATTACTACTACACAACTGACACACATAGGATACTTTTAATAATATATGTCATTACAATATTCATATTGATAAATTCTGTATATATAACTTGTAAGTAAAATTGATTGTGATTCCTGGTTCCCTTTGCAATTGAATCAGGACACATATTCATTCATAACAGCAATGAATACATATTGTTATTTGAAAAGTTATCAGTGACTCCTTTAAGTTATCCTTTAGAGTGTTATATGTATGTGAGTGTCACAGTGTTGTCAAGTGTGGTGGAATAAATTAAATTGTTTATCTGTCTGTTGTTGTTATGACTTACACTTCATCATACACATACCCTAGACATACAACGTAGTCATCACACTATTCCAGAATAATTCTGACTGAGATATATATATATGTGGCAGCAAGTAAGGTTATCTATAATACACTACACTTATTAGATATAGATACCTTCACAGCTGATCTCAGTCAGTACACTAAGTCCCCTATAAATATTTATAACATCCCACTTCACCACATGGAGCACGGAAAAAAATTATGAAAAAACGGACGTTCATTTTACGTATAATACTTACAGGTTCAAACGGTGTAAATGTCTATGTGAAAATATTCCTTTTAAAGTTAATGTAAGTTTCAAATTTTTCAAATCAGTGTAAACATAAATGAAGACGTATTCAATTTATATTGTGAACACTTTTCAATCAGTGAAAATGTAAATGTAAACATATTCAATCTGTACTATTAAGCTTTGCATTTAAATGTAAAGCAACTATTAAAAGCTATTCAATTTAAATGCAAAGAAAGTTTTATCCCAGGGGATTAAATGTAATTATCATCGAGGGTAAATTCTGAATTAAATGGGATGGTGGAATGGGAAGATAGGGACCCATAACCATGGGTTGGAAAACGCAATACTCAGAAGGGCGTTTCAATTCTATTCTTTACCATAGTTATTGGTGGTACCAGCAGAAAGTACTATTTCTGGAATGAGAAGCGAACAGTGGCTTGAGCTTTAAGACGAAGGACCAACTATGTAGACTCTCCCTGACATTTCTGGGAAACGAACTACACCCGACAACCTTGACCAGCGACGAGTGTGAGCAGTGTAAAAAGAACCAACTTATCAGAAGGAGCAGAACAGTCATTGGCAGCTAAGTTCAATATAAGCTGCCACTTGATCTTCTTGTAAAAAACAGATGCCTTCTATGACGACCGTGATGATAACTTTATCTTAATCCATAACTATTCAAATTATTTTCAAACTGTTAAAACTTAAGTGATTATTAAATTTTGTTAATTGTAAATTTACAAATTTAACTTCGATTTCATCATTTTCAAGTTACTGCGTGTTTGTCTCAGTCAATTGACTACACACACTCTAAACTGAGCTTTACCAGAAAAAAAAAAAAGAATTCCCATGAGTTAATCAAAGGTGGGTTCTTAAACGATCTAACATAAACCATTGCTTAATCCTTCACAACAGTTGTCGGCAGATTCTAGAATTAACGTGCTCAGCCAAATGTAGCATTGTTTTCGCTTATCTGAATATCTTGTGAATTATACTTTGTGGTAGAAGCGTCATTAACCTTCTATCTGCATATCTGCCAAGAGTAATCTTGTGCGAAGGTAGACACCTTTTAGGCCCATATTAGATTCTCTTGTGTTGTGGCCACTGTTGGTCCACTACTGCAAAGCAGGGGAGGCAATACCGTCACACACACGACAACACATATGACTTCACTGACATCTGATTCTAAGTTGACAAGACGCTGTCTACGTTATCTATCTTTTATTAAATCACGAACGTGTGTAAAGTATATAGAACATAAACGCTCAATACATCGAAGCAGGACATCAATTTCAACAACTCATAAAGTTCTCATGACATTGAACACTCCTAGTACATGTATATTGCTGGATGGTCAGGAAACAAATATCTGACTCTATTTGTTCTAAGTCTTTCATTAACTTGGTAACTTTCAATTCTCTACTTTGGATTGGGTTATGGTAACTGGACTACTTCCAGGGAATGAAGATTTTACCCTTCACCCTATACTGTTAAATAATGACTGTCATTTGAAATCACCACTGTTCCGCCTTCACTATAAACATGTGGGGCACGAATTCACTAAATGTTAGTTGAATGTCATTGATATGCGTTGCACGCAGATATCTCAAAATACTACATACCAGGTTCTCGTCTTGATCTAGTTCGATCTTGAACTATAGCTGGCATAACTGCTTTCAGATATCATTGTCCTTACTGCACGCTGCAGACTCACAACCTCATGCACGATTGTGACGGAAGCTTGTCCACTACATCTGGATGGTTCTAACGCAATAGCAGCCTCAAATAGCTAACTGCTATGAGGCATTAGCCAGTAGAAAAATACGGAGCAGAGAGAGTGAATCTCCCATGTGTCTCTTATTTATAGACCCGAATTAGCGGAAGTCATGTGACCTATTACACTAGTCAACAACCAAAATGTACCAGAAATAAAAATAGCTGATCTTAACTAATTTTGGTGTGCTGAAAACGAAAATGACATTTAAAAATGTTAATTGGCTCTAGTTTTCAAGATATATGCTACTAGTTTGTTTAATTACGGTCAATTTATATATATGACGCAACTGTTGTGGGCGATTGCATAATTTTTTCTAATGACCAAAAAAATGTAACTAGAAGTTGATGATGCAATCCTACCTATGATTACAGCACCTTTGTGTATAAATATCTTATCTCTGATAAAATTTTGCCATTAGTTAGTGCATTTGTCCTTATCAAAAGTATCGTAGTTAGAAATGCCTAGGACATGTGTGAACAGTGCTAATAATTTCTGTTATATATGTGGTGAGGTGACATTTGTATCACAAAAACGAAATATAACTAAAGTGATTAAGAAGGTGTACAATTTGTAATTTGGCTGCAGAATAGGAGATCAAGATAAGAGCTGGACGCCACACATATGCTGCAATACATGTGCAGCACATCTTAAACTGTGGTTGACTGGCAAAAGGCAAGCTATGCCTTTTGCAGTCCCAATGATTTGGAGAGAGCCCACTGATCATTTCAACAACTGTTACTTTTGCATGGTCCCTCCAATTGGGAAAGGCATATCAAAGAAGAAAAAATGGACTATGAAATATCCAAACATCCCCTCTTTAATACGTCCGGTACCACATGGCGATGACCTACCAGTTCCCAAAGTCCCAGAATCATTTTCAGCTGCTTCCACTGATGAAGAAGAGGACATTGGTGGTCCTGAACCATCAACCTCAAGCGACCCAGATTTTGAGCAAACTACATCCACTAAACCATACTTAATAACCCAAGGTGAACTGAATGATCTTGTAAGAGATCTGAATTTACCGAAGATCAAGGCGGAGCTTTTGGGTTCCAGATTGCAACAGTGGAATCTCCTGGCAGAAGATGTTACAATTTCTGTGTATAGGAACCGCCAGACGCTGCTTACATTCTTTTTCAAAGAGGGTGACCTTTCTGCGTGCCACAACATTTCTGGTTTAATGACAGTCCTCAAAATCAATTACATACCGGAAGAGTGGTGGATTTTCATTGATTTATCCAAGACGAGACTTAAAGCTGTTTTGTTGAATAATGGTAATGTGTTACCGTCAATTCCAGTTGGTCACGCAGTTCTTATGAAAAAAACGTATGAAAACATTAAGCAGCTTTTGAAGTGTATAAACTACGATCATTATCATTGGTCACTTTGCGGTGACTTAAAAGTGGTCGCTCTTTTGCTTGGACTACACGGTGGATACACCAAGTACTGTTGCTTTCTCTGTGAGTGGGATAGCCGTGCACGAGGTGACCATTACATCAGAAGACATTGGCCAATCAGGCAGTCATTGCAGCCTGGCAGTAAGAACGTTGAGAACCCAGCACTTGTCGACACCAGCAAGATTTTGTTGCCACCCTTGCACATTAAGCTGGGTCTCATGAAAAACTTTGTCAAGACAATGGAGAAAACAGATGAGGCATTCAAATACCTCATCAGAAAATTTCCAAGACTGAGTGAAGCTAAAATAAGAGAGGGAAATGTTATGACTAAATTCATAACACCATTATCGGTCGCTCTCAAACTTGGTTTGTTGAGCTGACTTCCTATTTACAAATCGTTTCTACGACAACACAGGAAGTACGTCACATTGTCTGCAGATTTCTGAGCAGACGTGGTTTCGCGGGCTACGATGGATCATACGATCTAGGTAGCGTGCTCTTTGGATTGTGTCTCCGTGGGAGAACGGTGTGTTTCTTAATAGCTCCTGAATATGTACTTTAAGTACTGAGTTTCTATGTGTATTTCAGCTAGGTGGTCTAATTGATAGAGCCTAGTCTGATCATATTTATAAGGACATGTCAGCGCTGAAAGGATGTGGAAAGGAAGTACATTATAATATAAAATAAATTCAGCAAGATGACTCTGACAGTGTTCTGATAGTCTACAGACGTTAGACTTACGTATAGACTGGCTAATGTGTGTTATTGTCTTATTCGTTGATGCTACTATTGAAGGAGCCAAGTATTGTGATTAAATTCTACATGTGTGAAACATCTAACTGTCGTGAAAAATTCTAAATCCACATATATAAATTAAAAAGGAAATGTAAAGCCTAACGAATTAATTCAATACAAGGAAAGAAGAATGGTAAAAGAAGAACAGTGCGGTCACAATAGCGTATGCCTGTGTTATAGAACGTCATACTAGCTAACAAGAAATCCCCTTTTTCTACTTCGTCTGCATAATTGTAACGCTTTCACGTTTGATAGTAAAGCCTACGGTATAAATTACACGCGTTTCTAAAAAGAAAACTGGTACTGTGTTTCTTAGAAAACCTTGAGATAGACACACTGCGTAATGACCTAGATTTAATATTCCATTAAGGTCATTTTATGCACTAAGTAAAAGAAAAGACAGACGAGCTTAGAAGAGAGAGAGAGAGAGATGTACGGAGGAACGCATTCAATACTACCACGTTCGTCTCGCGATGAATAAGTGAACGCGAAAGGCATGAAGCACTAATTTTTTTTCAAAAAAACAGTAATAGAAAAAAACACTACCAATACACGGTTAGGTTTTGAAAACATGTTTAATGCTTATTAGGAAACATGACATTCTACTGTTTTATATCTAAGCTCCTGACATTAGTCTGACAGTACAGAAGACACCACATAGTATGGAAGTGAGGAGGTGGTAACAGCACGACTATCCTAGAAGAAAATACATATTTTGAACGAAACCACTTGGCTCCATTAAACTTATATATTTGGGTGCCTTAGGTCTTGCTGACAAAGAATATGTTAGGTTTTAAGCAAATAGTCTAATAATTAACAAATTATAGCCAAAATATTATAGTGGTGTTGTCTGACAACACAGGATTATATTTGCTCATAATGGCGTGTTTGGACACTGCTTTAGAGGAAATTAGGCCACCACGTTAAATCCGATTTGATTGGCTAGAATAATATGTAAGGCGAAACATGATTAGTCGATGGCAAATACTATTTTTGGTTGTTAATGGCAACGATAGGAAGGGTACTTTTTTTCAAAAGCTTTTGTAAACATGGTCTCATTGGCTAGACCATTTAATATAGTCAATTAGGAGCGTAAGTTCAGTGCCACGTTTTGAAAATCCAATTTGTAAAAGCAAGTGCGTTGAGATCCAGCTCATATTTTTCTAATAAAAGCCTGGGACAGAGGCAGATCGGAATTGTGCCATAACTCATCGCCAGTCAACGTATTTGTTTAATATTTCCGTGAATTGTGGGACCGTGGTACTAACGTATTAAAGCAGCACCTGGTCTGAGTTTTGCTGAATCCAGAGGCTGATAGCATACTCCTTGTTACGTTGGCCAGAGCAGCTCAATCTAGTGTATACCCCCCCCCCTCTAAAAGTGACTTTACCTTAAATCAAGAGGGACATTTATTTGTTTCAAATAAAAAGAAACTGTGAACCTTTCCAATATTATTTCCACCAGATACAAACACTTGAAGTCATGATGACAAACAACCACCTAGCTTGAATAGCCAGTATTACCTCATAGTACTACATCACTACTTACACACATATTGTAATAATAATAATATATGTCAATACAAAGATCCTATCTATAAATTGTGTACATACAACTTGTGATTTCATTTGATTGTGATTCCTGGTTCACTTTGTAGTTGAATCAGGATATCTATTATTGACAGGAATTAATACATATTTTTAAAAGTTACACTTGACTTATTAAGATAGTCTTATAGAGTGTTCTATGTATGTGAGTGTCACAGTGTTGTAAAGTATTGTGGATTTTAAATTAAATTGTTTATCTGTCTGTTGGTTGTTGTGAACATACATTTCATCACTATCATAACCCTAGTTATTCAACGTAGTCATCACAATATTCCAGAATAAGTCTGACTGAGGTATAAATGTGGTAGCAAAGTAAGGTCATCTGTAATACACCACACTTATTAGATACAGATACCTTCACAGCTGATCTCAGTCAGTACACTAAGTCTCCTATAAATATTTATATCATCCCACTTTACCACATATATTGGGGGCTCGTCCGGAATATTGAACCTTCCCCTAGCATATATATTGGGAGTAATTCAGTTCTGGAAATAATAAAAATTAAAAAGGTATCCTTGGGTGGAAATAAATAAGGTTGAGCTCTCAGTGCTTGTGGTTGTCCTTGGATAATTAGTAAAGATTGACTTGTTTAGGTTAGACATTGTATAAATTTGCCTGTTAGACAATGGCCGACCTGGCAAAATTTCGATCTGCTGCTATGCAGGCTGCTAAAGAGTTAGGAATGGACGGGCAAGCTATGATTGCTTATGTCACTACTGAATGTGACAAATTTATTGAACGGGAAGAAAAGAGATTAGAAAAAGAGGCTAAAAGAAAGTTAGAGGCTGAAAAGGAAATTAAGAAGTTACAATTAGAGGCTGAGGCTAAGAGATTGCAGATTGAGGCTGACAAAGAGTCTAGGGCATTAGAGGCTGAGGCTAAGAAGTTACAATTGGAGGCTGAGGCTAAGAAGGTCCAATTGGAGGCCGAAAGAGAAGAACGGAGACAGGCTGCAGAAATGGAAGCAGAAGACAAGAGATTACAAAGGGAAGCAGAAGATAAGAGATTACAAAGGGAGCACGAGTTACGACCAAGGGAGTTGGAATTTCAAGGCCATGCTCCTGAAAAAGGTGCCAGTCCCTTTACCTCTGATGCCTCTGCTAGTCAGGGAGCCTCAACCTCAGCTATGAACTTTCATTTAGATCATTTTGTTGAGAGAGAAGATGATATTGAGAGCTATCTAAATAGATATGAACTATTAGCTACCACGTATGGGTTAGAGAGAGAAAGGTGGAGCTTAAAGTTATCTCAAGGGCTTCATGGTACGGCTTATGAAGTTTTTGCCAAAATGAGCAGAGATGATCAAGAAAATTATGTCATGCTAAAGCAGGCTCTTTTGTTAAGATATGAAAAGAATGGTGAATTTTATAGGAAAAAATTTAGGAATGCTAAACTCTGTCAGGTGAAACCTATCACCAGTTCTCTGCACGGTTAGAGACATACTTGGAGAAATGGACTTCTCTGGGGAAAACCCAAGATCTTAAGGAAATGATCCTTATAGAACAACTAAGAAAGTCCATGGCTCCAGACCTGAGAAAGTTTCTCATGGAACAAGGTGCATAGAGGCTGGGTGAGTTACTAAATGTCGCTGAAAGGTATCAGGCAGCTCAAGCAGAGGTAACAAGTAATAAAAAGAAACAGGCAGATAATTTTAAGGCACCACAGAACTTTAATAAATTTGATCCCAGAGATCAGAAAAAAGGTAGGCACCAGTTTGATAGGCCACGGTATGACAATAAAAATAAAACCCCACAATTCCATGAAAGGAAATATGATGAAAGAAAATCTTTCAACCAAAAAAGGAGGTGGTGTAAGAATTGTCGGATGGACAATCATGATACTGACCGTTGCAGAAGGAACCCTATAGTAATGGCCACCCTTCAGGTCAGGTCGACCTCATGAAAGGAGGAGGATATTATGTTAAATACCACTCCAGAAGAGATGAGGAAGGCGCAGGCTGGGGATAAGACCCTCAAGCCTTGTTTTAGGAAATTGTCCAATGGTCACACACCTCCAGGAAAAGGAGACTTCTATATGAAGAACCAACTAATATACCGGAAGACTGGAAATAGATCCAAAGGTCAGGGACAGCTGGTACTTCCTAAAAGGTATAGGGCAGACTTAATAAGGAGCTTAATGTGAAACAAGATGGGGACCATGAGAAAATAGGTACCATCATTCAAAAGGTAGCTCAGAATTATTATTGGCCCAAGGCAAGGTGGGACATTGGGAATTTTGTAGAAAGGTGTAGCATAGCACATGAGGGAACACCCACAAGTGGGAATAGTGATCAGGACCTCTACACGCCACGGGGCAAACGTAGGCCTTACACTGGAAAGAATAATAAAGTGGACCAAGTGGAATGGGAAGCCCCTTTTCACGGACAATCTTCGATTGACTGTTTTACTATGGCCACTATGCAGCGAGTGCAAAAAGATGTCTTACCCCTGGATAAGCCGAAAATCCCTCAATCGGACTTATGTAAACTGGAGGAAGAAGATGTAGAGAGGAAATCTCTCATCAGGAATTTTAAGTGGGGAGAGAGCCCCAAGAGAAAAATTGGTAGCGGTCGTTTTGTGCAGGATGATTCTGGGAAGAAAATTCATCACTACAGTGCTTCTAGTGGAAGAGACCCTACCAGTGCATGGAAAAATAGACAGGAAAGCTAAAGACAGCGATTTGGCTGTGGGAAAGAAGGTACTGCTTCTTCTACCCGGTTGTCAGAATAAGTTACAAATTGGATGGCAAGGTCCATATACAGTTCTAGAGAAGGTGTCTAGAACCAATTATAAGATAGATAAGAAGGGGAAAGAAAAAATCTATCATGTGAATCTCCTGAAGAAATATTTGGAAAGAGAAAATCAGGAAGAGACACACTTGTTGACCTTGTCCATTGCAATGGAAATGAAAAAGGAACCACTTTCATCATTTGAATATCCATTACATCCCCGTGAGACAGCGGCACAGGTGAAAATCAGTACACATTTAACGAAAAATCAGAAGGAGAGAGTGCAACAGGTTCTAGATGATCATACAGAGGTGTTAACGGACCGACCGGGGCATACAAACTTATTGGAATATGATATGAAACTGATAGACCCCACACCTGTCTGTATGAAAGCCTATTCGATTCCTTTTGCTAAGGAGAAAGCCTTGAAGGAAGAGATAGACTATTTGTTGAAGGAGGGAATAATTTCACACAGTGAATCTTCGTATAGTTCCAGTGTGGTACTTTTAAGGAAACCCTCTGGAAAACATAGACTCTGTATAGATTACAGGAGACTGAATGCTATCACAGAAGGTCAGGTGGATCCATTGCCGGATACAAATCAGTTGTTTGCCAGGCTAAATAAAGCTAAATATTTCTCAAAAGTGGATCTGAGTAAAGGATACTATCAGATTCCAGTAAAGCCTGAGGTTAGACCGTACCTAGCTTTTAGTACCTCAGAGGGACACTATGAGTTTAACAGATTGCCATTTGGATTGAAGAATGCGCCTAGTGTCTTCTCTAGAATGATGAGAAAATTGTTGGATCCTCTGAATAATCCATGCATCACAAATTTCATGGATGATATCCTTATAGCAACAGAAACATTTGAGGAACACATTGACTCTCTGAACATGCTGTTTAATCGACTTAGAGAAGCGAATTTAACAGCCCGACCAACCAAATGTTGCGTTGGATGTAAAGAATTAGAATTCTTGGGACACACAGTCCATCAGGGAAACATGACCCCTGACCCCAAAAATTTAGAGAAACTAAAGAAAGCCCCGAGACCACAAACCAAGAAAGACGTGAGATCCTTTGTCTCATTGTGTGGTTTCTACCAAAAGTATATCAAAAACTTTAATTCCATATGTGCACCGTTAACTGATTTGACACGCAAAGGAAAGCTAGATCTAATTACATGGACAGCACAATGTGAATTGGCATACCAGGAATTGAAGGAAAAGCTCACAAGCAAACCTATTTTGAAATTACCTGACTTAAGTCAAGAATTCATTGTGAGAACGGATGCAAGTAATATCGGGTTAGGCGCGACCCTATTACAAAAATCAGATGCACTGAATGGGGAATTAACCCCAGTGGCATATGCTAGCAGAAAGTTGAATAAAGCTGAAACCAATTATTCAACTAGCGAAAAAGAATGTCTTGCAGTAATATGGGCAATCAAGAAATTCAATATTTATCTGTATGGGAAGGCATTTAAGTTGCAAACGGATCACAAACCCTTGT
Organism: Oreohelix idahoensis; assembly: GCA_024509875.1. NCBI lineage: Eukaryota > Metazoa > Mollusca > Gastropoda > Stylommatophora > Oreohelicidae > Oreohelix > Oreohelix idahoensis. Next base: position 494,384 of record JAMPIV010008719.1, read on the forward strand.
CGTTTCTAGCGCAGGCTAGGCATGAAAATTCGAGGTTACTCAGATGGTCCTTACTTTTGCAGCCATTCCAATTTATCATAGAGTATATTTCTGGAAAAACCAACCTGGGAGCGGGTTTTCTAAGCCGCCATCCGTGTGATAAAAATCATCGTAAGCCCCAGGAATAATATTAAAATTCTCTATGTGTATATAGAATTATAGACTGACATATAACGTCTGTTTTAAGAGGGGAGAATTTGTCGTGAAACATTCTAAATCCACATATCTAAATTAAAAAGGAAATGTAAAGCCTAACGAATTAATTCAATACAAGGAAAGAAGAATGGTAAAAGAAGAACAGTGCGGTCACAATAGCGTATGCCTGTGTTATAGAACGTCATACTAGCTAACATGAAATCCCTTTTTTCTACTTCGTCTGCATAATTGTAACGCTTTCACGTTTGATAGTAAAGCCTACGGTATAAAATACACGCGTTTCTAAAAAGAAAACTGGTACTGTGTTTCTTAGAAAACCTTGAGATAGACACACTGCGTAATGACCTAGATTTAATATTCCATTAAGGTCATTTTATGCACTAAGTAAAAGAAAAGACAGACGAGCTTAGAAGAGAGAGAGATGTACGGAGGAACGCATTCAATACTACCACGTTCGTCTCGCGATGAAAAAGTGAACGCGAAAGGCATGAAGCACTAATTTTTTTCAAATAAACAGTTAAAAAAAAAACACTACCAATACACGGTTAGGTTTTGAAAACATGTTTAATGCTTATTAGGAAACATGACATTCTACTGATTTATGTTTAAGCTCCTGACATTAGTCTGACAGTACAGAAGACACCCCATAGTATGGAAGTGAGGAGGTGGTAACAGCACGACTATCCTAGAAGAAAATACATATTTTGAACGAAACCACTTGGCTCCATTAAACTTATATATTTGGGTGCCTTAGGTCTTGCTGACAAAGAATATGTTAGGTTTTAAGCAAATAGTCTAATAATTAACAAATTATAGCCAAAATATTATAGTGGTGTTGTCTGACAACACAGGATTATATTTGCTCATAATGGCGTGTTTGGACACTGCTTTAGAGGAAATTAGGCCACCACGTTAAATCCGATTTGATTGGCTAGAATAATATGTAAGGCGAAACATGATTAGTCGATGGCAAATACTATTTTTGGTTGTTAATGGCAACGATACCAACGGGCTGATCACCCGTTTGCCAGTCACTTCGATTACGGAAACAACAGCAAATGGATTGATTTGCCGTTGCCCTAAAGATGCCAATAGGCGTGATAAGAAACAATGGCAAAGAAAACCTATCTGCTGTTGCCCTAAGACGCCACTAGGCGTAATGGCCACTGACTGCTTTGACGGTCGGTGGCTAAGGACGGAAGAAGAAGAAGAAGAATGGCAACGATATGAAGGGTACTTTTTTTCAAAAGCTTTTGTAAACATGGTCTCATTGGCTAGACCATTTAATATAGTCAATTAGGAGCGTCAGTTCAGTGCCACTTTTTGAAAATCCAATTTGTAAAAGCAAGTGCGTTGAGATCCAGCTCATATTTTTCTAATAAAAGCCTGGGACAGAGGCAGATCGGAATTGTGCCATAACTCATCGCCAGTCAACGTATTTGTTTAATATTTCCGTGAATTGTGGGACCGTGGTACTAACGTATTAAAGCAGCACCTGGTCTGAGTTTTGCTGAATCCAGAGGCTGATAGCATACTCCTTGGTCAAGATATCGACCAGTGTTGTTTCTCAAGAAAACTGTGAAGCAAGCGAGCATAGGAGACTGTTTCCTGCCGCCCACACAGAAGTTAAGATTACGTTGGCCAGAGCAGCTCAATCTAGTGTATACCCCCCCCCTCTAAAAGTGACTTTACCTTAAATCAAGAGGGACATTTATTTGTTTCAAATAAAAAGAAACTGTGAACCTTTCCAATATTATTTCCACCAGATACAAACACTTGAAGTCATGATGACAAACAACCACCTAGCTTGAATAGCCAGTATTACCTCATAGTACTACATCACTACTTACACACATATTGTAATAATAATAATATATGTCAATACAAAGATCCTATCTATAAATTGTGTACATACAACTTGTGATTTCATTTGATTGTGATTCCTGGTTCACTTTGTAGTTGAATCAGGATATCTATTATTGACAGGAATTAATACATATTTTTAAAAGTTACACTTGACTTATTAAGATAGTCTTATAGAGTGTTCTATGTATGTGAGTGTCACAGTGTTGTAAAGTATTGTGGATTAAATTAAATTGTTTATCTGTCTGTTGGTTGTTGTGAACATACACTTCATCACTATCATAACCCTAGTTATTCAACGTAGTCATCACAATATTCCAGAATAAGTCTGACTGAGGTATAAATGTGGTAGCAAAGTAAGGTCATCTGTAATACACCACACTTATTAGATACAGATACCTTCACAGCTGATCTCAGTCAGTACACTAAGTCCCCTATAAATATTTATATCATCCCACTTTACCACACTAACAGGCATTATGAAGTTTTATACTGTTAAACTGTGCCTTACGTTTCTATTGAACTCTGCTGAATGGACTGTAGTACAATAACCCTAGACGCCTTGGACACCAGAGTCCAGCATCCTCAATTACTCTGAGAAAAGAACCCTTACAGGAGTATTTGTTGGTCCACAAATTCGAAAACTTCTTCATGATGACGAGTTTCTTTGCGTGTTGCATGTCAAGGAAAAAGCAGCATGGCTAGCATTTAAGTCACTGGTGGACAATTTTCTTGGAAACAACAGATCTGATAATTACAATGAAATTGTAGAAAATCTCCTTCTGGAGTATAAGAGTCTTGGCTGCAACATGTCTTTGAAAATTCATTTTCTGGATTCTCATCTGGATTTCTTTATGTCAAACTGTGGAGCGGTCAGTGATGAGCATGGTGAACGATTTCACCAGGACATTGCTGCTATGGAGACAAGGTATCAAGGCAATTGGAGTCCTTCAATGCGTGCTGATTACTGTTGGACTGTGACAAGAGACACCTCATTGATTGACTACAAGAAGCAAGCAAAGAGAGCTCGAACAGCGACTGAATAATGACGGAATGGGTTCAAATGTGCCTTTTTAAAATATGATATGTGAACTTTAAATAATGTTTTTATTTTTTCTATCATTTTATGTTGAAATATTAATTAATTGAGTATGTAACTACAATTTTTATGATGCTAAAGTAGAAAGACTTGCTGTTCACCCCAGAGAATTAAACAAGCATACATTATTTGTATTACTGTAATGTAAATTCATCATTTAAAAAAAACCAGTGCCAATTGGTGAATTTCATTATGATATTTGAAATCAGCATGTCAAAATCAATAAGAAATGGTAGGCCTATATTTAATTTCTGGTACAAATAACTTTTGAAAATTTGTTGACTAGTGTTACCTATTTACCTTAACTCATGAATTACTTCCCAGCTTGTCTATTCCAAGTAATGTCCCTTTGATTAGATTTTTCTATCACACTGTTAACTTTATTCGAAACTACGACACAAACGAATAACTATATCTAGCAGATTCTTTGGGACGTCGGACAAAATTAACAAAAAAATATGAACTGTCATTAATAAAAGGGTAGCAAAGTTTTACTAATCACATTTTGCAGGTATTGCTAATATAATATTGCATGACCTTTCACCAGCACGAATACAAGAACTTATATTGCAATTCAGAAGGTTTCGTAAGCAATTGTTAACAAATACTGAAGTGATTTGTACATTATACATCCAAAAGTGTGCATCGTCTTTCTTTCTTTCTTTTCTTACTTTCTTTTTTTTTCTTACTTTCTTTCTTTCTTCCTTTCTTTGTTTCTTTCTGTCTTTCGTTCTTACTGTTAATTTGGACCCTAAAAACATTTAGAAGCTGCAATGTTAGAGGAAATCATTGCTACATAGTATAACATTGGACAAATGGAAAATTCCTGGGGGACTTGGATTTCGCAGATGATGTAGCATTCTTAAGTTCAACACCAAGGCAGTCCCAAGAAGCAATAAATAATTTGTGTCATCTCTCGATTAAAATAGGTCTCCAAATAAATGCCTCTAAAACTAAAGCTATGAACTTTTCTAACGAGACCTTTGATATCATCTTGAACGGGGAAAAACTACAGAAAGTTGAAAGTTTCAATTATTTAGGCAGTAAAATGACTCAGGATGGTGACACAACAAGAGAAATCCATACTAGAAATTGCTTTGGCAGCTAGCGCCTTCAATAGATTATCTAACATTTGGAAATTACGATCATTGAATATACATACCAAGCTTCGTCTGTTTAATTCAAATGTTATCTCAGTGTTAACATACGGCTGTGAGAGTTGGAAAATAACAAAATCATTGGAGAACAAGCTGAATACATTCGAGAACAAATGTCTTAGAAAACTCATGAACATCAGTTGGAAAGAATTCAAGACTAATCGACAAATAAGAGAAGACTCTAGGCAGAAATATGTCTCCGACTATATAAGGAAAAGACGATGGTCTTATATCGGTCATGTCCTACGAATGCAAAACAACAGAATACCACTACAGGCGCTCACTTGGGTTCCTGAGGGTAAGAGGAAAAGAGGAAGACCAAAAGAAACACTCAGAAGAACAATAATAAGAGAAGGAAGAACGTTGGGCCTAAATAATGTGCAAGAGCTAAGAGGAGTGGCGTCACAACGAACAACCTGGAAGCACTGGTTTCTCTTATGCGCCGTGTTTTGCTATTTATTATTATAACATATTTTTTTAGTGTTTACTGCTTGTCCATTCTGTTGTGGAACATAGAGCTATTGACCCCTGTCCTCGATGCACTATTTTTGTGGTGCCTTGTTGGCAGTGAGGATAGTGTGATTCGCTTCTGTAGCTAGGTGGTGGTGGCGTTCAAATGGTCCTGGGTTCGATTCTCCGGTAAGCCTCTCACTTCTGTTGCTTTTCTGTTGTCTAGTTTTCTACTTCTTTATTTCATTTGAGTACCTGAAACATACCTTTATGTTTGTCTAATATTTATGAACGCAAATCAACATCCACAGAAAAAAAATCGTTCTCTAATCAAAAGAGGATTGACAATTATTATTTGATTATTATATTTACAACTTATTGATCACGCTAAGGATCTATGAGATGTAGATATAATAATTTGTATGCAGGAGCTCCGAGAGACCTGAAAATTATTTCAAGGGTTCCTCCTGAATTAAGAGGTTGAAAACGGCGGTGACTTGAACGAGCTGCATCTACAATCACTTCACATGCCTTGTGATTATCTCTCTGTCTGTCACTCTGTTTCTCTCTGTCACTGTCTGTCTGTCTGCCTGTCTCTCTGTGAGTCTCTGTATTTCTCTTCTTTTCTTTGAACACAATTCTCAAATATTTTTGTCATTTCATAACGTGCCAATTGAACGTTTGATTGTATACGCACTACCCTGCTGACTAACTGACAATTATCTTTCGTATATCTCAATTAGCAGCCCAAAGAGAACGAAAGAAAACGGTTAAGCAGGTAAAACAGAGCATAAGACTGGGATTGTGTGCAGTCATCTGATCTTTTCGATCTGGACAGTGAAAATATTCTGAGAATCCACAGCGGATATGTCAGGAATATCAGTTAGTGGACATACAACTTATAACTTGAGACACGCTGGTGATACAGTCTTAATACCGAAACAAGGAAAGCAACTAAAGTGACAAACAGTGCTGAAGACAAGAAATTGTGGAGAGACGTGATCACCAGGTATGGCACTTTGTGACGTATAACGGAAATGAAGCCTCCTGTGTCCGACAACCTTTCGTGACCTCAGCGTAGTTTTAAGATTCGCTAACAAAGTCACGCATTTCTCTGCCTGTCTGACTCACCTTGTAATCCACGCCTCATTTGCTTGACCATATCAAACGAGCTTGTTTACCAACTTTTGCAACCTGTCATTCATAGCAGGGGGCGAACCACGTTCGTTAACGAAAGTTTCTCACGCGAGCGAAGCTGTCACTATTACGATGACGAGCAGATCGCACGTGAAAAACGCGTGGAAGGTAACGGCCATTGACGTTTCTCTATAAGGGGAGCAAATCCTTTGATCTCGAGAAACAGGGAAATTCTCGGACGGGAGTCCGCTACGCGGGTAAAGCTTTGTTGTCGTTTAACAGCGGCCGACAAAGGCGACCGTTAACCTTTATCTGGGAAACGTAGTTTCAGATTTCTCTGCTGGGAAGCAGAGTGTGAGAAATCACATCTTCTAGAGATCATAACTACATAATCCTCTATGAACTGCGTCTTTCTCAAATCATTATCAGTCGTCGCTCAGATTTGTTTCGGAGACTCTAAACACGTTTTCTAGAACCACTGGGAATAGATGTGTTAATAGAGGGTGGTTTTCTTTCTGGATTTCTGGTAATATATAAATTTGTGCTTAAGCTAAGTAAAGTTTTAAAAGTTTTAGCATCTTAAATTCACTGTGATTTCTAGGTTTTAAGACAAGCGAATTAAATAACGCGTAGCTATTTTTATTCCAGATGTTTCAGTTGTAATGTAAATTTAATCACCTGCTATCACACAGAAAGAGACGGTTTAGTTGACTAATTAATACACTAGGCGACCGATAAGTGACAGAAACGATTTCGCGTGTATTTCATTTCTGTAATTTTGTAAGTGACGGGTGTTTAAATATCATGAGACTTAACAAACAGATGCCGACACTCTAATAGTTACTTAGTGACAGGCGATATTTGTTAAAGTGAGCGTATGGATAAATTAAATAATAACTGACCAGATAGGAATAGGCTAGAGACAACGTGTGCTTATTTGTAGATATCATTAGCAGTAATTTTTTCATAATGTTCCTATATCCTTTAGGCAACCTGATCAACGGCGACCACCGGTTTTTTATGTGGCTATATCTTGGGCCCTGTCTCGATTTTTACTGAGTGGATTAAAGGTGTCTTCTGTTGGCTGACGCGTCTCCAAGTTTCAGTTGTGAACAGCACGGGCCACAGAGACGAACGAACACTGTAAAAGTAAATTTTAACTGCACTTACAAAATACCCAGATATATTTTCTTGCATTTTTATCAGCCCATTGTGATGAAAAAACAATAACTTTTCTCTCGACTTCAGATATTCGTTTCCACGACGATATTTATCCAGAAGAGTCACGCTATTTCAGAATCGGCACTCACCAGAGCCAGCCAATAAGATTTACAAATAAATCACGTACCATCATCAGTAACAATTTTTTGGATTTAGCTGTGTCCAAATACCAGAAGTATTTGTTTTTCCATTCTTTGCTGTGAACACTAGAGCTTGATTTTTCTACCATTACTATTTGAGGTGACACTATCGATCCAGGATTATCTCACTAAACTTGGCGTCGACCTTATAAAGTTATTGTCAAGGCTGGACTGGGGCCAAATTTGACACTGCACCCTGACACTATCAATATCGATAAATATATCAGGATACATGTAAATTCCAAGAAATAACACCAAGATTAGGTAAGGAGAGAGAGAGAGAGAGAGAGAGAGAGAGAGCGTGGCCACGCATGCGTGACAGAGCGATTGAATATTTTCTTGTTACAGTTGCTTGTACTAAACTAGCTTATTTGGCTTTAATAATTGTTTACTTTACGGGGTAGCACGTATTATGAACTTTGTTTCTTTACTGTCTATATACTGTAACCTATTGCTAACCTTTGACTTTTGAGGCTATTCACTTGGTTGGGTTCTTATCTTCTCAACGAGGGGAGAGCATAGGCATTCTGTTATATTTTCTATGCATGTAATTCTGAGGTATCTGATCTTTTTCTTTTAGATATTCGATGTTGTAAAGTTTAATGATAATAAACAACAAAAGAACTAACTTTGTGTGTTGGTCAGACCCATACCCATTTAACCATAGTTTTCACGTTTGTGTGTCTTGTTGTCACATAGCTGTGTGTGTGTGCTTTTTGTGTCTGTTTATAAATATAATCGTATAGATAGGCTGGACTAGAGAAACTATTCAGTCCAGAGACAGATCTTCTCCTTAACTATTCACTTGAGAAAATCTATTTCTTATACTTTTACATCTTACGTATTGTCACCATCTCCTATACTTAGGCGGGACCTTAAATAATATCTACCCACGGCACACTTGAAGAAGAAGTATATCAGAATCTGTCGTTCATTGCTAACATCTTGTGTATTCCGACTGTAAATGAATTTGGTAATAGGTTTTTTTTCAGTTTGTGTTTATACCTTGTGCATTCTGTTAAGTCAGTTGTATAATCAGTATTTTGTGGATGTAATTAATTTTTATGTAATGGTAAAAAACATATTTACCTTCGACACTTTCTTAAATTGTCATTTCTATATTAATATTAATAATGTTTAACGTATGAATCAATCAATCAATACCCTTTAGCTCCCCAAGGAGCATATGCCTTCAACAAACACATGCCAAGTCTTCCTGTCTTCAAGTTCTTTCCATGTTTTCCTCATCATTTTCACCTCTGTTTCCAGTTCTCTTCTCCATGTGTTTTTTGGTCTACCTCTGCCTCTCTTTCCCTGTGGATTCCAGAACAAGGACTGCCTTGTAATGCTATCAGCAGGTTCCCTCAATGTGTGTCTTATCTATCGCCAGCGTCTTCTTCTCAACTCTTGTTCCACTGGCACTTGTCTGGTTCTTGTCATCAATTCCACATTTGTGACTTTATCATACAATTTCAGTCCTTCTATTCCACGCAAGCACTCGTTTATAAAAGTCTGTAGCTTTTTGTTTGTTGTTTTTCTTGTTGTTCTCTGAGCCATACAATAGGACAGACTTCACATTTGAGTTGAAGATTCTTATTTTCGTGTTGGACTTGATTTCTCTTGTTCTCCATATGTTTCCCGATGCAATGAAAGTTCCTGTTGCTTTTTGTATTCTTATTTTGATATCACTGTCTGTCCCTCCAACTTTGTCTATATTGCTACCAAGATATGTGTAAGATTCTACATCTTGTATTGGTGTTTCTTCAAGTTCAACCTTGTTATCATTCATTCATTCATAACCTTCCACTCCCAAAGGAGCATAGGCCTTCAACAAACACATGCCAAGTCCTCCTGTCACGTGCCATCATCTCAAGTTCTTTCCACGTTCTCCTCAACATTTTCACCTCTGTTTCCAGCTCTCTTCTCCATGTGCTTCTTGGTCTACCTCTGCCTCTCTTGCCATGGGGGTTCCAGAATAAGGACTGCCTTGTAATGCTATCAACAGGTCTCCTCAGTGTGTGTTCAATCCATCTCCATCGTCTTCTTCTCATCTCTTGTTCCACTGGCACTTGTGTAGTTCCTGTCCTCAGTTCCACATTGGTAACCTTGTCATACCATTTTAATCCCTCTATTCTACGCAAGCACCCATTTATGAAAGTCTAGCTTTTTGGTTGTTGTCTTTGTTGTTCTCCGTGTCTCAGAGCCATACAATAGGACTGACTTCACATTTGGGTTGAAGATTCTTATTTTCGTGTTGGATCAGATTTCTCTTGATCTGCATATATTTCCCAATGCAGTGAAAGTTCCTCTTGCCTTTTGTATTCTTATTTTGATTTCGCTGTCTGTCCCTCCAACTTTGTCTATATTACTGCCAAGATATGTGTACGATTCAACATCTTGTATTGGTGTTTCTTCAAGTTACACCCTGTTATCATTACCTGCATTTATTCTCATTATTTTTGTCTTTTTCCTGTGTATTTTCAGACCCAATTGCTGTGACCGTTCATCGAGTGCTTTCAATTTGTCCTGCATCTGATTACGGTTATGGGTCAGAAGAGCCAAGTCATCAGCAAAATCCAGATCATCCAACTGCTTAGTCAGAGTCCACTGGATTCCATTTCTGTTGTGTGTTGTCGATGATCTCATAACCGAGTCTATTGCAAGAAAGAAAAGAAATGGAGACAAGAGGCATCCCTGTCGCACTCCTGTTCTTATCTCAAACGGTTCTGTAAGCAGTCCTTCGTGAAGAACTCTGCATGTCATGTCTTCATATGTTTTCTTTATTAAATTAATGATATTCAAGGGAACTCCATAATGCCTCATCAATTTCCAAAGTGATTCTCTGTCTACACTGTCAAATGCCTTTTCGTAGTCCACAAATCCGATGTATAGTGGTGAATTCCATTCCAGACTGTGTTCAATTATTATCCTCAAAGTGGCTATCTGGTCTGTACATGATCTGTTTTGTCAAAAACCTGCTTGTTCATCTCTCAGTTTCTTGTCTATGGACTCTCCCAATCTCTCAAGGATAATCCTGCTCAACACCTTTCCTGTCACTGATAGTAACACCATTCCTCTACAATCCGTGCACTCTTGTAAATCTCCCCTCCTAATCAACTTAACCAGATATCCTCCCTTCCATTCTGCTGGTATCTCTTCCTTTTCCCAGACTTTACCAAGTAATTTATATAACATCTCTGCAGCCGTGTCGATATCTGCTTTGATGGCCTCTGCTGGAATGCCATCACGTCCAGACGCTGTTTCATCTCTTAGAAGGTTTATGGCCTTCTTTATTTCTTCATTCGTTGGTCTTTCACCGTTAATTTGTAGCTCTTCTTCTGCTGGCTGGATGTCCGGGGGGTTTTATGGAGCTGGTCTATTGAGAAGGTCCTCAAAATATTCTGTCCACCTCTTCATTTGCTCTTGTATATTGCTGAGCAGTTTTCCATTCTTGTCTTTTATGAGGCAACTTGTTTGCTTGTATTTCCCTGTTAGCGTCTATGTGCTACAGTTGACATTCAAAAATCCGGCCATCGATAATCCGGTTCCTTCAGATTTCCGGCATGGATTTCGGAGCGCATTTTTAAATTTACCGCGTTGGCGCGCCACTGTTTTCTGGAGCAGTTTATGTGTTGATGCAGCTGTTGGGTCTTGCTTGCACGTGTTAACAGGCATTCCTGCTCAATTTATTTGCTGCTGTTTATCCCCCATTACTGGATTCCGAGGTTGCTTCGTGCATTTTTCGCAATAAAGTGTTCCTGAATATATAACCATAAAAAATCCGGCATTTTCAAAAATCCCTCACTCCTCAGGTCCGGAGGTTGCCGGATTTTTGAATGTCTACTGTACCATACAGTTCTCTCATATTTCCTTTGGCTGCAGCATCTTCTGCCTCTCTTGCGAACTGCTCAATATACTTCCTCTTGTCTATTTTGATACTTCTCTTTACTTCTTTGTTTGCTTCTGTGTACACTTCTTGAGTCTTGGCTTTGGAGCTTCTGGCTTTGCTTGCGTTTAAATCTGCTTTCTTGTTTTTTCTGTCTTTTATCTTATTGATGGTTTCTGTTGCCGGGAGTTGTAGTGAGGATAAGCTCTCACTGCAGATAAAATACTTCTATGGCACGCGCCTCAAACAGCCTCTGACAACCAAGTCCAGCTCCCGGCCTTCACGTGTGGCTCAATTTGAGCCCGGCGGAACTGTTTCCACTGACGGGAGAAGGGGCAAAGGCGAGCGACTGGCGCCTTAAAACCAGCAGCTTCGGGCAGATAGGGCTCGTGATCCTTGGTTGGTAGCTTATCTAAGAGAAGGAACTCTGAATTCAAACCACCGCTGCCTTGCGGGAATATCCATTTGTGGAATTGGCTTCGGGAGTAAACCCTGAGGATAAATCCGGAGTCGGAGTCCCTAAGGCAGTCTAATGTCGATTCGACATTATTCTGGCAACTCCTGCGACATGGCTGGTACCAAACTGTATCGGCTACTGCCGTTCCTTTGGATCTACCGGCTGTGTGGAGAGGGGGAACATGCTGCATGGGCAACAGCTTGATCTCCATATAACTGTGCCCAAGCTCGCGCCCTGGAGAGGACACTCCAGCTTCAAAATCCTCCTGAAAATAGGCTGCCCTTCTAAAATGCTGGAAATGATAAAGTCATTCCATGACGACATGAAGGGAACAGTCCAATATGCTGGAAGCACGTCACAGCCCTTTGATATACGAAGTGGCGTTAAACAAGGCTGTGTTCTGGCTCCGACCCTCTTCGGAATCTTCTTTGCCTTACTCTTGAAACATGCATTCAGAGATGCAACTGAAGGAATATGCCTTCACACTAGGTCAGATGGCCGTCTGTTTAATCTTTCAAGGCTGAAGGCAAAGACAAAAATCAGAAGGGTCACTATAAGAGACTTGTTGTTCGCTGATGATGCTGCAGTCGTCACTCAAAGCCAACAGGAGCTTCAGAGCTTGATGAATCGCTTCACTAAAGCATGCAAGGACTTTGGCCTCACAATAAGTCTAAAGAAAACGAATGTGCTGAGTCAGGATGTGGGTGCTGCACCAGTTATCACTATCGATAACTATGAATTGGCAGTGGTGCACCACTTCACATACCTAGGGTCTACCATCAATGACAAACTCTCACTGGATACAGAAATCGACAGCCGCATTGGCAAAGCTGCAGCTACCTTTGCCCGCCTCACATCGCGTGTTTGGGGAAACTCTAAACTCACAATGAAGACCAAAGCTGCGGTATATAATGCCTGCGTCACCAGCACACTCCTATATGGCAGCGAGACCTGGACGACCTATGCTAAGCAAGAAAGAAGGCTCAATACCTTCCATTTGCGGTTGTAACTGTCTTTTTTTCTTGTTGAGGTGATCACTGGCCCAAGACAGTATACATGTTGTTAGATGTGTAGTGCGAGCGTATGATGAATTGAGTGTGGGTGCGAATGAAGACGCGAATGTGTTTAGGCTCGTATAGATGTAGATCCTGCAACCCATACTCTCACATGCAGTAATCAAGGATGCTTTGACACTGTAGGCATGTTTCAAGACATTTATTGACGGGAACACACATAGTATCAACAGGAACAGTCAGTGTAACAAGGTCATGCTGACCTGACATCGATAGGTATACATTTGGCATTCAAAAAGGTAAACATCAGAATAGACGTGCATGGTCAATAGCAAAGTTCTTCAATAATGACAGTTCGTAGCGTCGCCCTTGGCGTCTCTGACTAAACGCGTCAGATGCCTTAGTTACCTTGACACACAGGTGCAACTTGGCACTCCCTGCCAATTGCACATAACAGGCTGTAGTATAATAGCCGGAAGCACAGGCCTCGTCCTAACGTCGGCCGTGTACTTCTGTTAAATAGGTTATCATCAACCCTGCAGTAATACTTATTGTAGATAGAAGTTCCGCCAATCTGCGGCTCCCACAATATATCTTCGTCACTGGATTTCTGGACAATATAAGACTAACAGTCTTGGATGGCTACCTCGAGCACAAATATATATAAGCTCTGAAATGGCGGATCAGTGAGCTGCTGTTCACCCTAGGTAATCCTTTACATGTTCTGCCACCGAAAAGCGTAATAATGCATAAAGGTCGGTATTACCTGGTAAATGAATCCTCAGAACTACACAAGGAATTCTGTCGTCATCCCGACGCACAGAGATTCACTGGGGAAAACTGCCATAGCAGTTACTTCGAAGATTCTCCCCGAAAAACAATGGACTCTTGGTCCCTTCAGAAAAACAGGACCTCCCGGCTTCCCGGAAGTATATCTCACTCCCGCTTAAAAAACCTTCCCATAGGCCTACGCCCGAACTGACAACCTCTGACCCTAAAGGTCAAACACAATGAATGAATAAACAAGGGAAGACAACCCCTAATCAACCTGACATCGCAGGTAAAGACACAATTATACTTATGATACAAACATAAGCAAATAACTTGACAGATGACTCCGTCGAAAATGACAGCAACATTACTACCACCCCCCTGTAAAAAAAAAAAAAATGCAATTTTTTTTTTTTAATATGTTCATGAGCAAGATAGCACCAGTATCACTTCTGTGCTCATGCAAACAATGAACCTAATATCAGGTACAATAGAAGAGGGTACAAATCATCTCTCAACATAGGAGAAAATATTTCCTTTAAGCCAAACAAACTAAGGGATACCATTCAAGAAACCTAAGTTGCTGGCAATACCAATCATATATCAAACATTACTAAATAATATAATCATAGCAATATACAAATGTCAATGCTATTTTAGCAACATATCACTGATGGATGGACAAAATGAAATTTGTTAAATTATCTAAACATCATCCAAATACATTTGTATTACAACATATTATGATATTAAGGACAGACCTAAGTCTGAAAGTATATCAGGAAAAACTAGGACACAAGATTTAACTGGAATCATGTGGGCATCTAGACAATATGTCCGCCATCACATTATCCGAACCACGGATAGCTCGCACCGTGAAATGGAAAGGCTGAAGAGCAATAGCATAACGAGTAGATCTCGAGCTCTTCAAATCCTTACTTTGCATAGCCGTAAGAGCTTTTTGGTCGGTTTCCATAAAGAAATGCGCGCCCAGAAGGAACCTTTGTAGCTTAAGAATGGACCAAACCATAGCCAACAATTCACGGTCCAAAACCGAGTAATTCCTTTCTGCCGCATTCAGCTTCCTAGAAATATACATTACAGGATGCAGAGTTCCTGAATATTCCTGCATTAGTGCCGCTCCAATGCCAGTGGAAGAGGCATCACTACGAAGGACAAAAGTCTTATCAATCGTCGGTAGTCTTAAGATAGGATGAGATGAGAACAAATTCTTAACCTGATCCAATGAAGTTTGGCATTCTTGGGACCAACGCACCATATTAGGAGAACCTTTTTTCAATAACGTTGAAAGTGGTGCCATAATGGAGGACAGATTCTCAATGAATCTTCCATAGAATTGTATCAATCCCAAGAGACTACGCACTTGCTTTTTTGTCTTCGGAACCGAGATATTTAATATCTTTGAAATGTTTTGGTCCTCTGTCTTCAACAGACCATGACCAACTCGATGACCTAGGAAGGAAATTTCACTAAACCCAACAAAAGCTTTAGAGGGTTTAGCAGTCAAACTATGCTCACGTAGAGTAGATAGCAATTCCTTCAGACCCACATAGTGTTCTTCCCAAGTATCGCTGAAAAGACAGATGTCGTCTAAATATGCAATGACATCTGCACGATCTGATAGAATTCGTCGCATCATGCGTACGAAAGTCGCTGGGGCGTTCATAAGCCCGAAAGGCATAAAATTCCATTGAAACAGACCCCTAGGTGTCGAAAAAGCAGTGAGAGGTTTGGCGTGTTCCGTCAGTGGGACTTGCCAATAACCTTTCGACAAGTCTAGTTTAGTAAAGAATTTAGCTTTAGAAAGTCTAATAAGTAGATCATCTAATAACGGCATAGGTTCAGCATCGAACTTCGTAACTTGATTTAATTTGCGATAATCAACGCAAAGACGTATGTTATTGTCTTTCTTTCGAACAATAACTATTGACGAAGAATAAGCTGAAGTGGATGGTTCAATTATTTGTAGTTGAATCATTTCATCCAATTCTTTCTCGACTTGTGCTTGAAAATGAATAGGTATTGGGTATGGTCTTACTCTGATCGGATTACGATCAGTAAGTATGATGTCATGTTCTATGACATCTGTGTGTCCAGGAATGTCGGTAAGGACATCCTGATATGATTGTAACGTAGAGGATACTTGACGTTGTTCCTCAAAAGACAAGTTGGAAGAGACTGTAACGTCTCTCCACGATTCCGTTGAAGTAAGTGGAATCGTAGGAAGAGGTAAGTTCACGTCAGAAAAAATAGTTTCCTCATCCTGTATAACAGACAGGGATGAGATGTGACCATGTGAACTGGAGAGTCGTCCGTCGCCTGGAAAATAGGCTGTAAATAGTCTGGACGTTCAATAAACTCTGTTAGCATATTTATATGGAAGGTTTTATGCCTTCCATCCACATCGACAATATAGTCGACATCAGAAATTTTCGAGACTATAGTGTATGGACCCTTCCAAGAAATGAGAAGTCTATTCTCTCTTGAGGGCAGTAAGACATATGCTTTGTCTCCAGGACAAAGTTGACGTAGGCGTCTTTTCTTATTAGCAAATCGCCTAGCTTTTTCTTTCGCAAATTCGGAAGATGAAGTTGCTAACCTGCACGATTCGATAATCTTTTCTCTAAGAGCTATAACATATTCATATGACGATTGTGTATCATCGTCAATATTATCGGAAGTTATCAAATCGTGTAACAAGGACATCGGCCCGCGCGGTTGCGCGCCAAAGACAAGTTCGAAAGGAGAAAACCCTGTATGCTCGTTGGGAACCTCTCTATAGGCAAAGAGACTGCAGGTAAAACCCTGTCCCAATCTTCAGGATGATCCTCCGTTATCTTGCCAAGTAAGTTCTTTAGTGTCCTGTTAAGACGTTCTACCAATCCATTGGACATTGGATGATAAATACTACTGAGAGACCTTTTAATGTCTAGCGTAGCCATTACCTGAGACATAACGTCCGAAATTAACTGAGTGCCGTGATCCGACAGTATTTCTCCGGGGAATCCCAGACGAGAAAATACGAGCCAAAGAGCATCAGCGATATCGACAGTTGATATGCTCTTCAGAGGAATAGCCTCTGGCCAACGCGTGCACATGTCCACGCAAGTGAGGATAAATTGGTGTCCTCTGGCTGACTTAATTTTGAACGGACCAATGATGTCTATAGCCATTTTCTGAAACGGCCGAATCGGAATATCTGCAGCCTGAATAGGAGCAGCATGTCTCGGACCTCTAGACTTGACCTCTTGACAAATTTTGCAAGATCGGCAATAAATTCGGATGTCTTTATTCACGAATGGCCAAAAGAATGACGCAAGGACTCTAGTTTTAGTTCTGGAAAAACCCATGTGTCCCGCACACTGAGAATCGTGTGCATGCCGAAGAATTAAGGCTCTCATACACTTAGGCACAAGAATTTGCGAGTGCATAGACTTGTCCGAGTGTTGTACCATTCGTACCAATATACCATTCTTCATAGTGATATACGATTTGTGATTCGTATTTTGATTGGGATCCCCTTTCTTTGCAAGAAGGAAGTATTTCTTCAAAGAAGGATCCTCTTCTTGACGTTTAACAAACGAGTCATGGGAAATCACCAAGTGCTCGTCTTGGCTATCAACTTCATTACTATTATCAGATGAAGTTGGGGGATTAAGAGCTTGAGCTCTTGTCACCACTGCATTGACCGTTTGAATATTTTTTTCTTCCCAACTAGAAATTTGTTGCGGGGTGCATTCCTTAACCCCATGAATACGACCGATTATAAGATCCGCAATAGGATTAGGAAGAAGACATGCATGGACATCTCCTGTGAAGAAAGGAGTGTCAATCCTAATAATAGCAGTAGGATAGCTTTCCATAGTACCACCAAATGTAACACATTTGATTGTTTTTCCAGTGGCACAGCAAGGATCTATCAGAGACTCCTTAACCCCGACGGTAGTACATCCCGAATCGAAAAGTACTGAGACTAGCCTATCATTTATTAGACCTTTATCTAAGATGAGAGATCCTCTCCCATCATGCGCAACTGTAGCAGGTAGAGCAGGAAGAGGGTGACCACAACTTAGCGTAGATACAGTTGATGAGTCAAACAATGTTAAGCATTGGGGGCATTCAGTTGCTCTCCCAAAATCGAAAGCACAACCAGTGATAGCCCTAGAGTTACCACTATCATTTACTGTATTACAGGCTCCATCAAACTCTTGTTGCGCAGAGTTTGCCTGTTGGTAAGGTCTTTTCTTGTTAAACCTAGGTCTACCTCGATTATCATTTCCCCTGTAATTATTTTGACTATCATTTCCCCTGTAATTATTTCGACTATCATTTCCCCTGTAATTGTGATCATATTGTCTATTGTACTCATCATTCCGGTTTGAATCCCGGTTTCTAAATTCACCATCGTCATAATCTTGACGTCGAGAATGATTACCTCGAAAATTTGAATAGTTATTATTTGGATAGCCTTTACGAAAGTGTCTCAAATTATTACCACTAAAATTACGAGAACTACCATCTTGTCTCCACTGCATAGACGAAGAACCATCATGTGTTGGATTACTCCGCTTCTGAGTGTAATTTTGATTACTTCCCCTATTCCAATTTTGTTGAGCACCCTGAAATTTTTTTCTGAAATTAGGGCCATATGGTGTTGCCGAAGCAGCTGGCAACCCTTCTTTCACTTTAGAATTGCTAACTGTAGCATGGGGATGTGCTGTGGCATACTGACAACAGTATTCCTCCATTTCTTTTAAGTTTTTAGGCTTACGCTCATGAAGGAATGCAAGAAAAGAATCATTAACAGATGACAAAACCTTATCTCGCAATAATAAGTCCATTAGACCTTCATATGTTTTCTCAATCTGAGACAACTCAACCCATCGTGTAAATGTACGACGTATCTTTGTAACAAAATCAGAGAAATCTACTCCATTTTCTGGCAACATTGTCCTAAAACGAAGACGATAGTCTTCTTGTTTTAATTGGTATTTTTTTAGCAATGCTGCCCTGACAACATCATAATTAGTCCTCTCATGTTCGTCTATTGTCATAAGAGTAGTCACTGTGTCACCTGTAAAAAATGGCATCAGTTGTTCAACATATTTTTCCTTTTTTATGTTATGCGTATCGCACAAAAATTGGAATCTATCTAGATAATCTGCTACGTCATCCTTTAAAGGATTGAAATGAGGCTATTTAATCCTACTAACAAACTCCTTTGTCGTACTCGAAGTTGTTTGCTGAGCACCCGTACTCGCCAATTTCAATTTCTCTAACTCCAAAATTGCGAGTTTTTCATCAAGTTCCATCTTCTGTTTTCTTTCCTCATGTTCCATTTTTCTAATTTCAGCCTCAGCAGCAGCTTGAAGTTTTTTTTCCTCTGCAGCAGCTTGAAGTTTTTTTTTCCTCTGCAGCAGCTTGAGCTTGAATTTTTTTGTCTTCCATTTCCATCTGGAATTTTCTTTCATCAGCTGCAGCTTGAGCTTTCCTCTCCTCAGCAGCAGCTTGAGCTTTTCTCTCCTCAGCCTCTCTTTGATACCTTCTTTCTTCAAGTTCTAATCTTCTATTCTCAGCTTCTAGCTTCTTTAGTTCAGCTTCTGCTTTCAATTTAATTTCCTCTTTTTGTTTCTTTTCTTCTGACTTTAATGCAATGGCGAATTGAGCAGATGAATATTCTTCCAATTCTTTACCAGACTTACCAAGGGTCAACCCTTGCTGGATGAAGAAATCCAATGTAGACATTCTGTCTAATGAGATCAGAAACCTGAAAAAAAATTAAATAAATTACCTTATCCCACTTCAATGGGAGACAAGTCTGAAATGCTAGACTTGTATACTCACTTCACTTTATTTTACTGTCTTAGTCTTAGACAAAGACTTTGTATGTTCCTCTTGTTTATAATGTACCCAAAAAATCACTTGAGTACCTGTGGAAAAAAAAAATTCCCTTATATCCCACTCACTATGGGCACAAGTCTTTTTTATAAAGAACTTGTATAAATATCTTATATAATATTATTTAACAAACTCTATATGAAGAGTCTACCTTATCAATAATATCAAAACATGACCAAGTATGTGTATGTAGACTGTGCATGACAGTAATGTAGTACAACCAAAAAAAAAAAATACAAAGACAAAAATACAAAACAATACAAATGGCAACACTGTTTTAACCAAAAATGTGTAGAGAAATACACAAGAAAGGAGAGACCTACAGAATACAAACAAAACAAATCGAAAATCAAAACTGAAAAGCAGACAAAATATTACAAAAACAACGTTAAGTACAATTACATCACAGCTAACATCAATAGCGACCAATTGTCACTAGCAAATTTCCAAATTAAGAAAATTTGCACCTACAGACCGCTTACAGTAAGCCTCGATCAAGTGGCATATTTACCGTAAGACCCACCAACCGAAAAACCCGCAGAAAAATACACCAAAAACAGTAGAAGTGACATAAACATATAGCAATCAATTTCAATGTGTTGCAGAACAAGTTCAGTCACAGCTGAAACTAAAATAAATTTCTTGCTCCTTGCGAACACAGAAACGAAATGTCAAACGCGCACTGAACGCCAAATCCACTGTAACATAAAGTGGTATTCACGAACCAAAGTTACTATGACCTTCTCAAATTAGGGCTTGCACATTGAATGTTTACAATTTCACGTACTGTTTACAGACACTTGACCTCCAACAATGTAGCTTGAATGCTCTGACCTAGAAAAGTCTGTTGTTGAATGAAACGTGTCACAACCCGCAGTACTGTTTACAATAGGAACCCGCCTTCTATGCAGTTATGGTCCACGTAGCAAATGCCTAGTAGTTCACTTCAGTACTTGTCTTGTTATGCTTTATGTAGCATTATGATATAAATGCTCGTACTGTTTATTTGTGTCAACCGTTGATGACCTATATCTGTCCTGTTGTAGCCAAAACTTGCAAGTGTAGAATTAGTGCTGTGTTACGGCTGTCCCGTGTGTAGCTTAGACCCACAGATCAGAAGTGTAATGTGTACTTGTCCTTCTTGTAACTTTCTCGACAAAACTGGAGACATCATACATGTAACAGCCAACCAGGAATGTAAATTTCTGGATCCATAAATGTCAACAATAATGTCAAATGCTCGCTCTGTTCTTTTTAAACCCACAGGTCTGGTCCATCAGAAATGTAAGTTTCTAGGCCACATTGGCGACAAGAAATGTATCATAAGAGCCCACGTAACTGGTCCACCAGAAATGTAACTGTCTTTTTTTCTTGTTGAGGTGATCACTGGCCCAAGACAGTATACATGTTGTTAGATGTGTAGTGCGAGCGTATGATGAATTGAGTGTGGGTGCGAATGAAGACGCGAATGTGTTTAGGCTCGTATAGATGTAGATCCTGCAACCCATACTCTCACATGCAGTAATCAAGGATGCTTTGACACTGCAGGCATGTTTCAAGACATTTATTGACGGGAACACACATAGTATCAACAGGAACAGTCAGTGTAACAAGGTCATGCTGACCTGACATCGATAGGTATACATTTGGCATTCAAAAAGGTAAACATCAGAATAGACGTGCATGGTCAATAGCAAAGTTCTTCAATAATGACAGTTCGTAGCGTCGCCCTTGGCGTCTCTGACTAAACGCGTCAGATGCCTTAGTTACCTTGACACACAGGTGCAACTTGGCACTCCCTGCCAATTGCACATAACAGGCTGTAGTATAATAGCCGGAAGCACAGGCCTCGTCCTAACGTCGGCCGTGTACTTCTGTTAAATAGGTTATCATCAACCCTGCAGTAATACTTATTGTAGATAGAAGTTCCGCCAATCTGCGGCTCCCACAATATATCTTCGTCACTGGATTTCTGGACAATATAAGACTAACAGTCTTGGATGGCTACCTCGAGCACAAATATATATAAGCTCTGAAATGGCGGATCAGTGAGCTGCTGTTCACCCTAGGTAATCCTTTACATGTTCTGCCACCGAAAAGCGTAATAATGCATAAAGGTCGGTATTACCTGGTAAATGAATCCTCAGAACTACACAAGGAATTCTGTCGTCATCCCGACGCACAGAGATTCACTGGGGAAAACTGCCATAGCAGTTACTTCGAAGATTCTCCCCGAAAAACAATGGACTCTTGGTCCCTTCAGAAAAACAGGACCTCCCGGCTTCCCGGAAGTATATCTCACTCCCGCTTAAAAAACCTTCCCATAGGCCTACGCCCGAACTGACAACCTCTGACCCTAAAGGTCAAACACAATGAATGAATAAACAAGGGAAGACAACCCCTAATCAACCTGACATCGCAGGTAAAGACACAATTATACTTATGATACAAACATAAGCAAATAACTTGACAGATGACTCCGTCGAAAATGACAGCAACAGCGGTGTCTACGCCGCATCCTCGGCATCTCGTGGAAAGATAAAGTGACAAATGTCGAGGTGTTGTCACGTGCTGGCCTTCAAAGTATGTATACGCTGCTTAGACAGCGCAGACTTCGCTGGCTTGGCCATGTTCGCCGCATGGAAGATGGTCGCATCCCAAAAGATATCTTCTACGGACAATTAGCAGATGGCAAGAGAACAGTTGGGCGACCACAGCTGAGGTTCAAAGATGTGTGCAAGAGAGATATGAGGGCACTGGACATGGATCCAGCAACATGGGAGGATGAAGCTGCCGATCGCACTAAGTGGCGATGCTATTTACGGCACCACCTCAGATTGGGCGAAGAGAGGCTCACACAAGAAGCAGAGGTGAGGAGAAAACGTCGAAAGGAGCACCAGGAAAATAAGCAGCTGAGGGCTGCCACCTCAGGGGCGCATTCCCATAGTCAGTTATGACTGAAGGGACTATTATTATTATTATTATTTGTTGTTACCCATGCTTTTTCTTGTCGTTCCCTTTTCCCCAGCATTTCCTCACATGTCTCACTCCATACAGTTTTGACCCCGCCAATAGTCCTCAATATTCTCTACCTGTTCTAGCCGTCGGAGTACCTGGAACCCGTTGGATACCGCGACCGCGAATTTGTCTCTTTACTTCTGATTTCCCAGATGCCCCACACCAAACTGTTGTCTATAATTTTGCATTGTTGCATATCTCTTGAGTTTCATTTTGACTTTGGCTATCAGAAGGTGGTGATCTGATGCCACATCTGCCCCTCTACATACCCCTACATCCTGCAATGATGATTTAAACTTTCTGATAATGCATATATGATCAATCGACCCTCTGTTCTATGGTCTGGTGATATCCATGTTGCCTTGTGTATTCTCTTATGTGGAAACATGCTTCCTCCTATAGCCAGTTGATTTGAAGCACAGAAGTTTGAGAATAGTTCCCCATTTTCATTCATTATTCCTAGCCCATGTTTTCCCATGACTTCTTCAAATCCGGTGTTGACTGTACCTATCTTTGCATTCATGTCACCCATCAAAATTGTGATGTCTCTTCTCTTTACTTTATCCATAATTTCCTGTAGTCTACTATAAAATGCTTCTTTGACAGACTCTTCTTTGTCATTAGCTGGTGCATAACATTGGATGACATTTACATGTATTTTCTTTTTAGCTGTTTTAAAAGTAACTGTTATTATTCTGGGTCCAACAGCTTCCCATTCAATGAGTGCTTTCTGTGCTTCTTTAGATAACATAAGAGCTACCCCTTCACTGTGGTGTGAACTTTCATCTTCATGTCCTGAGGACAGCACCAATTCACCTGTGATGAGTTTCTTCCTGTCTACCCGCTTCCACTTTGTTTCACACATTCCTAGATCCTCGATATTATATTCCCCCATTTCTGCTGCTACTTGTGCCACTTTCCCTTGTTCGTTTAATGTCCGAACATTTCAAGAGCAAAAACTGGAAGTTCTCCTAGAAGAAAGAAGGTTAGTCAGCAACACAGACTCCTTTCGGCTTTCTCTGTGTTGCATCATACGCCTCCCTGCGAGAGGACCTTACCCTGTCTTGGATGGCTGTGTTTTATTTTCCTTATTTGACTTGTCCATATTTGTTGAAGTTTTTTGTGGTTTAAATTTTTTACAGGATGGGGGTAACCAGCCCCAAGCCCAACTCTCCTTAGCAGCTTTCTACGACATGCATGACAGTGAACAGTGTTACTATTCTTTGCTCCCCTATCGGGCACCGGTAACACACGGGTGACTTGTTATCATTTCTTGCATTTATTCTCATAATCTTTGTCTTTTCCCTGTGTATTTTGAGTCCCACTTGTGACCTCTCATCGAGAATTTTCATATTCTCTTGCATCTAATTATGGTTATGGGACAGAAGTGCCAAGTCATCAGCAAAATCCAGATCATCAAGCTGTTTAGTAAGATTCCACTGGATTCCATTTCTGTAGTGTGATGTCGAGGCTTTCATAACCCAATATATTGCTAGTAAGAAAAGAAATGGAGACAAGAAGCATCCCTGTCTCTCTCCGTATGAACAGAGTTATTAATTTTTTAGCACTGTTTTACTTGTTTGTTAAGAGTATTCTATTTTTTTTTTTTTGGCTTGAGTTTTTCCACTCCTCTTTAAGTGGGCTTGGTTGAGGCATCGATTGATCTGTGGGAAAGTTTATGAGGTACGGTTTAAAAATAGATTGTTTTTAATGTTTTAATTTTTATTTTGTGGCAAATGCATCATGTCAAACACATTTCTACAGAGGCATCACTATAAGAACGTAATCTGGTATTCTTTTTCTGCATTATGCAAAGTAGAAGCATATATATAGACCTACAGCGTGAAATTAGGCCTAAGATTTCATTGTTTTCAGAATCCAGGCTACGTTCTAGTTTTTGTTCCCCCCTTCTAATGGCCTATTTTAAGTACAGCTGTATGCAGCAGTGCTTTACTTTATAACTAGCGACAGACAACTTCTATCTTCTGTCGGGATAACTGCTGGAGGTATATTTTGACTTGTGTCAAGCGTGTATTCTATAGATACTTTTTTGTGCTTATAGTAACACATTCAACAACTATTCGTAATGGCTTCTCAGCTGAATGATAAGGTTGCTATTGTAACAGGTTCCAGTTCTGGGCTCGGAGAAGCTATCGCACTTATGTTTGCGGCGCGCGGTGCAAGGGTCACGCTGTGTGGACGTGACCAAGAAAGACTGAAGTCAGTGCTTGACACAGCTGTCAAGGTCAGTGGTGGACACCAAGACAGATTTATCACTGTTTCAGGTGACTTAAACGATCCGAGAGTTCGGAAAATTGTTGTAGGTCAGACCATTGAGACGTTTGGACGCTTGGACATTCTGGTTGCTAATGCTGGACTTTCTAGCTCAAACACTTCTTTACTGGACGCTACTGAAGCTTCGTACAGCAACATAATGGATACAAACGTTAAGTCCGTATTTTTCTTGACACAGCAGGCTGTGCCTTACCTGGAAAATACCAAAGGAACTATAATTAATATATCATCCATCGCAAGTACATTGATTACAACAAGTGCAGTAATCTACGCAATGTCCAAGGCTGCACTTGACCACTTGACCCGTTGCCTAGCAGTAGATTTGGGATCGAAGGGTATCCGTGTGAATTCTGTGAACCCTTCTTTCATTTCAACAAGAATCCTGAGATTCATCGGCGGAGACGCCGAGAAGGCCACCAAACAAAGAGTGGAGTTTGAAAGCACATTGGGAGCACTCAAAAGAAGACAAGGAACTCCAGAAGATGTAGCTGAAGCGGTGACTTTCTTGGCGTCAGATTCATCGGGTTTCATAACTGGTCAGAACATCAAAGTTGACGGTGGTAGAAGTTTTGGCGAGCCCAACGGATGGGTAGTTTCAAAAGATAGGCACTAGACAGTTCATATGGAATACTCATGAAATATCACTAATATCTTTAATTTCCCTTTGTTAATCAGATTTCAAAAATCGCAATCTTGTATATGTGAAATGTATTTTGTCAGGTAGACTGGAAAAAAACAAGCTTTTACGCAAGTAATTTAATATTATAAAACATATTTGAAGATATTCATCGCGATCATTCTTGTGTTTACAGAGTTTTGTCCATATGACTGAAGATAACGATCTAGTTTGTATGTCACTTCACTTTGTAATAACGGTCCAGATGAGAAAATGCTCGGAAATTATAATTTTTAAATCTCCATTCCAAATTCATGTGTAGACACGTTTCAACCTATCATATATTTTCAGTTTATTTGAAATCTTGAAGTTGGAGATCAAAACAGTTCTTTCTTTAATGCATAGTAGGAAACGTCATTTAAAAAAAAAAAAAAAGCTAGTCCAAAATAATTATTTTTTAGCATGATTATTTGAATTAAATGGTCTTTAATATGCAATGAATATATGGGGCACTTTTTTACAGTATTCAAATTGAAACGTTACAAATTTAACGCTATAATGCATTAAAATCACCACAGGAAGTATGAACTTTATATACTCTTTATTACGCAACAAACTGCACAGTGCTATCTTTGCATTTGTGGTATATTTTAAATAATTTTTTTTTTAATTGTACGGAGACTTTGTGTACACCCTGTATTACTATAGATGGTGGTGAAATGGTGATGTGTGTAGGTGACTTGTTTCTATTTAATGGTACATGGGACTGTTCTACTTGGGTCTGCAGGGGGTGGGATTTAAGGCCTTGACGTATCGTCTGGTTGCGGACCATATCTCTTCTTGTTGCTTCAACCACCTTTCTCAGATACCTCATTTCTGAGGTTTGGATCTGGCTTTTGTGGGTTGTAGTCATTGCCAATGACTCGCATCCATATGTCAAGACTGGGACATAGGTGGAGCGGTATACAGCCATCTTCGTTTTCTTACCAACCTCTCTCTTGCTAAGGAATCCTTGATTTATGGCCTGATAAAGTCTCCCAGCTGCTGCTTTTTGAGTGGTCAACTCTTCTTTGATGCCTCCCTTTCGGTCTATAATAGCTCCGAGGTATTTAAAGTGGTCGACCTGCTCCAGGACCTGTTCTACCAGCTTAATTTGATTTTTCTTTCTTCTCGTGATATCACCATGGATTTTGTTTTAGAGCTGCTTATGACCATCCCTCTCTTCTCCAGCTCTTCCTTCCAGACTTGCAGGTTGGATTGGAGAAGTGCCTCTGATTTCATGTGGAAGACACACATTATTTTTATTATTTGTGGCTAAGTGACTAAATTAAGACAGTAATGCAATTTCCATTGACTACTTCGCAAAATCTCTATTGCGTTACTGTTGTTTTTTTCTAGTTCTTTCATGATGAGACGATGATACTAATGATGGCACCGCCAATTTCACAATTAATCTCATTTATTTTTACGATCCTTAGCAACTCATGATTATAGAAAAATAGTCACAGTTATAATAATTTTGCAGTACTGGTCTAAGCAAGGCATCATTGGGTCCTCCGCAAATTAACATGATGAGCTTATGTATTTACGCTCATTCATCGCTCATTCATCACTCATTCATCACTCATTCATCACTCATTCATCACTTATTCATCACTCATTCATCACCCATTCATCACTCATTCATCACTTATTCATCACTCATTCATCACTTATTCATCACTCATTCATCACCGATTCATCACTCATTCATCACTCATTCATCACTCATTCATCACCCATTCATCACTCATTCATCACTTATTCATCACTCATTCATCACTCATTCATCACTCATTCATCACCCATTCATCACTCATTCATCACTCATTCATCACCCATTCATCACTCATTCCTCACTCATTCATCACTCATTCATCACTCATTCATCACCCATTCATCACTCATTCATCACTGTCGTAAATTTTATCTGAGAGGGTGCTGATGAATATTGGTCCCTTTAGAGTGTAAAGTGATATTGAAGGCTCTGTGAGAATAAGGATTTGGGAGAATGAGGTAGTAGATTCACAAGCGCTGGGAAGGAGCAAGGACAGTCTCTTATTACGACAATATCTGTTTTCTCCCAGACTACTCCTATCTCTCTTCTGCACAAACAATTGTTTGTCAGTTCCAGTCGCTCAACGTACATGAATACAGCCTACACAGATGGAAATGTTTGGAGTTTTAGGCCAACCGACAACCAACACAAATAAAGATTAATACCTTTATTATCATAAAGGACTCACACATAATTGTACATTTACAGTCAAAAATCAAAGGTTACAGAATACAAATATAACAAGGGAAGAGGGGTTTTTGAGGAGAAATATCCCATCCACCGTTTCCCGTTTATATTTACTAACAGACAAAACCCGGTCCCAAAGACAAGAAGGGGGGGGGGGGGGGGGGGGGGGAGGGTGATCAGAGATAGGCAATTTAACCCACTGGTAAAGTTATTACTCTGAGGCAAGGGGTTACAGAAAAAAGGGGGGGGGGGGGGGTAGAGGAAAAGCTAGGGTCTCAATTGTCTCCCTTTAAATCAACAAATTTTACGGGAGGGGGAAGGAACACAGTTACCCGATCCCGCTAGGAGAGATCCCGTACAAGGAATATAATGCACCTTAGTACAAGGTCGAACTAATTAAAAGGGTAAAGAAAAGATAAATCTCCTTTCATTCAAAAAAACACACTAGGGCTGGCCATCCCCACAAACACACACGCAGACTTACCGAAAGGTGAATTCTGGCACTTCATAGGAGATACATCAAAAAACAGCACTAAACCTTGGCTTAGGTAAAAGTATTTTTCTTCCGTGTACAGCCCCAGATTTGGGGGTTGTTGAAGTTAACAAAGTGTCCCGAAATCGCTGGACGTTAAAGTTTAACGGTACTGTTTGTTTATTAGATAAAGTTCCTAAAGAAAGGCACAGGCACTTGGCTAGGCGTGAGGTATGGTGTGGTTCCTAAAATTGGCACAGCTGGTGGAGATAACTTCCTTTTTCCGTAATGTCACAAGTTAAGAAAAACACTGAGGTAAGTTCTTCTTCGGGGGGGGGGGGGCGGGGGGGGGGGGGTGGAGGGGGGGGGTGTGGAGAGTGGGGGGGGGGGGGACGGAGGTAAAATCCACTGAATATACGTGACAGACAGTGTTCAAGTAGATCGATGCTTTTTCTTCACAAATAGGGGCAGTGAATATGTTCTGCTTCCAGTTTTCTTTAAGGACTCTATATGAACTAGTATTTTTAAAGTGTTTCTTGAATGGCTTTTTTTCTCAGTTACGTTCAGAGGAGCGGGGCCCATTACAGGTCGCCACAAGTTTAGCTTTAAAAAGTTCATATGTTACTGGAGTTATCGAATTGAGTTTGGCAGAAGTCTGTATATAATTAATAATTGCTGGGATGCAGGTTGAATGATCGTTCTGAATGAAAGATAATCAAAACAAGAAATGCATTACAAATCATATTATAATCTGACGCGATAAATTACAGTTAGCCTATTTACTTATTAGCGTCGTCAATTAACAAATCAGGAAAACTTCCCGTGAGTTAAAACAATTAAAAGCACATCTATCTATACAGAACTAAACTGTATTAAAATTATAATTCTCTTTAACGTCTGCAAAATAAATTTACGCGTCAATTGTATTAGGAAATACTTTTAGCTATAACATTAGTTTGCACTAGAACTTTGAAAATGGGTTTATTTAATAAGGTTAAATTTACACCACAATCCATTGAAATCAATTGAAATAACTCGACCACTGATCACTCGAAGCTAATGTATAAATTACCGTCTGCACAGAAAGAATACACTCCAATAGTCACGAAGGTAGATGAAATCCAGCAGGAATCCGACTATGCTAGTGCAACGAGGATTCTGTCAGAGCGAACGATAAAATGCAGTTTCTCGGAGGTCTCTATTTATACTTCTCGAATGTAACTTGAATAGGGCGTGTTAAATTTTCGCACCTTTCTTGAACTTGAGCAAAATCCGGGGTACCTCGCCGATGTGTTAATCGCGGCGATTCCTTCGTTTTCCCCGGTCTACGGATTTTCTTCCGTCTCAGGCTGCTCACATAAGAGTGCGAAAATTTCCCGAGAAGCTAACTCTGTGAGCTGCAAGTCCCTGATTCTTTAGATCGTGTGCCGCTGCGATTGAATTCTGAAGATCAGCCTGTTCTTTGATGGTACCGCTGCATGCCGGTAAAAGTTACAACAGATGATCAGGGGTTCTAAAGTTATGAGAGGCCAATATTCTGTTATCATCCATCGAGTCAGGGAAATTCATTTGTCATACTTAGACGTACGTCACAATCACCCATTCATCACTCATTCATCACTGATGCATCACTCATTTATCACTCATTCACTACTCATTCATCACTCATTCATCACTCATTCATCACCCATTCATCACTCATTCATCACTCATTCATCGCTCATTCATCACTCATTCATCACTCATTCATCACCCATTCATCACTCATTCATCACTCATTCATCACTCATTCATCACTCATTCATCTCCCATTCCTCACTCAATCATCACCCATTCATCACTCAATCATCACCCATTCATCACTCATTCATCACCCATTCATCACTCATTCATCACTGATGCATCACTCATTCATCACTCATTCATTACTCATTCATCACTCATTCATCACTCATTCATCACTCATTCATCACTCATTCATCACTCATTCATCACTCATTCATCACCCATTCATCACTCATTCATCACTCATTCATCACCCATTTATCACTCATTCAGCTTCCTTTAGCTCCCCAAGGAGCATACGCCTTCAACAAACTTGTGTCTACTCTTCCTTATCCCGTGCTATCAGCTCAAAGTCTCTTCGTGTCTTCTTTATGCCCATAAAGTCTCTCCCCAGTTCTCTTCTCCATGTCTTCATTGGTCTCCCTACACCTCTCTTACCCTGGGGTTTCCAGAACAAAATATTTACTTGACCGACTAAAATTACAAAAGAGAAAACCCTTTATGTACAGGTCACAGAATATGTGATGTTTCATAACAAAATGTAACTTAAAAAAAAAAAGTCTGATCTTTTGAAACTGTCAATATACTACATTATTTGAATAAATTAAAAACATTTTCGGCAGTTATTTTTTTAAACTAATGTTGTGTATCATCTTAGGAACACCTTAACAGCTGCACAGAACTGCATTAGTAAGAGCTGAAATATATTTTATGACATAAAAATTCCAAATTTTAAATATTTTCCTTCATGTATCTGTTCATATCAGCACAACCAGATATCTCCTTACAAATTGTCTTAGTGAAGCGCCCTGTAACGAAAAATGAAACCAAAAAAATCTGGCCAACATTATGTTAAAGTAAATGAAACTACGCATATAGCACAGTGAAAGCTAAATTGAACAACCATTAATAAAGCTCGCGCAGGCTTTGCAATTGTTTCATGGTGCGTAGACAATAAGTCATGATAGGTTTCAGTAGAAAGATCCAAGCTGAAATGGAATGGAAATGAATGAAGAATTAATGCCGTCATCAGGACATTCAGCAGAAAGAACGCAATGTAATTATTTCCTGTTGCTTTGACGGATTACTTGCTCTTACATCTCTATTTCAACATTGGAATTCGTGTTTTTTTTTTTTTTTTTTTTGACAATTTTTTTATCTTCTTCTGCTGTCACCATGTATCAGACTTTGTCAAAAAAGGCCTCATATTTCTAACAACGTGCACAGGAAACGTGATCTAAGTGTGTTACCAAAATGGACTAAAAAAATGAGAAATGTATTAAAGAACAAAATACTGTCTCTACAGTATAACTCCACTCGCTCAGAATCTAACACTCCGTATCATTCGTACATAGCAACTTAGAATTAGTTTATCAGTTAACATTTTAGCTGGCCTAATTTTTTTTATTTTGAAGTGACACACCGGATAACAGTCTTCTGGTAGGTTCTGCAGATAACGGGTGCTCGGCTACTAGCGGAGAGCGAAACAGGATTGTGTCATTTTCTCCGGATAACTTGTGCTGAAAGTAACGTTTGGGCTTTTGTGAAAAGTTCAAGTTCAAACCTACTGCAACTACAATGGAATATCAACTAACTGACAGGGTCGCCATCGTCACAGGCTCTAGTTCTGGACTCGGTGAAGCTATTGCCATTTTATTTGCTTCCAGAGGAGCAAAGGTTACTCTGTGTGGACGCGATGAAGAGAGGCTTAATTCAGTTCTTGAGAAAGTAGTTAAAGTCAATGGTGGTCAGGAGGACAAATTCATTACTGTTCTAGGAGACTTAAACGATCAGAACGTTCGCAAAGATATGGTTGCCAAGACGATTGAGAAGTTTGGACGCCTTGATATTCTGGTGGCCAACGCTGGCGTGACAAGTCCAAACTGTACAATATCCGACGCTACCGAGGAGACGTATAACAAAGTAATGGACACTAACGTTAAAGCTGTATTTTTTCTCATTCAGCAGGCGGTACCGTATCTGGAAAAAACAAAAGGAACAATCATCACTATTTCATCTATGCTCAGCGCTCTTGTATCATCTCCCAGCTTAATCTATCCAATCTCAAAAGCAGCCATTGATCATCTGACTCGTTGTCTGGCTGTAGACTTGGGCCCTAAAGGTATCCGCGTGAACTCGGTAAATCCTTCCTTCATTCCAACTCGCATCCGAAGGTTGTTTGGCGGAGACGTCAGCGGGAGTGCCAACGATTGGGCAAGTGTTGAGGCTGCGAAACTGCCGTTGAGAAACAGGATCGGGACAGCAGAAGATGTAGCTGAAGCTGTGGCATTTTTGGCGTCAGACGCAGCAGGCTTCATCACTGGTCAGCACATTAAAATTGACGGTGGGAGAAGTTTTGGCGGACCCTATGGACAGCCTCCGACGACAAACTAACGTAATTATAAGGCTTATTTTTAGAAGGACCATTAATGTTTTTTTGCTAAAAGCCTGCAGTTCAGGAGATTTGTTTTAAAGGTTCGCTCTATAAGTGTCATTTATATGTTTTACTGTCACTAATCTTATTTGTTCAATAGCACAACTGCAGTTTGCTTTATATTGTAAAGGCTTGTCTTTAAATCATTATTTGTTTATTTTTATCTGCATTATCATCATCGTTAGCATCATCATCTCCGTATCTTCTTATCTCTTTTAACCTTCAAAAAGTATCGTACGGTTTCGTATTATCAGTCTTGTCGTTCCAATTCTTTCTTGTAAAAGTTTGTTTACATGAAATTTAATTAGTAATCATCGTCTGGGATAGTTTTCTCGCTAGTGTACTCTTTAAGTGTATTCCACTCTCTTACAGTTGTAATTATTTCAGTAGCGCCCGATGTGAAGTGACTACTGTTTGTTGTGATTGTTCGAGTATTAAGGACTGCATATTATAATATAAAACGCTGAAGATTACTCAATAGTAAAAATTACGGTAATTGTTATTCATTACTCTGTTTTATTAAGATTACCAAATTAATAAGCTTTATATTACTGAAACATATTTATAAATAGTGCTTTATTATTTGTTAAAGATTTATGTTGATAAATTGTTAATTATGAGTTTGAAATTACTGATGTTTCGCGCTGTGTTTGGAAATGTGTATATGTTGCTAAAACTTAACAACCATAGCAAAATTTCAAACTTATATTACATTAAAAAATACCATATTTTTTCTGTGACTAAAACATTTCTTGCGAACATTAATTAATGAAGAAGTAAGAAAAATAAATGGCAAGACTCACTGTACTATTACATAAGAGCAAATACTCTACACGTGGCCATAGATAAAACCTTTGAGAGAAAAAAGAAAAGGAGAATCCCGTGCCTATAACAAAATTAAAAAGAATAATATAAATGATAGACGCCTATCTAATGCTTTTGGCTGCCTTAATTAAAACCTGTCAAATGTTTATTGTGATTGCATTAAGTTTTCCCACCCCGTCACAAATATAAATGAAAATTAAAAGAATGAAGCTTACACTTTTACTAATTCATTGTGAATGTCTAATGTTAATATTCTTACACAGACATTGCTTGCTATGATGTACAGTATTACAATATATAAAATCCTTTAGAGATCCAGTGTGTAGATTAATACACGTAGTTCACGCTTTTTTGTCTATTCTACTGTCCTCTATGAAAATGATTCCAATTAATATCAAATAAAGTGACAAATTAATGTGAGGCGTAGTCACGTGCTGGCCTTCGCTATTTATGGCGCCATCTCAGATTGGGCGAAAAGAAGCTCACTCAACAAGCAGAAGAGAAGAGAAAACGTCGAAAGAAATTAAGCAGCTGAGGGCTATCACCCCAGGGGCGCATTCCCATAGTCAGTTATGACTGAAGGGGATATCATTATTATTATTATTACATACCAAATACATAAATTAAATTAACGTTGCCATAAATTATAAAAAAAGGTAAAGGATCCCGTTACACGCCCTATTGAGGCATATTGGGAATATGGTGTTGGCCCCATATTTTCTTGACCGTCGGCACACTAGGGGTGATGTGGTCAGCATCACGCCAGCTGCCTTAACCTTCCCAGAGTTGCTCTGGTACCCATTTGGGGCTTGGTCAACCCAGGGCATTTGTGGCCTAAAAAACTCTCACCTCATCTGGGGATCGAACCATAGACCACTGAGCTAGGAAGCCAGTGCACTAACCACTATGCTACCGCGGCTCCCCCATAAATTATAGCCCACTCATAAACCATGTAAAGCTGCCTCTGTGGTGAAATCAATATTTTTGAAGTAGATGTTTTACTGTTAATTTGTCGTCCCTACATGAAAAAACACTTGTCCATTGTTTTTAATTTTATTGCATACATAATATTTTTAGCCTGCAGTAATACTTTACATCGATTTGCTAGCATTATAAAAAGCTTGCTGAATAAAATGTTTTTGTTTTTTATTTGCATACGGTGTTTTAATTGATTTTTATGCTGGCTCATTTTTTTTTTTTTTTTAGGCGCCAGTTGGGGTGGAATGATACAGTAAATAGTGTAATTTACATATGAGAAAATAAGGTACATACGCACATACATGTTAGCGTTCCAGTGGAAGAGTTTTTAAAGCTCTTACTTCTCGAAGCCTGGATCAAAACCGCTTTAACGCTCCAGCATATCCAGCTGTCAAAATGGCTGCCTGACTCTGCTTTTAAGTTAAGAAAAGCAAAATCTGCGAGGAAGGGAAATATCACCCCACCTCATAAAGTTGAGAGCTAATGAGGTACTTAACACTCCACTTTTTAGCTGACAGAGTGGATAGTGGCGATTCGCTCCCGTGGCTAGGCGGTGGGTGCCGTTCGGAAGGTCTTGGTTCGATTCCCGATAAGCCTATCAGTTTTGTTGTTTTTCTGTTGTCTGGTCTTCTACTTCTTTATTTTCTCACTGAGTGCATGATCATGCCTTTGCGTGTTGTTTGTTTATTTACTTACTGTTTACAGGCCTCGGGTTTCCCCTCCTTATGTGTTTATACACTTCTCTTCGGCAGTATCTTCTATGCGACGACTAAAAGATAAATGTGGTCCCAAGGGAGATGCTGCCCTAGAGGAGTGAAGTGTAAGAGACTTCACTAAACTTTTTTGAGCTTTATGAGGTAGGATAACCTGTTCCCTTCTTTGCTATCTTTGCTTTACCTAACTTAAAGACAGAGTCAGGTGTTAATTTACATCTGTGAAAACTGGAGAGTGAAGCTACCTCGTTTGAAGCCCGATCTCCAGTTACTTTGCCCCGACAAGCAAGCGCTACATCCACTCTGCCAATAGGACGAATCTTATGGGACTTCTTAGATTTTATTATACAAACATGTGGTTTGCGTGAGTGAGTGAGTGTGAAACGAATGGAGTTTAATGTGGGTCGAGCACATACTGGCAACAAACAACAATGAAAACGAAAAACAAAAAATGTAATACTGGCCAGCGCAGCTAAACAACTTGACAAGGTTTTTTAAAAAAAATAAAATTCTGCCTCGTATTGGCGAGACGCGTTCCGTTCAATTTAGTCAGTTATATTAGGGCGCATGTCCAAATATAAATAACCCTGATGAAACACTTGACAAGGTAAAGTTAAATCAATATAACTGATAAAGAAGACACATTAAGGGACAAGAATGCAGATAGGTCTCCTAGCAACTAGCACAGTGTGGTGCTTCGTGAATTTTAGTATACAAGTTGTTTAAGCAGTGTTATGTATAGCAGTAGTAATAGATACACTGGTCTCTCGCGACATAGGTGCAGGGTTCGATTCACGGTATGGACACGCATCAGTCTATCCATCTGTAAATGGGTACTTGACTTTGTATTTGAGTTATGGAAGAAAAAGGCAGTGAAGAACGGAACTGGTCACCCCATTTCTCGATGCTGGACCTAGTTTAGAGAAGTCTTTAATACACCACTCCCAAACAGCAGTATCTGCTATGACTACCTTTTCCTTTTAGCAATAGAAACAGTAGCATTATTAATAATAATACTAACATGTAGTAGTTTAAGTTCAATGTAGAAGCAGCAATAGTAGATGTACTAGCTGCTGCATTAGTTGCGAATACAGGAGTCACTTAACTTATCCTCTACCGTTATCTTCAAGGCAGGTTTTATATACCAGCAACTCCGGGCTATAACGCTTTTTACATGAACGATTTTGATTTTGTGCTGTAAATCCAGAATAACATGTTTCAAACATGTGACAGGGGCGCCGAAGTTATATCTGCTCATGGCGCCAGTAACCCTAAAAGCTGCCCTGGTTACAACATACACCTGATAATGAAATGATAATTATGGAAACATGTAACGTTCACTTTACCATGATTAATATCATGGTAGGCATGTTATCTGCTGGGCACAGAAACTTGTTATCTTGACCCCACAAATTTGAAATTTGCACAGTCACTGTTTAAAAAACTGCATGCGTAATTCTGCAGGCGACAAAGTAGGACTAAGTCTGTGACATGTACTTAAAATATATGTCAGAATCCCCTATCATGACCTTCTGCTGCAGGTGTAGGACATGCCTTGAACAATACCCCCAAGTCCTCTTACCCTGTGCTATCCGCCCAAAAACTTGCCATGTATTATTTATCCTTTTCATTTATGTCTTAGGTTTACTTCTCCAGGTGTCCCTCGGTCTCCCTGCACCTTTTTTTTACCCGAGGGATTTCAGAGCGAAGACCGCCGTGTAATGTTATCAACACGTTTCCTCAGTATGTGTCTTATCCATTGATCACGTCATCTTCTGATCTCCTGTTCCACTGACATTTGTTTGGTTCCTGTCATCAAATCCGCATTGGTGACCATGTCACACCTTCTCAGTTCTTCTTTTCTAAGCAAGGTCCCATTTATGAACGTATGTAAATTCCTGGTTGTTCTTCTTGTTCTCCATGTTTGAGAGCCATATAATAGGACTGATCTGACACTAGAGTTGACAATTTCTGTTTTTTTTTTGTGTGTGTGGCCATGCTCTGATTTCTTTTGATTTGTAAAAGCTCCTAAAGAGCTACTACTACTTCAATATATATAAAATCCCAGCCTTTTCTGTCAGTAACGCTAAGGGATGCAACTTTGGTTAAAAGTACTTAATTACTTACTTACTTAGTCGTTCCCCTTCTACCGTGAGGTGTAGAGGTTTGGAAGAAAGAGCGCCAGACTATCCTATCGGCTGTCTTCCTCCTGGCCTAGTTCCATTCTAGTCCTCGGTCCTTCAAAGATTGTCTAATGTTGTCCTCCCAGCGGACTCTGGGTCGTCCTGGGGGTCTGGATCCTTGGCTCTTTGTTTCCCATGCTTGTCGTGGTAGCCGGTCTTCTCCCATTTTGCAGACATGGCCAAACCATCTTAGTTGGGACTGTTCTACTTGGGTCTGCAGGGGTTGGGATTTTAGGCCTTGACGTATCGTCTGGTTGCGTACCATGTCTCTTCTTGTTACTTCAACCACCTTTCTCAGATACCTCATTTCTGAGGTTTGGATCTGGCTTTTGTGAATTGTAGTCATTGCCCATGACTCGCATCCATATGTCAAGACTGGTACATAGGTGGAGCGGTAAACAGCCATCTTCGTTTTCTTACCAACCTGTCTCTTGCTGAGGAATCCTCGATTTATGGCCTGAAAAAGTCTCCCAGCTGCTGCTTTTCGAGTGGCCAACTCTTCTTTGATGCCTCCCTTTCGGTCAATAATAGCTCCGAGGTATTTAAAGTGGTCTACCTGCTCCAGGACCTGTTCTCCCAGCTTAATCTGATGTCTTCTTTCTTCTCGTGATATCACCATGGATTTTGTTTTAGAGCTGCTTATGACCATCCCTCTCTTCTCCAGCTCTTCCTTCCAGACTTGCAGGTTGAATTGGAGATGTGCCTCTGATTTAGCAATCAGGGCAACATCATCAGCAAATGCCAGCTCCGAAATACAGACCTGTCTCATCTTCCAGTACCCCACTGAATACTTTCTTGTTCTCTCCTTACATGCCTTAATTACATCGTCCATGAGGAGTATGAAAAGGTAAGGTGACAGGATATCACCTTGTCTTACACCAGTGGTGGTCCTGAACTCTTCTGACTTATGGTTTGCTGTCCTCACATAATTTCTGCAAGACTTGTAGAAGCTCTGTATATCATGAATCAGAGGTGCTGGAATGTTCTTCCTTGCCAAACAATTCCAAAGTTTGCTCCAGGGGACCCTGTCAAACGCCTTTCCAGATCTATGAAACAAAGATGGATCTCACTCTTATACTCAAGAGCCTTTTCACTCAGCTGTCTGAGTGTGAAGATTAGGTCTTGAGTACTTCGGTTCACTCGGAATCCGCACTGGACCTCATCCAGTTGTGGCTCAGCTAATGGTTAAAAGTTAGACATTAATTGTACTGTTTCCCTTATATGTACTCTCCCGAAAATAGTAACACTCGACAAAGAAAAGTGCGTAAATGACGGTGTGCACAACACTATTTATAGAATGTGTAATCTCCTATAAACACTCTGGGATCCTCGCTGCTGCCACGTAGTAATTATTTAATTCCCGTCTTATGACGGGCTTTTACACTTGTTACATAAGAATGTTTATATATTTGAGTGCATCCTATGAGAAATTAAAATGCAGCAGAAGCGCCAAATTTATTCAGAAGTCCAGGGAAGAAGAACAATGAATTTGCAGACACAAGTTTTTTTTTTTTTGGTTTGTTTTTTGAAGAAAACCGTAAACGCAAAAAGACAGAAATTGCAGAAGTAAATCATCTAATAATGAGCGACAGAGTGGTTAGACCATTGGTCACTCTCGGCAAAGGTGCCAGGTTCAATTCACGTGTAGTGTAATCTCTAACAATTCACACATCTATGGCAGTATCTATTAGGGACTGCCTTGACCTTTTTTAAACCATCTAATAAAGGTCGGGACACACCTTGCAACAACATCCATAGAACAGGAAATACTTGGGTTGGCAGGCCAATAGTGTTACCGTACACGCAGGGAATCTCCACTATAACTTACTAGCAACGTTTTTTTACACGCTTTTATTTAAGTTCACTTGTATGTCACTTTCATGTCACTTTCAAATATTGCAAACTATTTTTCAATCACTTCCAGATGGGCAATAGCTCTGAAACATGGCATAGTTGTGTATTCCCGATGACAATACAACAATCATCAATTATTTAATAATTTAATATTGTAATTATGACATTATGGGTAATAAAGTTTTTCGTAAACAAATGTAAACAAATCAGGGGCCATAATGAAGTTAATAATAAAAATGAAAGAGTGCGTGGTGTGCTTTATTTTTTTATATGCGTAAAACAGGGCAGGACTCAAACAAGTGTCTAGCTAAATCAATGGATACAATCCGAATTATAAAATTATAAATGAAAGGAACGTCGATTTCGATCTCTAGATGGCCTTCACATTGAAGAAATTGAATGCACCAAATTAACAGGCACAAAGCCATGTAATACTGACGCTCTAAAAGAAATGGATCGCTTAAGACATTTTAGACCAAATTTACAATAAGTAAAAATATTGTTTATGTTTTAGTATGTCATAATTTTTCTAACATTAAAAAGAAGAAAATAAAAAATATTTAAAAAATTATTTTAAACACAAGATTGAAATGCAGACGACCCAGAGTCCGCTGGGAGGACAACATTAGACAATCTTTGAAGGACCGAGGACTAGAATGGAACCAGGCCAGAAGGAAGACAGCCGATAGGATAGTCTGGCGCTCTCTCTCTTCCAAACCTCTACACCTCACGGTAGAAGGGGAACGACTAAGTAAGATTGAAATGCACTGAAAACCCAAAAATAATTTTTCAAGGACTTTATAGCTTGCAGTCAAAAAATGTAACATCAAATTGACAAAAAGCGTGTTGCACTGATTCTGCATGAAATTAACTTCTGCTTTATACTTCATTAGACACTAATGGATAAAATATATGATAGCGCTTACATAGGCAGGAATATTTGTTTTTTTTTTTTTAAATATCCTGCGCATTGAAGTATACTGAGAAGAACTGCACGTTATTTGAATAGCAGCGCATATTTAGTTATCCAGCCGGAACGCTCCATGAAAAGATTCCGACTTTGATGGGAAAATATAGGACTTACGTGATGGGTAAGATAAATATTATAGTTAAAATGTAACTGTAAATAATATTTCACTGTGTACAGTCTTTGTAACGATCTAGACAGACTGTTTATATCTCAAACTGTGTACTTCACCCATGTGTTAACGGGGCCCAACGAGGAGCAAACAGATACCAGCACTGTAATATAGCACGTATGTCGTACAAGGTTACTAAGGAGAGTTGTGCATGAGGCTGGCTTCCCCAATGTGTAGAAATGTCAACAAAGCTATATATAGATAAGTAGAGAGCGGCTATAGTCCGAGTAGCCGTATCTGAAACCTGCCCTGATGATAACGGTAGAGGACAAGTTAAGTGACTCCTGTATTTGCAACTAATGCAGCTGCTGCTACATCTACTATTGCTTAGGACACACATTAAGAAATCCTGTTGATAGCATTACAGGGCAGTGCTTGTTCTGGAATTCCAAGGTAAAAGAGATAGAGCGAGATCAAATAACACATGGTGGAATAGAACTAGAGGCATACATGAAGAGGATCGAGAAGTTATAGAAAGACTTTGAGCTGATGTCTAGGAACAGGAAGACTTTGCCCAAGTTTGTTGTTGTTGTTACTGATCCAGCGGCGCTTGAGCTCTTAACCTTCGGTCCAATACCATGTTTCCAATACCATGTGTCTATTACCATGTGTCCAATACCATGTTTCCAATACCATGTGTCCAATACCATGTGTCCAATACCATGTGTCCAATACCATTGTTTTGTTTCTCCATTGTTATTGTTATTGTTAATCAGAATCGACGTCATTGCACTCCGGGCAAACCCATAGGTGATCATTATCCCGCAGCAAATGTCGAAGGGTATGGATGCTAATTGTTCCTGTTGCGCATTGGTTGTATACACGGCGGATGCGTCCTCTCATACGGCCACCCCTGCTGGTCTTAAGTTTGATGCCAAATTCCAGCAATCTTAGCCTTGATGATTCATCGATTGCAGTGTCATTCTCTAATAGACGAACATGAATCGCCCTCAATTTCTCCATACAATGTGTTACAGTATCTGGCCTCGAAGGGAGGAGCATTTTACGAACATCATGGAGTGCTGGGCACTCAAAGAGGTGGTGTTCAACAGTTTCATAGGGGTAGTTACATATCTGACACTCTGGAGAGTGTTGTGGTTGGATTCTGTTCAAGTGACTGTTGAGTGATATATGTTGTGTTCTGAGCCGAAAAAGGGTGCTCTGATCCCCCCTTGTAAGATGGCCAATGTTGCCTAATTTTGTTAAAGGTTTTTTTTTCAAACAGACCTTTCCTGGAACAGACAAACAAAAACAAATCAAAAATAAACTAAAAAAATACAAAAACAAAAAATGTAGTTCTACGCTCTTTTTTGTTAAATACAATTTCGCCTCTTTTGGCGAGGCCCATCCAACCTAGTCGATTATATTAGGGCGCATGTACTACGTGCCTCTACTTATTACAGATTATATAGGACTCTGTTATCGTCATTTTCCTCTCTGCTATTTAAGGAGGATGCAACCACCAGCGTCACTGGTCCCCTGTAGGAAGCCTGCACCAACCACCAGCGTCACTGGTCCCCTGTAGGAAGCCTGCACCAACCACCAGCGTCACTGGTCCCCTGTAGGAAGCCTGCACCAACCACCACCCACCAGCCCGCACCAACCACCAGGGTCACTGGTCCCTGTAGGAAGCCGCACCAACCACCAGGGTCACTGGTCCCCTGTAGGAAGCCTGCAACCACCAGGTTCCCTGGTCCCGTGTAGGAAGCCTGCACCAACCACCACCGTCACTGGTCCCCTGTAGGAAGCCTGCACCAACCACCAGCGTCACTGGTCCCCTGTAGGAAGCCTGCACCAACCACCAGCGTCACTGGTCCCCTGTAGGAAGCCTGCACCAACCACCAGCGTCACTGGTCCCCTGTAGGAAGCCTGCACCAATCACCAGCGTCACTGGTCCCCTGTAGGAAGCCTGCACCAACCACCAGCGTCACTGGTCAGCTGATTGAAGCCTGCACCAACCACCAGCGTCACTGGTCCCCTGTAGGAAGCCTGCACCAACCACCACCGTCACTGGTCCCCTGTAGGAAGCCTGCACCAACCACCAGCGTCACTGGTCCCCTGTAGGAAGCCCGCACCAACCACCAGGGTCACTGGTCCCCTGTAGGAAGCCCGCACAAACCACCAGGGTCA
Organism: Oreohelix idahoensis; assembly: GCA_024509875.1. Taxonomy (NCBI): domain Eukaryota; kingdom Metazoa; phylum Mollusca; class Gastropoda; order Stylommatophora; family Oreohelicidae; genus Oreohelix; species Oreohelix idahoensis. The sequence goes on from JAMPIV010008719.1 coordinate 536,418, forward strand.
CTGGTTCCCTGTAGGAAGCCTGCACCAACCACCAGCGTCACTGGTCCCCTGTAGGAAGCCTGCACCAACCACCAGCGTCACTGGTCCCCTGTAGGAAGCCTGCACCAACCACCAGCGTCACTGGTCCCCTGTAGGAAGCCTGCACCAACCACCAGCGTCACTGGTCCCCTGTAGGAAGCCTGCACCAACCACCAGCGTCACTGGTCCCCTGTAGGAAAGCCTGCACCAACCACCAGCGTCACTGGTCCCCTGTAGGAAGCCTGCACCAACCACCAGCGTCACTGGTCCCCTGTAGGAAGCCTGCACCAACCACCAGCGTCACTGGTCCCCTGTAGGAAGCCTGCACCAACCACCAGCGTCACTGGTCCCCTGTAGGAAGCCTGCACCAACCACCAGCGTCACTGGTCCCCTGTAGGAAGCCTGCACCAACCACCAGCGTCACTGGGCCCCTGTAGGAAGCCTGCACCAACCACCAGCGTCACTGGTCCCCTGTAGGAAGCCTGCACCAACCACCAGCGTCACTGGTCCCCTGTAGGAAGCCTGCACCAACCACCAGCGTCACTGGTCCCCTGTAGGAAGCCTGCACCAACCACCAGCGTCACTGGTCCCCTGTAGGAAGCCTGCACCAACCACCAGCGTCACTGGTCCCCTGTAGGAAGCCTGCACCAACCACCAGCGTCACTGGTCCCCTGTAGGAAGCCTGCACCAACCACCAGCGTCACTGGTCCCCTGTAGGAAGCCTGCACCAACCACCAGCGTCACTGGTCCCCTGTAGGAAGCCTGCACCAACCACCAGCGCCGCTGGTCCCCTGTAGGAAGCCTGCACCAACCACCAGCGTCACTGGTCCCCTGTAGGAAGCCTGCACCAACCACCAGCGTCACTGGTCCCCTGTAGGAAGCCTGCACCAACCACCATCGTCACTGGTTCCCTGTAGGAAGCCTGCACCAACCACCAGCGTCCCTGGTCCCCTGTAGGAAGCCTGCACCAACCACCAGCGTCACTGGTCCCCTGTAGGAAGCCTGCACCAACCACCAGCGTCACTGGTCTCCTGTAGGAAGCCTGCACCAACCACCAGCGTCACTGGTCCCCTGTAGGAAGCCTACACCAACCACCAGCGTCACTGGTCCCCTGTAGGAAGCCTACACCAACCACCAGCGTCACTGGTCCCCTGTAGGAAGCCTACACCAACCACCAGCGTCACTGGTCCCCTGTAGGAAGCCTACACCAACCACCAGCGTCACTGGTCCCCTGTAGGAAGCCTACACCAACCACCAGCGTCACTGGTCCCCTGTAGGAAGCCTGCAACAACGACCAGCGTCACTGTTCCCCTGTGTGAAGCCTGCACCAACCACCAGCGTCACTGGTCCCCTGTAGGAAGCCTGCAACAACCACCAGCGTCACTGGTCCCCTGTAGGAAGCCTGCAACAACCACCAGCGTCACTGGTCCCTTGTAGGAAGCCTGCAACAACCACCAGCGTCACTGGTCCCCTGTAGGAAGCCTGCACCAATCATTAATCATGCTCGTGCAGTAATGGTCCCCTGTAGGAAGCCTGCACCAACCACCATCGTCACTGGTCTCTGTAGTAATCTGTTTTACAAGTTGAGGCTGCAAGTCTCGTGCACAATCTCATATCAGTGACCTTTGTCCGCTATACCTGATGATGGCGTTGTTCTATTGTGTCTTTGTGTCATCAGAGACCCCCCGGGAACTGACGGGGGAGGGGAAATGATAATAATAGTAAAATAATACACAGGTAGGTTAGTGTGTCTACTTTAGTGTGTCTACTTTAGTGTGTCTACTTTAGTGTGTCTACTTTCGCTGTAAGTTTTTTTAAACATTGATGCAGGTGTATGCATTGCAACGAAAAGGTTTGAAAGTAGAACATGTGAGATGCTTTCACGTAGGTGTCTTGTTTCGCGTAAGGGGACAGCAATGTCAATCCAGGTCACTGCTCGAGATAACAATAAGAATGTAGATTGATTTTCATGTAGTTCTGTAATAGTGGTGTAATTTGTCATGAAACTAAGATGTTAGCTGTCTGGAATCAAGGGTAATTAAATATCATGTAAGAATACCAGACAAGTTGCTCTCACGCGTGACTATGTTCCACAACTAACATACACCACACGATGTGGACAATTCCAAATAACAGAGGACTGTAAGCAAGAAAGGGAAGTAATCACACACACAAAAAGAGCTCTGGACAATCTTTTGATATTTAATCAAATTGACTCAGACGTGTAGTAAGTAAATAAAACAATATGCTATTTTTTAAAAGAATCACATTTACAGAGGGTTAACTTTTAAATGATGAAAAAGTACGGACAGTAATCAAAGTTTAAATCTGTAAAAAAGTCTAGGTCCCCAATGTGGTGTCTTATTTTCTTCACTGTCTACGTCTGAGCTTTGTTATGTGTATGGTGATCTTCTTTCTCGTTATTTGTCTTATCTTAATGTTCGTGTCGGACATTTACAGAGAGGTACTCTGCTGTGACTTCCTGATGAGGGTACATGATGGTGACTGATTTTCCTGCCTGGCATTAGTGTCTACAAAGATGTCTGGTTCATACTCAGGGGTGAAGATTCTGTCCCTTCTTGATTTTTGTACTCAGCTAAATTGAGGGAGGTTGAAGCCAGGTCCTACGTCACTGACACTCTGCACTGAAGAACAAAGTAAGAGGAAAATTAATCTCTTGTCTACAGAGATTTTACTTATAACAATTTCCTCCTAGAAGACTTTTGGCCTCAGAGCACAGGCACATATACCACAGAAGACTTTGACTGTCCAGTACGATTTATATGAAAGTGTAAAAGAGGTCTCAGTGGCTATTGTCTAACAGGTCCTGTCCTCATTCTTCCAAGTCAGGTGTCTCTCCTCTGCACTTAATTTCTCTTACTATTTTCCAAAATCAACAGTCTGTCAGGTAGTCTGGTTTAACTTAAGTTAAGAATTAAGTCCTAATTATCATTCAGCAAGGAACAACAGCTTTCAAAATGTATACTTATAACAAAGTGATGTTCTAAATAAGTCAAGCACATTTGCACAGTAATAAAGTACTATCCGCAAATCATATAGGAATAATTCTTCTTCTTCTTATATCATTTAAAAATGCGTTGTAAAATATACATTTATTTTTTTGTTCTTTAGTTGTTAGGGGAGTGATGAATTGCATGTTACATTAGCGTGGAAACAGGCGGAAGGAACTTTGGTTCGTTGTTGATAACAAAAAGAAGGAGTTCACCATTAAACAACATAACGTACTCCGTTAAAATACGACGACAGGGCCACACTAGAGTGGAGATGCCTCGTCTGGTTGCTACTCACTGCGACACATGAACATACATGACACGTGGCACACACGTCTAAACAAACACAGCAGCCATGAAAGTAGACCTTGACGTGTCAGAATCGTTACCCAACATATGCGGAACAGAAAAAGTCCACATGGCCGACATCAGTACCATTCGTGGAAAAGTTCTACGGAGATTCAAATAGCCTCAAACTGAGTACTGCTTTCTTTGAAACATTCAAGTGGACGTCTGAGAGTGTACGAAGAAGAAGAAGAAGAAGAAGTTTCGAGACGTCCAGACGCAGGGGCATTTCGAACCAAGCATATTCTTAATGTCACAATATGTGCAATACTTGATTTCAGTCTCTGTTATTTTGAAATTGCTGTTAAAACAAAACACAGAAGTCTGAATTTGTACCCCAGCGATTGTAAGAAATGACAGAAAGCACGACGGTGTGCAATTTCTTCAACATGTCCATTTATCATGTGTTCAGTTTTCCTTTATTTTGACTCGATGTTTAGTGACGTGCCCCAATGACACCAATGATTTACTAGTTGAGTTTCTGAGTTCACAGTGTCCATCTGAAATGTCTCCGTACTTACTGAAGTTCAGAATGTATACATTTATTAAGCTGGTGAGAAACCTGGATGCTTTTAAGATCTCTTGAACGGCGCACGATTAGTTGTAAAGGCCATTCAAAAGAGCTTCAGTTATGCCGTAATCATCACAGGTAGTGATTAAGGCGATCGAGCTTTTTTTTTAAATCCCCCCCCCCTCCCCGCATCTATCTTAAAGCGAAGCGATCCCAGCAATCATCTCATCTTGAGACGTCAGCAGTTTCCTGTGATGTTAGCTTTTGCTGTGACAATCAACAAAGCATATGGTCGATCATTCGATGATTTAGGTTTATACCTACCAGAACCAGTCTATGCGTATGGTCAACTTTAGTTAGCGCTTATACAAGGAAAGAACCTAGAAAATCTTTAAATATATATATATTCAGGACACAGGCTTAAACAAGGTAACTGTATATGTACAACAAATGTTTCTTTAAAGATAAGTAATTAGTAAAATTACACTTTATGGCCACATCTCCATCTTCTAAATGTGTTATGAAAATTTATGATGTTGGCTTTCCGTCGCCTTAGTACTGCTTTGTTCCATCTTCATCTTCATCTTCATCTTTGGTCAAAATTGACCTGAGGTCATAAATCGACATCATATAGTTTAATCTATCATTCAACACAATATCTTACAGTTAACAGTTTGGATTATCATGATCAATTTCATTTTAATGTCACAAACCCAATTTTTACAGGCTTTTCCTTAACTTGCAACGTATGTCACCTTCATATCTTGCAATAGATTTTTCGATCACTTTCAGATGAGCAATAGCTCTGAAACTTGGCATGGTTGTGTATTCCCGATGGCAATACAATAATCAGTCGTAAAATTAAAAAATGAATAACATTTTTTTTTCCTTAACCAGCAGCACTTGGGCTTTCAGCCCTTCGGCCCAATGACATGTCATTGCGAGGCTGGGGAACCTGAGGACTTTCCTTCCAACCCGGTCAGGAGCTTCGCTCCTTCCCATCAACAGAGGGTTTATCACAGGAGCCCTTCAGGCTATTCAGTCAAATTTCCGGCCGTAAACATTTCTTCAAACGCCGACGCCCGGGTTTGAACCATGAACACCTGGTCGCCAGTACAACGCCGAAGCCATTACACCAGCGCGGCTCCCAATGAATAACATTAAAATTAATATTAATTTATTTTGTTTGTTTGTATTATTCCATCAGTGAAATGGGCGATAACTGCAAATAATATAGGTGTATTCTTTCCAACAAGATTGTCTTTCTTAACAAACATCAATCACCGACTGGCAAAGTTTCAAGAACGTGGTTTGAGGTTGAGTGCGTATTGTTAATGATATTATGGTTAATTTTTAAATTTTATTTGTTCCAGATGATCATTCAGTATGCCGAAGAGAAAATGCAAATTTACAGCTCATAATGCACGTGCTGAAAGACTCTTTTCACTCATACAAGCACAGTTGATCAAAGAGGCTTTTTTTCTTTAATGGAAAGTCAGTGGACAAAGGACAGAAACCGTTTCACTGTTGAATGTATTAAAGGAATTTCAAGAAGTTGGAAGGCCTTCTTTTAATCGTTGGTGGCTTGGGGGTTGTTGCTGGTTAGTGCAATTTGGTGGCTTAGAGGTTGTTGCTGGTTAGTGCAAGTTGGTGGCTTGGAGGTTGTTGCTGGTTAGTGCAAGTTGGCTACTTGGTGGTTGTTGCTGGTTAGTGCAAGTTTGTGGCTTGGAGGTTGTTGCTGGTTAGTGCAAGTTGCTGCGCCTTCTTCTTCTTCCGTGGGGATCAACTCCAGTGCCAACAACTTTCCATTGTCCAGTTCTACTTTCTGAGATTCAAGGAAATTTACAGTATCATTTTCGTCTACTCCATCTCAGCTAGCTCTTGAGGCCATTCTGATACCATCCTTAATAAATGATACTATCGCCATGAATGCTAAAATCTTCAATGTCATGGCAGAATTGAGGCTCCCGCTGGTGCTCTAAAAATGTATAAATTTCAGGTTGCGTAATTTCGAGTTTTGAGCGTAAAGAAAACAAAAATGTCTAAACATTGGTGCGTGTCGTGAAACATTCTAAATCAACATATATAAATTAAAAGGTAAATGTAAAGCCTAACACATAAATTCAATAAAAGGGAAAGAAGAATGGTAAAGAACAGTGCTGTCACAATGACTGTACTCGAGATCCCCCCTTTTTTTTCTACTTCGTCTGAAAATTGTAACGCTTTCACGTTTGATAGTAAAGCCTATAGCAGCATACACGCCTTTCTAACAATAAAACGTGTACTGTATTTCTTAGAAAACCTTGAGATACGCAAGCTGATTAATGACCTAGATTAATACCAGCATTAATTTCATTTTATACACTGCGTATTGAAAAGACAGATGAACATAGGGTAGAGAGAGAGAGAGGGCTGAACGGAGGAACGTATGCAACACTAACACGCGTCTCGCGATATAAAATTAATGCCACCCCCAAGCGTAAGGCATGAAGCACTAACTTTTTTTTCAAATAGACAGTGATAAAAAACACTACCAATACGAGGGTTAGGTTTAAAAACCTGTTTAATGCTTATCAGTAAACATGACATTATACTGTTTTATGTCTGAAAGCCTGACAGTACCGAGACACCACATAGTATCGAAGTGAACGGGAGGTAGAAGAAAATGCATATTTTGAACGCAGCCACTTAGCTCCATTAAATTTATATATTTGGGTTCCTTAGGACTTGCTGACAAAGAATATGTTAAGTGTTACGCACATAGTCTAGGAATTAACAAATTATAGCCAAAAGAAAATAGTGAGGGTGTCTGACAGCACCAAATCATAATCGCACAGTGGCATGTTTTGAAACCACCATTTTACGGGAAATAGGCCAACATGTTAAATCCGATTTAATTGGCGGGAAGTATATGTAAGACGAAACACGATTAGTCGGACTGCAAATACTAATTTTGGTTGTTAGGGGAAACGTAGGAAGGGTAAATTTTTTCAAAAGCTTGTGTAAACATGGTCCTATTGGCTAGACCCGCTGATATAGTCAATTAGGAGCGTCTGTTCAGTGCCACATTTTAGAATAAACTTACTAAGAAACAGTGCGTTGAGATCCAGCTCATATTTTCTAAATAAAAGCCTGGGACAGAGGCAGATCGGAATTTGTGCCATAATTCATCGCCAGTCAACGTATTTGTTTATTATTTCCATGAATTGTGGTAAGATTGACATATTTGATATCTTTTTGATGAAAATTGAATGTGAATTGATAATTTATGTCTGTATATGTGTGTGGTTCAGTAGCAAACATGAGGCAAAGCCTAGATATTGCTCCAACCTGAACAAAACTTGTCGGAGAGAAGTATATCTGCATGGGATCGCCAAATAGTACACTGACACCTATCTTATTGACTAGAAGGAACTAATGCTGGGATTGCAGAGGCGCAGTAACCATTAAGGAGAAGAATACTGGTGTAAATTGTTTCAGATGAAGCTATCAGTTGGCCTACCGCTCTGAACTCAGTGTTTGTTATGTATTGTGTTCAGTGTGGAAATAGATTATAAATTAGTTCTGAAGTAGGAGGTACAACCTTCTTGTTTCAGGGACCGTGGTCCTAACTTGTTGAAGCAGCACCTGGTCTGAGTTTTGCTGAATCCAGAGGCTGATAGCATACCCCTTGGTCCAGATAGCGACCAGTGAGGTGTCTCAAGAACACGGTGAAGCAAGCGAGCAGAGGAGACTGTTTCCTGCCGCCCTCACAGAAGATAAGATTCTGTGGCCAGAGCAGCTCAATTTTATGTACCCCCCTCTAAAATTGACAGAATATTAAAGAAAGAGGGACAATAAATTGTTTCAATTGACAGGAACTGTGAACTTTTCCCAATACTAATTCCACCATAAGCAAACACTTGAAGTCATGATGACAAACAACAACCAAGCTTGAACAAGCCAGTATTACCTCATAGTACTACATCACAACTTACACACATATGATAATAATAATAATATATGTCAATACAAAGAGTCTATCTATAAATTGTGTACATATAACTTGTGATTACATTTGATTGTGATTCCTGGTTCACTTTGTAGTTGAATCAGGATATCTATTATTGAAAGGAATTAATACATATATTGTTAAACTTTAACACTTGCCTCATTTAAGATAGTCTTATAGAGTGTTATATGTGTGTGAGTGTCACAGTGTTGTAAAGTGTTGTGGAATAAATTAAATGGTTTATCTGTCTGTTGTTGTTGTGACTTACACTTCATCATTATCATAACCCTAGACATTCAACGTAGTCATCACAATATTCCAGAATAATTCTGACTGAGGTATAAATGTGGTAGCAAGTAAGGTCATCTGTAATACATCACACTTATTAGATACAGATACCTTCACAGCTGATCTCAGTCATTACACTAAGTCCCCTATAACTATTTATATCATCCCACATACCACATATATTGGGGCTCGCTCCCGGGATATTGAACCTTCCCCTAGCATATATATTGGGAGTAATTCACTTCTGGAAATAATAAAAATTAAAAAGGTATCCTTGGGTGAAAATAAATAAGGTTGAGCTCTCAGTGCCTATGGTTGTCCTTAGATAATTATTGATAGATTGAATTGTTTATATTTGCCTGGTAGAAAATGGCCGACTTGGCAAAATTTCGATCTGCTGCTGTGCAGACTGCGAAAGAGTTAGGAATGGACGGGCAAGTTATGATTGCTTATGTCACTACTGAATGTGACAAATATATTGAACGTGAAGAAAGAAAATTTGAGGCTAAAAGAAGGTTAGAGGCTGAAAAAGAAATTAAGAGGTTGCAGATTGAGGCTGAGGCTAAGGCATTGGAGGCAGAAAGAGAGGAAAAAAGATTGACTGCCGAAAGGGAAGACAAAAGATTAGCTGCAGAAAGAGAAGCAGAGGAAAGAAGGCAAGCTACAGAAAGAGAAGAAAGAAGACAGGCTGCAGAGAGGGAAGCAGAGGATAAGAGATTACAAAGGGAACATGAGTTACGACTAAGGGAGTTTGAGTTTCAAGGCCATGCTCCTGAAAATGGTGCCAGTCCCTTTACCTCCGATGCTACTGCTAGTCAGGGAACCTCAACCTCAGCTATGAACTTTCATTTAGATCATTTTGTTGAGAAAGACGATGATATCGAGAGCTATCTAAATAGATATGAACTATTAGCTACCACGTATGGGTTAGAGAGAGAAAGGTGGAGCTTAAAGTTATCTCAAGGACTTCGTGGTGCAGCTTATGAAGTTTTTGCCAAAATGAGCAGAAATGATCAAGAAAATTATGACATGCTAAAGCAGGCTCTTTTGTTAAGATATGAAAAGAATGGAGAATTTTATAGAAAAAAATTTAGGAATGCTAAACTACTGTCAGGTGAAACCTATCACCAGTTCTCTGCACGGTTAGAGACATACTTGGAGAAATGGACTTCTCTGGGGAAAACCCAAGATCTTAAGGAAATGATCCTTATAGAACAACTAAGAGAGTCCATGGCTCCAGACCTGAGAAAGTTTCTCATGGAACAAGGTGCAGAGAGACTGGGTGAGCTACTAAATGTCGCTGAAAGGTATCAAGCAGCTCAGGCAGAGGTATCAGGTAATAAAAAGAAACAGGTAGATAATTTTAAGGCACCACAGAACTTTAATAAATTTGATCCTAGAGATCATAACAAAGGTAAGCACCAGTTTGATAGGCCACGGTATGACAATAAAAATAAAACCCCACAATTCGATGAAAGGAAATTTGATGAAAGAAAATCTTTCAACCAAGGAAGGAGGTGGTGTAAAAATTGTAAGATGAACAATCATGACACTGACCATTGTAGAAGGAAACCTCCTCATTGTGCTGCTATGACATCTAGAAAAAAGGAAAAAAAGGTCAAACCTGCGGAACTACAGGAACCATACCACCCCCCCAGTGTGTGAAGATGTAATCTGTAATGGTGTCACCATAAGGTGTTTATATGATACAGGTTTAGATTATGATTCTGTTGTGAGTTCTCACCTGGTGCAGGCAGATCAATACACCACAGAAACAGTGGAGATTCAAACTGCAACCAAGGATGTAGCTACCATGACACTTCCCGTCGCCCGGATAAAGGTGAAAACGCGATATGTGGAAGGAATCATAAAAGCAGCAGTGATAAATGAGCCAATCTACCCTCTGATATTGGGGTGTAGATATGTCTTCTTGGGGAATCCCAAGAGACCTGTGATATTGGCAACAGTGCAGACCAGATTACAGTCTAAAAAGGAGGAGGATAATCCAATAAATACTCATCCAGATGAGATGAGGAAGGCACAGGTGGAGGACAAGACACTCAAGCCGTGTTTCAAGAAGTTGCCCAAATCTCATACACCTCCAGGCAAGGGAGAATTTTATATGAAGAACAAGCTGATTTATAGGAAGGCTGGATCTGAATCCAATGGTCACGGACAGCTGGTCCTTCCCACTTCATATAGGACTAAAGTGTTGGAACTAGGGCATGCGATTCCCTTCAGTGGTCATATGGGGATCAGCGCAACAGGACAGCGTATAGCTTGTCACTATTTCTGGCCAGGGATAACTGAAGATATCAAACGATATGTAAAATCCTGTCCAGAGTGCCAACAAGTAGCACCTAAGCATTGGACTGCACCAGCAACTCTGGGGGAAATGCCCATAGTGGGAACACCCTTTGAGAGAGTTGCCGTGGATCTTGTGGGACCTCTCACTCAAACTAAGAGGAGGAACAGCTACATTCTGACTCTGGTGGACACTTGTTCTATGTGGGGAGAGGCGGTAGCCCTGTCATCGATTGACTCTAAACATGTGGCAGAGGCATTACTCACAATTTTCACAAGGTTAGGCTTTCCCAATCAAATCTTGACTGATAATGGCTCTCAGTTCAAGGGGAAACTAACAGAAGAAGTTTTCAGGATCTTCCAGACCAAACACTTCCATTGTAGTGTGTACCATCCCCAAGGGAACGGCCAAGTGGAAAGATTTAATGGCACGTTGATGTCGATCCTGAGAAAGTTGGCACACGAAAAACCAGATACATGGGACCAGTACCTTCACGCCGCCCTCTTTGCTTATCGGGAGGTACCCCATAGTTCAACCGGTATGGCCCCGGCAACATTATTATTTGGAAGGCCAATAAAAGGTCCACTCGAAGCGCTGTTAAGAACGTGGACTGATGAAAAGGCAGAGGAAAATATTACATCCTCCTACCAATATGTGAATGAGCTGACCACTCGTTTAAAAACTGGCTGGAAACTTGCCAATGAAAATTTGAGACAAGCCAGGAAAAAACATGCTGCCTATTACAACAGGAAAGCTAAAGACAGAGATTTGGCTGTGGGAGAGAAGGTACTGCTTCTTCTACCCGGTAGTCAAAATAAGTTACAAATTGGATGGCAAGGTCCATATACAGTTCTAGAGAAGGTGTCTAGAACCAATTATAAGATAGATAAGAAGGGGAAAGAAAAAAATCTATCATGTGAATCTCCTGAAGAAATACTTGGAAAGAGAAAATCAGGAAGAGACACACTTGTTGACCTTGTCCATTGCAATGGAGATGAAAAAGGAACCACTTTCATCATTTGAATATCCATTACACCCCTGTGAGACAGCGGCACAGGTGAAAATCAGTACACATTTAACGAAAAATCAGAAAGAGAGAGTGAAACAGGTTCTAGATAATCATACAGAGGTGTTAACGGACCGACCGGGGCATACAAACTTATTGGAATATGATATGAAACTGATAGACCCCACACCTGTCTGTATGAAACCCTATTCGATTCCTTTTGCTAAGGAGAAAGCTTTGAAGGAAGAGATAGACTATTTGTTGAAGGAGGGAATAATTTCACACAGTGAATCTTCGTATAGTTCCAGTGTGGTGCTCTTAAGGAAACCCTCTGGAGAACATAGACTCTGTATAGATTACAGGAGACTGAATGCTATCACAGAAGGACAGGTGGATCCATTGCCGGATACAAATCAGTTGTTTGCCAGGCTAAATAAAGCTAAATATTTCTCAAAAGTGGATCTGAGTAAAGGATACTATCAGATTCCAGTAAAGCCTGAGGTTAGACCGTACCTAGCGTTTAGTACCTCAGAGGGACACTATGAGTTTAACAGATTGCCATTTGGATTGAAGAATGCGCCTAGTGTGTTCTCTAGAATGATGAGAAAATTGTTGGATCCTCTGAATAACCCATGCATCACAAATTTCATGGATGATATCCTTATAGCAACAGAAACATTTGAGGAACACATTGACTCTCTGAACATGCTGTTTGATCGACTTAGAGAAGCAAATTTAACAGCCCGACCAACCAAATGTTGTGTTGGATGTAAAGAATTAGAATTCTTGGGACACACAGTTCATCAGGGAAACATGACCCCTGACCCCAAGAATTTAGAGAAACTAAAGAAAGCCCCGAGACCACAAACCAAGAAAGACGTGAGATCCTTTGTCTCATTATGTGGTTTCTACCAAAAGTATATCAAAAACTTTAATTCCATATGTGCACCGTTAACTGATTTGACACGTAAAGGAAATCCAGATCGAATTACATGGACAGCACAATGTGAAGTGGCTTACCAGGAATTAAAGGAAAAGCTCACAAGCAAACCTATTTTGAAATTACCTGACTTAAGTCAAGAATTCATTGTAAGAACGGATGCCAGTAATATCGGGTTAGGTGCGACCCTGTTACAGAAATCAGATGCATTGGATGGGGAATTAAGCCCAGTGGCATATGCTAGCAGAAAGTTGAATAAAGCTAAAACCAATTACTCAACTAGCGAAAAAGAATGTCTTGCAGTAATATGGGCGATAAAGAAATTCAATATTTATCTGTATGGGAAGGCATTTAAGTTGCAAACGGATCACAAACCCTTGTCGTTTCTAGCGCAGGCTAGGCATGAAAATTCTAGGCTACTCAGATGGTCCTTACTTATGCAGCAATTTGAATTTAGCATAGAGTATATTTCTGGAAAAACAAATCTGGGAGCGGATTTTTTAAGCCGCCATCCGTGTGATGAGAATCACCGTAAGCCCCAGAAATAATAATAAATTTTTCTATGTGTATATAGAATTATAGACTGACATATAACGTCTGTTTTAAGAGGGGAGAATTTGTCGTGAAACATTCTAAATCCACATATATAAATTAAAAGGTAAATGTAAAGCCTAACACATAAATTCAATAAAAGGGAAAGAAGAATGGTAAAGAACAGTGCTGTCACAATGACTGTACTCGAGATCCCCCCTTTTTTTTTCTACTTCGTCTGAAAATTGTAACGCTTTCACGTTTGATAGTAAAGCCTATAGCAGCATACACGCCTTTCTAACAATAAAACGTGTACTGTATTTCTTAGAAAACCTTGAGATACGCAAGCTGATTAATGACCTAGATTAATACTAACATTAATTTCATTTTATACACTGCGTAATGAAAAGACAGATGAACATAGGGTAGAGAGAGAGAGGGCTGAACGGAGGAACGTATGCAACACTAACACGCGTCTCGCGATATAAAATTAATGCCACCCCCAAGCGTAAGGCATGAAGCACTAACTTTTTTTCAAATAGACAGTGATAAAAAACACTACCAATACGAGGGTTAGGTTTAAAAACCTGTTTAATGCTTATCAGTAAACATGACATTATACTGTTTTATGTCTGAAAGCCTGACAGTACCGAGACACCACATCGTATCGAAGTGAACGGGAGGTAGAAGAAAATGCATATTTTGAACGCAGCCACTTAGCTCCATTAAATTTATATATTTGGGTTCCTTAGGACTTGCTGACAAAGAATATGTTAAGTGTTACGCAAATAGTCTAGGAATTAACAAATTATAGCCAAAAGAAAATAGTGAGGGTGTCTGACAGCACCAAATCATAATCGCACAGTGGCATGTTTTGAAACCACCATTTTACGGGAAATAGGCCAACATGTTAAATCCGATTTAATTGGCGGGAAGTATATGTAAGACGAAACACGATTAGTCGGACTGCAAATACTAATTTTGGTTGTTAGGGGAAACGTAGGAAGGGTAAATTTTTTTCAAAAGCTTGTGTAAACATGGTCCTATTGGCTAGACCCGCTGATATAGTCAATTAGGAGCGTCTGTTCAGTGCCACATTTTAGAATAAACTTACTAAGAAACAGTGCGTTGAGATCCAGCTCATATTTTTCTAAATAAAAGCCTGGGACAGAGGCAGATCGGAATTTGTGCCATAATTCATCGCCAGTCAACGTATTTGTTTATTATTTCCATGAATTGTGGTAAGATTGACATATTTGATATCTTTTTGATGAAAATTGAATGTGAATTGATAATTTATGTCTGTATATGTGTGTGGTTCAGTAGCAAACATGAGGCAAAGCCTAGATATTGCTCCAACCTGAACAAAACTTGTCGGAGAGAAGTATATCTGCATGGGATCGCCAAATAGTACACTGACACCTATCTTATTGACTAGAAGGAAATAATGCTGGGATTGCAGAGGCGTAGTAACCATTAAGGAGAAGAATACTGGTGTAAATTGTTTCAGATGAAGCTAGCAGTTGGCCTACCGCTCTGAACTCAGTGTTTGTTATGTATTGTGTTCAGTGTGGAAATAGATTATAAATTAGTTCTGAAGTAGGAGGTACAACCTTCTTGTTTCAGGGACCGTGGTCCTAACTTATTGAAGCAGCACCTGGTCTGAGTTTTGCTGAATCCAGAGGCTGATAGCATACCCCTTGGTCCAGATAGCGACCAGTGAGGTGTCTCAAGAACACGGTGAAGCAAGCGAGCAGAGGAGACTGTTTCCTGCCGCCCTCACAGAAGATAAGATTCTGTGGCCAGAGCAGCTCAATTTTATGTACCCCCCTCTAAAATTGACAGAATATTAAAGAAAGAGGGACAATAAATTGTTTCAATTGACAGGAACTGTGAACTTTTCCCAATACTATTTCCACCATAAGCAAACACTTGAAGTCATGATGACAAACAACAACCAAGCTTGAACAAGCCAGTATTACCTCATAGTACTACATCACAACTTACACACATATGATAATAATAATAATATATGTCAATACAAAGAGTCTATCTATAAATTGTGTACATATAACTTGTGATTACATTTGATTGTGATTCCTGGTTCACTTTGTAGTTGAATCAGGATATCTATTATTGAAAGGAATTAATACATATATTGTTAAACTTTAACACTTGCCTCATTTAAGATAGTCTTATAGAGTGTTATATGTGTGTGAGTGTCACGGTGTTGTAAAGTGTTGTGGAATAAATTAAATGGTTTATCTGTCTGTTGTTGTTGTGACTTACACTTCATCATTATCATAACCCTAGACATTCAACTGTCGTAGATTTTCGATAGGAGAATTAAGACTAGGTTTGGTCCCTTCTGTATAGGTTTGAATAGGTGGTAGACTCAGTGAGAGTTAGTGAAAGGTAATAGAATTTCCACACACGTGAGATGATAGATTTTGATATAGTGGCTGTCTCTGAAAGCGAAAAAAGAATTCTTCTCTCTCTCTCACCTATCTTCTACAACAGTTGTTACAGCGTCAGACAGACTACACCAATATACA
Organism: Oreohelix idahoensis; assembly: GCA_024509875.1. NCBI lineage: Eukaryota > Metazoa > Mollusca > Gastropoda > Stylommatophora > Oreohelicidae > Oreohelix > Oreohelix idahoensis. The sequence continues at coordinate 551,919 of JAMPIV010008719.1, forward strand.
TATTACGTATATTTCTATCACTCACAGGCACGCCCATACACGTGACGACAGGTAAACACACAGACGTGGGAACACTATAACAATGATATATATATATATATCTAGAACGAGCTGACCAAACACGATTATTAAGTTCAAGAGCGATTTTAATATCAGGAAAAATCGGCTCACAACATCAAAGAAAGTACATCAAGGAAAATACATATACACATAGTCATAAAAATTCAAGGAAATGTTGCAAGGATGATAGCCCCGTTATAGTGTTAACTCTAGGTTTAGCCCGGCCCCGTTAAGAGAACAGATGATGGCGCCCGAGTCACAGATACATAGGGTTTGAGTCTAAGAGTTTTCTTTGTTTTATCTCGTAATTATATGCACAGAGTTTGAAAAAAAATCTGATTTAACCTAAGACAAAAACACAAGAACTCTAGCCTTAGCAACAAATTATGCAGATTGAAAAAAAAAATTAGGACAGCAACAGGGTGTCAAAGATATAATAGTGAAAATATCACTCAAACCAGCGTACACTCATTCATTCCGCCATGGCCTCTCATACATGTACTCACGACTTTGCTCGCTGCCTCTTGGAACACACTGATTTTAGATTTTCACACAGACTCAAAAAATGCAGTCTTCTGCCAAGAAGTCCCCAGTTCCAAAAGACGTATTTAACTCGGAGTCTCCGGGAACGACTACTTGGGTGTGCAAATTTGTTCAAATGTCTGATTAAGTCACCTAACAATTATTCCAGGCGCGGGAGTTAGCAGAGCACAGTGTCAATAGCGTAGGTTTCTAGAAATGATGAATGTCAGGTCGGTGCCTTCCCTCAGTATAGGATTCACTTTAGTCACACCACAGATTTGTCCACAAAAAATATATATATATATATAGTCGGGAAATGTTAGTTAATACTTGAAGTATTTCGCGCCACCAGGCAGAAAAATTACGTAGAGTTTCTAGAAGAAATTAAGATCTGGCTCCAAGGTCCAGTATTTATCATTACAGTCTTTGAAAAACCCGTTATTGGGATATAGTATTTCTGGCTAACTCGGGTTGCATATGCACTGTTAGACCAGTGGTACTTGAGAAACCCACGTGGTTCAAAATAAGGACTGTCTATTTCTTCACAAGTATGGAAACTACTACTAGGTGCTGGTAAAGTTAGGGTCACCCCAAAACTTTCACTGTGTGGAGGAAAAATAACACATATAATATAATAAACAGAATCTGTACTGGTTATAACTTACATTTAAACTTGCAAGCAGAGAGCTTTGCTTATCATTTAAACTTCCCGTGACGTAAGTTATATTTAAAAATCAGCAATCCTCATGAATTAGGAACACGTGCGTATTCCGTCACCATTCATGAGGCTCGATTCTAGAGTTTATACGTTAGTTTAGAAAAATACACTCGACTGAGTATTAGCGGTTAAATTAAATTCATAAATAGCTACAATTGCCGTTATAAGCTAGAAATTTTAATTTTATTCTGCTTTCCACTGAATGCTTCCCTAGAAAATATAATAGCCTACCACTTTATTTCTCTTCTGCGCTAAAGAAATAGATTAAAATGAATTAAGCGATTAAACACTTTAACACTCACAAAATCTATATATCTATCATATTAATTACCTCAACCACAGAATTACAGGTAGTCGCACAACTTAAGAATAAAAATGCTGAAAATATTTCTGGAAGTCTAGAAGTTCGACAAATTGCCGAAACAAACTGAGATACTTCGCTAACAGCTATTCTGTTTACGAGCAACCTATCTACTGTGAGTCTATGAGCGAGAATGAAATTAAAGTTTCAAACTTGGCCAATATCTTTAAAATCGGACACAGGATCCTAATCTTATTTCGCCAAGCGAAATAGTCTCCCCTGTCCGTATAACACCTTCGTCCGCTTATCGCGTGACGTAACAGCCATCAGTGGCCGAGGGCTTGCATGAGTTGCAAATCTCAGACCACCGTCTGCAGTGCGGAGTGGATTTTCACGCTAAGCCGGGTTTTTTTCTGACGAAAAACCTCATGCGTTTACTGAAATGCAGACTCTCTGTCTACTTTCCATGTCCCTCGGGTGAATTTTCACGCCCCAGGCCAGAGACCCTCAGACGAATGTCTAGCGAATGCTGTAAATTCACGCCTATCGTCCGACCAGCGCGACTGACATGTACGCAATACCACCCAGGTGCGATTCTCAGTTTTAGAGAAAGGAAAACAGGTAAAGTTTGCGAATTATATGAAAATAATATTCGCAAAACGAATGGATGAAAAATATACAGGAAAAAGGAAATACAGAGATAATAAAAGAGAGAATTCGGGTGAAAGAATAGGAAGAAGATGTAGGAAATTAAATGAATATAAACCCTACGTGACAGAGCCTCCCCCTTTTAAGATATGGAAGCACTCCATGTCTACGTTATGGAGTTTAATTTCCTATAACCGTAGCTTCGGGGTGTCTGTCTTCTTCCCTCTCCTCTTCCCCCTCCATCTCTGTCCAATTCCTACTCAAGTCCACTCCTCAAAGTTTCCTTCCCCTGGAATGTCTCATATGCGCGCTTGAAAGAGCGTCGCCGCTTCTGACATTTTTGAAAGATTTCCTGTGATAGCGGTGGAATATCCCTGCCACTATCGTCATCTTCGTCAGTTTTGGCGATCGTCAGGAGATGGTCGGAGGTTGGCACTGGTTTTTCCAAGTATCTCTTTAAGAGATTTAAATGGAAAACCTTCTCCTTTCCTTCAATAGAGATCTGGTAGTTAGCCTTAGAAATCTTTTTCAGGACGGTAAACGGCCCTTGCCATCCGATCTTCAGTTGGTTGTTCTCGGTAGGGAGCAACACCAAAACTTTCTCTCCTGCTTCCAGTTCTCTCTCTTCCGCGACTTTCCTGTATCGGTTAGCGTGCTTGGTGCGTGCTCGCTTAAAGTTAGTCGTTGCTAGGTCCCACCCTAGTTTCAACCGTTCCTTTAAAACCGACACATATTTGCTGGCTGAGACAACTGTCTCATCAGCCTTCTCGTCTGTCAGAGACTGAAGTAAGGCTTCAAGCGGGCCCTTAATGGGTCTGCCGAATAAGAGTGTAGCTGGCGGAAATCCTGTGGAAGTATGAGGAGATTCTCTGTAGCCAAATAATGCTGCAGGAATACAGAGATCCCAATCTTCAGGTTTCACTTGTGCCAGCTTACTTAGCATCATGGTGAGGTTTCCATTAGCACGTTCCACGAGCCCATTTCCGGCCGGAGTATATGGCTTAGTGTGGATGTGCTGGGTCCTCAAGATCTTAACGATCTCATCCATCAACAGGTTTCGGTATGGAGATCCATTATCCGTCAACACTTGCTGAGGGAATCCCAACCGAGTGAAAATCTGCACGAGGGCTTCTGCGACATGCTTGGCATCTGCGCATGTTAGCGGGATAGCTTCTGCCCATAAAGTGCATGTATCGACTAAGGTCAGGATGAACCTGTTCCTTCTTTTAGTCCTTTCGAAAGGCCCTAAAATGTCGATCACAACCCGTTCGAATGGTGTTCCCATTATTGGCATTTCACCCATGTGGACTGGGGGTGTCCGTTGCTTGGGTGGTACACGTTGGCACTGGGCACAGGATTTGACGTACCTGATAATATCAGTATTTACTCCTGGCCACCAATAATGAGTGGTTATACGTTGGTTTGTGGCGTTCTGTCCCATATGTCCGCTGAAGGGAAGAGAGTGCCCCATTTCTAGGATTTGGCTTCTGTACTGTTTCGGTACTAGGAGCTGGTTGTAACCTTGGTCAGGCTTGCCCGTTCTCCGATAAAGTACGCCATCCTTAGAAAAAATGTCCCCGTGCTGTTTGGGTTCCTTAGCCATGGGCAGTTTCCTAAAGCAGGGTGCCAAAGTAGGGTCCTTTTGTTGCGCTTCTTTAAGTTCCATAGGTAACAAATTAGGCGCAGGCTCCCGTTCCTTCTTGGTTTGCCCTCTTGTAGTTACCGCTGCCACAATCGGCTCTTCCGGTTTCCCAATACACACGTATCTCCCGCCAAGTATGACTGGGTAGATGGGATCATCCATAACAGCCGCTTTGATCATACCTCTGACGAAATCAGAGTGGATCTCCACCAATGCGATGGGAAGCGCTGTAGGTGCATCACTCTTACGAACTCCACAAAGTTGGACGGTCTCTGCTGTCTCTTGACCGGGTTTGACCAGGTTTCTGGCAACAATGCAATCATAAGAAAGCCCCGTGTCAAATAAGCAAGAAGTTTGAGAACCGTTCAAAATAACAGAACCTCGCGTTGAGGGTCTATCCCCAACAGGTTGGGAATCACTGTCAATAATTCCGCCTTGCGAGACTGTCAATAAGCATCCGATGCGTTTAGGCTCGGTGTGCTCGGTCTGATCATATGTCCCGTGCTCAGGGGTTCTCCCTTTGCCACCTTGTCCTTTCTGGCTACGCTGCCATGTAGGGCGGTCGGGTTGATCAGACTGTTTGGGGTGGTTGGGGTACTTGTTCTTGTAGAACTTGGATTTTTCAGGAGGGGGGTTTTGAGGTCCAGTTTCTCTGTGGTTATTTTGGTTAGAAGCCTGAGAAGATTGCTCTAGGTTATGTTTTCGAAAATGCTCCTCTGTCGGTTTCCGCTTTGTGGCCGGTAGTTCAGCCAGCGCATTTTGGTAACGCTCAGACTTCTCTAGGATGTCTTCGAGCTTTTCTGCACCCTGCTCAGCTAGAAATCTCCGGGTATCAGCAGACAATGTGTTCTTTATTTGTTCTGTTAAAACAAATTCCTCCAGACCTTCATAGGTAGAGGGGAGCTGCGAGAGCTCTAGGCACTTTGTCAGATAACCCTTCAAACGAGACGAGAACTGCTGAAAAGTTTCAGAATTCTCTTTCCGGCTGTTGCGAAACAGTTGCAAAAATTTTCGAGCGTTCATTTCAAAGCGCTCCAATAACGCTTTCTTCAACAGATCATAGTTGTCTTGTTGGCTGCTTTCCAGTTTGGCGTAAACATCATACGCAGAACTTTTCAAAGCCTGGGAAAGCTTCATGTTCCAACGCGACCTCTCTAAACCGTACAGAGTTGCAATTTTTTCAAATTTTTCTAGCCAAGTGTCAATCTTCTCATTTGGACAAGGGAAAGATTCTAGCGGAAAAGACATAGCAGTGAGGTGAAGAGATTGACTGTTAGAAGGATCAGTTAAGGAAGAATGAGGAGAAGACTCTCCATTGGTGGAGGTAGAGGCAGCGCCACGACTTTGAAGTTCTAGAGCTTTAAGAGCCAACTCATGTTGTCTCTCCTTCTCTCTTTCCTCATGCTGTCTCTCCTTCTCTTTTTCCTCATGCTGTCTCTCCTTCTCTTTCTCTCTTTCGTCATGCTGCATCCTGCGAATTTCCATTTCCTCCTCAATCTTCTTCTGCTGTAATAGCCGGTCTCTCTAGCTTCTGCTTCTTTCCTCCTAGCTTCTTCTGCTTTCCTCTCCGCATCATATCTCTCAAGTTCGTCCCTGACAAAAGCTTTCGCTTCCTCTCCTTCCAGTCCCTCCTCTCTCGCTTCGTCCCTGAGGAGTTGTCTAAGTTTTGCCCTCTCGGCCATATTATGTCAGTGACTGAGACTAGTGGAGAAAGAAAATAGGAAAAAGGATACACTGACTCCTACCACTTACGAGAAAAAAATGTACCAAAAATTCAAAAGATGATATCCTTAACCCTGGGATACCTCCTCCAAAGTAAAATCTAACTATCGCTGCTATTATCGGCAATAAAGCACTTAATGCAAAACACGACTACGCCAACTAAATGGTAGTTAAGATTACTTCTGAAAAATAAGTTGCTACAGTGGAAAAGCAAAAGAATATTGCAAAAATTAAAGAGAAAAATAATCCCTTAATTTTTAAAAATCCACTATAAGTTCGCCCCTGAAGTCAGATCGGGTAAGGGAGGGAATTAATCTGGACAAAAAGTCCGAAACACACTCCTTAACTTAGTTCAAACGCCGTTCTGCCTCAGTACCCAGTGAATGTTATACACTCACCACTTTACCAGCATTTAGTATTACAATCAGCAGTTAACATATATCCCGACAAAATCAACCTGTAACCAAAATGTATATTATTCAAAGATGCTGTGGAAAAAAAAACTTATTAGTTTGTGTGGTCAGCACGCCCGTAAACAGATCGCTAGTCTAGGGGGTAATTATTTTTTTTAAAAGATACACAGTCACAAGACATCACACTCTTACTCTATATCAGAATACAGAATCTTAAGTTCAAAATCCAGATAGACGAGTCCACATTTGTCGTACTCGTCTTCCTATTCTAAGTTCAAAAATCCTACGGACGAGAACCCATTTGTCGTATCGCCTTAGGATTTTGGGTTCAATTCCCGGTAACGAGCGACCATTTGTCGTAGATTTTCGATAGGAGAATTAAGACTAGGTTTGGTCCCTTCTGAATAGGTTTGAATAGGTGATAGACTCAGTGAGAGTTAGTGAAAGGTAATAGAATTTCCACACACGTGAGATGATAGATTTTGATATAGTGGCTGTCTCTGAAAGCGAAAAAAGAATTCTTCTCTCTCTCACCTATCTTCTACAACAGTTGTTACAGCGTCAGACAGACTACACCAATATACATATTACGTATATTTCTATCACTCACAGGCACGCACATACACGTGACGACAGGTAAACACACAGACGTGGGAAAACTATAACAATGATATATATATATATATATTATCTAGAACGAGCTGACCAAACACGATTATTAAGTTCAAGAGCGATTTTAATATCAGGAAAAATCGGCTCACAACATCAAAGAAAGTACATCAAGGAAAATACATATACACATAGTCATAAAAATTCAAGGAAATGTTGCAAGGATGATAGCCCCGTTATAGTGTTAACTCTAGGTTTAGCCCGGCCCCGTTAAGAGAACAGATGATGGCGCCCGAGTCACAGATACATAGGGTTTGAGTCTAAGAGTTTTCTTTGTTTTATCTCGTAATTATATGCACAGAGTTTGAAAAAAATCTGATTTAACCTAAGACAAAAACACAAGAACTCTAGCCTTAGCAACAAATTATGCAGATTGAAAAAAAAAATTAGGACAGCAACAGGGTGTCAAAGATATAATAGTGAAAATATCACTCAAACCAGCGTACACTCATTCATTCCGCCATGGCCTCTCATACATGTACTCACGACTTTGCTCGCTGCCTCTTGGAACACACTGATTTTAGATTTTCACACAGACTCAAAAAATGCAGTCTTCTGCCAAGAAGTCCCCAGTTCCAAAAGACGTATTTAACTCGGAGTCTCCGGGAACGACTACTTGGGTGTGCAAATTTGTTCAAATGTCTGATTAAGTCACCTAACAATTATTCCAGGCGCGGGAGTTAGCAGAGCACAGTGTCAATAGCGTAGGTTTCTAGAAATGATGAATGTCAGGTCGGTGCCTTCCCTCAGTATAGGATTCACTTTAGTCACACCACAGATTTGTCCACAAAAAAATATATATATATATAGTCGGGAAATGTTAGTTAATACTTGAAGTATTTCGCGCCACCAGGCAGAAAAATTACGTAGAGTTTCTAGAAGAAATTAAGATCTGGCTCCAAGGTCCAGTATTTATCATTACAGTCTTTGAAAAACCCGTTATTGGGATATAGTATTTCTGGCTAACTCGGGTTGCATATGCACTGTTAGACCAGTGGTACTTGAGAAACCCACGTGGTTCAAAATAAGGACTGTCTATTTCTTCACAAGTATGGAAACTACTACTAGGTGCTGGTAAAGTTAGGGTCACCCCAAAACTTTCACTGTGTGGAGGAAAAATAACACATATAATATAATAAACAGAATATGTACTGGTTATAACTTACATTTAAACTTGCAAGCAGAGAGCTTTGCTTATCATTTAAACTTCCCGTGACGTAAGTTATATTTAAAAATCAGCAATCCTCATGAATTAGGAACACGTGCGTATTCCGTCACCATTCATGAGGCTCGATTCTAGAGTTTATACGTTAGTTTAGAAAAATACACTCGACTGAGTATTAGCGGTTAAATTAAATTCATAAATAGCTACAATTGCCGTTATAAGCTAGAAATTTTAATTTTATTCTGCTTTCCACTGAATGCTTCCCTAGAAAATATAATAGCCTACCACTTTATTTCTCTTCTGCGCTAAAGAAATAGATTAAAATGAATTAAGCGATTTAACACTTTAACACTCACAAAATCTATATATCTATCATATTAATTACCTCAACCACAGAATTACAGGTAGTCGCACAACTTAAGAATAAAATGCTGAAAATATTTCTGGAAGTCTAGAAGTTCGACAAATTGCCGAAACAAACTGAGATACTTCGCTAACAGCTATTCTGTTTACGAGCAACCTATCTACTGTGAGTCTATGAGCGAGAATGAAATTAAAGTTTCAAACTTGGCCAATATCTTTAAAATCGGACACAGGATCCTAATCTTATTTCGCCAAGCGAAATAGTCTCCCCTGTCCGTATAACACCTTCGTCCGCTTATCGCGTGACGTAACAGCCATCAGTGGCCGAGGGCTTGCATGAGTTGCAAATCTCAGACCACCGTCTGCAGTGCGGAGTGGATTTTCACGCTAAGCCGGGTTTTTTCTGACGAAAAACCTCATGCGTTTACTGAAATGCAGACTCTCTGTCTACTTTCCATGTCCCTCGCGTGAATTTTCACGCCCCAGGCCAGAGACCCTCAGACGAATGTCTAGCGAATGCTGTAAATTCACGCCTATCATCCGACCAGCGCGACTGACATGTACGCAATACCACCCAGGTGCGATTCTCAGTTTTAGAGAAAGGAAAACAGGTAAAGTTTGCGAATTATATGAAAATAATATTCGCAAAAACGAATGGATGAAAAATGTACAGGAAAAAGGAAATACAGAGATAATAAAAGAGATAATTCGGGTGAAAGAATAGGAAGAAGATGTAGGAAATTAAATGAATATAAACCCTACGTGATATCAACGTAGTCATCACAATATTCCAGAATAATTCTGACTGAGGTATAAATGTGGTAGCAAGTAAGGTCATCTGTAATACACCACACTTATTAGATACAGATACCTTCACAGCTGATCTCAGTCATTACACTAAGTCCCCTATAACTATTTATATCATCCCACTTTACCACAGTGCGCGTATATTCGAATTCGCGTAAATGTAACACGCGTAAACAGAAAAACTACCCGTATTTTTCTATTGAGTTCACATAATCTGCATGATTAAACTTGACAAAAATCGCGCCCTTTTGCCTTCTGACACAAATTTGTGTTCGACTGAGGACAATTTTTTTTATCTCCTCAGTATCATTTTAATGCATTGGATCAGTTTATCGTTGTAATTCACTTTTATGGACTACACTAGAGGTGGGCAAATAGACACACTTAGCTGTGTCGAGACATTCGAAAAAGTGGGTTAAACTGTGTCGACACACTGTTTCGACACAACGGCACAGCGGCTCTTTTGCCCGTATCGGGGAGAAAGAAGTCTCTTATAGACAGTACCGGGGCGGGTATACATGAACTGTGTGAGACAATTTCCTCTGTTTTTACTGTCGTGTGTAAAAATCTATGGCGTTTCGTGTGACCACAATTCAATATTTTAACACAAGTCTTCATTATGATGAAATAAAACGTGGATATGATGATAGCTGCAGTATATGGGAAAATAATAAAAACAACAATAATAATAACAGTAATAATAACACATGATATCAAACTAGAGTAAGCTAGTTTTGGTAGACAATGATTCAAATCCACACCGAGTACACAGATATCAGCAGAGCTAATAAAGTGTCCATTACATTTATACGAACACACGGACACTTTCAACTTTAATATAGCGCCTAAAACATTGACAACTGCAGCACTGACACAATTTCCAGTGTCTATAATTTCTCAGCAAAAATAATATCACTTGTAAAATCAAGTCATCATAACACATCCCTGAAAAATATGACATGTTTGATATTCCATACTAATGTTCCGAACGGTTTATTCGAGGCAGACACGAACTGAAACTGTGTCCATGTATCGAATTTGTCAGACTCGGTGCTGTTTCGAAGCATTGTTTGACACATACACACAGTAGCCATCTCTACTCTGCAAAACAGCGAGGCAGACAGGAACCGACACTGTATCGACACGGCAAGAAGGCTCTGTATCGAATCGTTCGGGTACGATACTGTTTCGAAGCATTGTTTCGACACATACACACAGTAGCCATCTCTAGACTACACCGGTTGTTGACCTGTACTCATTGACACGGCAGTCATGTGACGTACTGTGTCGGCAGCCATTTGTGTTGATACACATTTTCGACGTATGCTGGACCGACTGAATCACACATTCCATCTACGGTCTGGTTTACATTGGTACGGTTTGTTCATATTAATTATACATCCTTAAAACTAACACGCTATGTTGATGACGTATCGTATCTGTACCCGATATGGCCGATGGGAATATCAGTGTATAATCTCCACAGTATCTGCCAACTTTCTTGACATTACTGTTACTATCACGTCCTTCGGTCTTAATACCTCAGTATACTAAAACACGTCGGATGCCAATAGCTACCTTCTGTATACCTCTTCTCTTCCTCGGGCTAGTCGTGACTCCCTTCCGTTTTCCCAACTTCTCCGCCTCCGCCGTTTATGCCAAAACGACGATGACTTCCACTTCCGAAACAGACTTTATCCGGAACATGTTCTCACGTCTGCCTTCCAACGGGTTCTCCCTTTCTCCTGCCACGAGGCCCTCAACCCCCACCACAAATCTACTTCTGAAAGAGTCTATTTTATCGTGACCTATCACCCTCACAGCACTGAAGTCAAAAAGATCATTGTCCGTGACTTACCTATTCTCCAAGCAGATTCTGTGCCCCAAGATGTGTTCGGTTAGACACCTTTGGTGGCTTATAGACGCCACAAGAACATGAAGAATCTTTTTGTTCACAGCCGTCTCCCAACTGAGACTGCTACACAATTTGGCACACTACCTTGTGGTCGGACACGATGCGCGACATGCAAGCATGTCATCCAAAACTGCAAGGTATCTTTTCCTGAGGCCACTTTCACCATCACCAATAGCTTCACGCGTGAGTCGCGTAATGTCATTTTTACAATCATATGCAAACGTTGCAGTAAAACCTATATTGGCCAAACAGGTAACCGACTTGGGGACAGATTCAACCAACATCTTAATGACATCTCCCAGCAAAAATCCACACCAGTTGTCAAATCACTTTAATGGTCCAGACCACCAAGGTCCTATCGACATCCAGATCACTGCGATCAGATCCTGCTTTTCTGATACTGCCAGCCGAGTTCAGCTTGAGCAACGTCTCATCCATCGCATGGGGTGTCTCAAACCAGGCGGTCTTAACAACTTACACTTCTTTGTATAAGGCCTTTCCACTCCTGTTCTATTTCTCCGTCGAACGCCCTTTCCATATTTTGTTCTAGTTTCTTATGTTTTGATTTAGTTATTTATTTATTTCCAACTCATTCTGTCGTCTTCTATCTCTAGTACTCATTATTATAATACGTTTGGGTAGCTTCTTGTTCAGTTTCGTTTCTCAGCTTCTTAGTATCTACTGTTTACATTCGGAAGTGGCAGCTATTTAATTTGCATCTGGCGCGCTAGGTTTTAGCCGCCTTTAGGGAAGTACCGAGTATTTATATTTATTTTTATTTAGATTCTTAAGTGTCCTATTTAGCGCTCAATTTCTTTCCTTCCCCTGACTAAGGCCGTATGGCCGCAACGTTGGCTATTTTCTTTGTCTTTCGTCCTCGTAAGACGAATCACCTTTTATCGATGGTTTCCCCTTACCTACGCATCGTCAGTAGTGAAACGTCGAAAGCTTGCCTGGTTTGGGCATGTAACTTGTCATGACTTTCTTTCGAAAACGATCCTCCAGAAATGGTTAAGTACATGGGAGCATCAGGCGACCTATTACTCTTAAAGGTCCTACAGGCAGCATGGTGCAACAAGACCATACCAAAGGATTGGGAGTGTCGTGAGAAATTCTAATCCACATATATAAATTAAAACGTAAATGTAAAGCCTAACAAATAAATTTAATAAAAGGAAAGAAGAATGGTAAAGAACAGTGCTGTCACAATGACTGTACTCGAAATCCCCCTTGTTTGCTCCTGCGTCTGCAAATTGTAACGTTTCACGTTCATAGTAAAAGCCTACTGCTTCAATACCCGCCTTCTACGATAAAACATGTGCTGTATTTCTAAGAAAAACCTTGAGATACGCAGGTTGACCTAGATTTAAAATTCCATTCATGTCTTTTTATACACTACGTTACCTAAAACGAAAGACAGATGGACTAAAGATAGAAAGAAGGGAGGGCTGAAAGCAGGGACACATGCAACACTAAACACGCGTCGCGCGATACACAATTGCTGCCATCACGCGTGTAAGGCCACATGCACTAGTTTTTTTCAAATCGACAGTGATAAAAACACTACCCATACCAGAGTTAGGTTTTAAAAACTTGCAAAATTCTTATTAGGAAATATGACATTATACTGGTTTACGTTTGAAAACATGACAGTACCCAGACACCCTAAAGTTTGGAAGTGAGGAGGTAGTAACAGCACGACTATCCTAGAAGAAAATGCATATTGGCTCCATTAAATATATATATTTGGGTTCCTTAGGACTTGCTGACAAATAATATGTTAAACGTTACGCAAATAGTCTAGGAATTAACAAATTATAGCCAAAAGAAAATAGTGAGGGTGTCAGACAACATCAAATTCAGAATCGCTCAGTGGCAGAATTTCACCCCACCATTGTACGGGAAATAGGCTGACATGTTACCTCCTATTTGATTGGCGGAAAATAAATGTAAGGCTAAACACGATTAGTCGGACTATAAATACTACTTCTTTGTTGTTAGGGGAAACGTGAGTAGGGGTACTTTTTTGAAAAGCTGTGTAAACATGGCATGATTGGTTAGACCTGCCAATATAGTCAATTAGAGGCGTCAGGTCAATACCACATTTGCAAATAAACTTACTACAGAATCAGTGCGTTGAGCACCAGTGCATATTTTGCAAAATAAAAGCCTGGGACATCGGCAGATCGAAATTGTGCTATATTCATTGCCGGTCAACGTAATTCTGTGTTATTTCCATGAATTGTGGTAAGCTTGAAATATTTGACATCTTTTAATGAAAATTGAATGTAAATTGATAATTTATGTCTGTATATATGTGTGGTTCAGTAGCGAACATGAGGTAAAGCCTATATAATGCTCCAGCCTGAACAGAAGGTGTCGGAGGATAGTAAAACTACATGGAATTGCCAAACAGTACACTGACACCTATTTTATTGACTAGAAAGAAATAATGCTGGAATTGCAGAGGCGTAGTAACCATTAGGGAGGAATATACTGGTGAAAATTGTTTCAGATGAAGATAGCAGTTGGCCTACCGCTCTGAACTCAGTGTTTGTTATGTATTGTGCTCAGTGTAGAAATAGAGTATAAATTAGTTCTGAAGTAGGAGGTACAACCTTCTTGTTTCAGGGACTGTGGTCCTAAAGCTATTGAGCAGTACCTGGTCAGAGCTTTGCTGAATCCAGAGGCGGACAGCATACTCCTTGGTCCATATAGCTAACAATGAGGTGTCTCCAGAACACAGGGGAGCAATCGAGCAGAGGAGTCTTTTCCTGCCGCCATCACGAAAGTTAAGCATATGTGGCCAGCTGAGCTCAACATTATGTATCCCCATCCTAAACTGACATTGTATAAAATTAAGAGGGGAAATTAATTGTTTTAATGAACGGAACTGAGAACATCTCCAATACTAGTTCCAACAGAAATAAACACTTGAAGTCATGATGACAAATACCAACATAGCTTGAAAAAACAACACCAGTATTACCTCATATTACCACTACACAACTGACACACATAGGATAAGATTAATAAAATATGTCACTACAAGATTCATATTGATAAATTCTGTACATATAACTTGTAATTAAAATTGATTGTGATTCCTGGTTCACTTTGTATTTGAATCAGGACACATATATATTAATGAAAAGTGCTTAATACATATTGATATTTGAAAATTTACCAGTGACTCATCCAAGATAGTCTTATAGAATGTTACATGTGTGTGAGTGTCACAGTGTTGTCAAGTGTGGTGGAATAAATTGACTTGTTTATCTGTCTGTTGTTGTTGTGACTTACACTTCATCATATACATACCCTAGACATTCAACGTAGTCATCACTATATTCAAGAATAATTCTGACTGAGGTATAAATATGTGGTAGCAAGTAAGGTCATCTATAATACACTACCCTTATTAGATATAGATACCCTCACAGCTGATCTCAGTCAGTACACTAAGTCCCCTATAAATATTTATATATCCCACTTTACCACAGGCAGATTGCCATCATAACACCAATTTTCAAAATGGGTGACAATCGACAATGTGGAAACCATAGAGGCATATCCCTTCTCAGTGTCCCTGGTAAAATCTACTCTAGAATCATAGAGCAGAGACTCCGACGCCTAGCTGAGCCACAATTGGATGAGGTCCAGTGCGGATTCCGAGCAAACCGAAGTACTCAAGACCTAATCTTCACACTCAGACAGCTAAGTGAAAAGGCCCTTGAGTATAAGAGTGAGATCCATCTATGTTTCATATATCTGGAAAAGGCGTTTGACAGGGTCCCCTGGAGCAAACTTTGGGATTGTTTGGCAAGGAAGAATATTCCAGCACCTCTGATTCATGCTATACAGAGCTTCTGCAAGTCTTGCAGAAATTATGTGAGGACAGCAAACCATAAGTCAGAAGAGTTCAGGACCACCACTGGGGTAAGACAAGGTGATATCCTATCACCTTACCTCTTCATACTCCTTATGGACGATGTCATCAAGGCATGTAAGGAGAGAACAAGAAAGTATTCAGTGGGGTACTGGAAGATGAGAGAGGTCTATATTTCGGAGCTGGCATTTGCTGATGATGTTGCCCTGATTGCTAAATCAGAGGCACATCTCCAATCCAACCTGCAAGTCTGGAAGGAAGAGCTGGAGAAGAGAGGGATGGTCATAAGCAGCTCTAAAACAAAATCCATGGTGATATCACGAGAAGAAAGAAAACATCAGATTAAGTTGGGAGAACAGGTCCTGGAGCAGGTCGACCACTTAAATATCTCGGAGCTATTATAGACCGAAAGGGAGGCATCAAAGAAGAGTTGGCCACTCGAAAAGTAGCGGCTGGGAGACTTTTTCAGGCGATAAATCGTGGATTCCTCAGCAAGAAAGAGGTTGGTAAGAAAACGAAGATGGCTGTATACCGCTCCACCTATGTCCCAGTCTTGACATATGGATGCGAGTCGTGGGCAATGACTACAACCCACAAAAGCCAGATCCAAACCTCAGAAATGAGGTATCTGAGGAAAGTGGTTGAAGTAACAAGAAGAGACATGGTCCGCAACCAGACGATCCGTCAAGGCCTAAAATCTCATCCGCTGCAGACCCAAATAGAACAGTCCCAACTAAGATGGTTTGGCCATGTCTGCAGAATGAAGGAAGATCGGCTACCAGGACAAGCATGGGAAACAAAGAGCCAGGGATCCAGACCTCCAGGACGACCCAGAGTCCGCTGGGAGGACAACATTAGACAATCTGTGAAGGACCGAGGACTAGAATGGAACCAGGCCAGGAAGAAGACAGCTGATAGAATGGTCTGGCGCTCTCTCTTCCAAACCTCTACACCTCACGGTAGAAGGGGAACGACTAAGTAAGTAAGTAAGTAACAGTCGAAGGTAAACGGAGAAGAGGAAGGCAAAGAAAATCCTGGGCTGATAACATCAAAGGATGGGCAGGGCACGGTTTTTCCATACTTGTACGCATTGCTGAGGATAGAGAGCAGTGGAGGACCCTGTCTGCTGATGCTTCCACTATGGCACCCCTACGACCCATGACGGGTTACGGGTTGAGATGAGATGATGATTCATCGAATATCAGTGTACTAGGGGCCGACATTTTGGTCATGTGGCTGTAATTACGTACAATGTATGTCGTTGTGGCATTATACGGTTACGTACGAGGTAATATATGTAAAAGTGAAGTTATATTGTTGTGTCATTTTTTATGGCTTTGTTAGGGGAAAAGGGGGGGGGGGGGCCGTGCCGGATTAGTTTGGGTGGGGGATGTTGTTGGCGCACTAGTGCAGAGCTGTTGGGGTTAGGTCAATGTCTACATTTTCGTTGCTTGATGACATTTTTAGGGGCGGGAGTGGGCGCCGGCTAGTGTTGGGGGGGAGGGGGGGGCGCAGCGAGGGAGTTCTGGAAAGAGGTGAGGAAGGTGCTGGATAAGGTTGGGGTTTGGGTGGCGGCACTGGCGGTAGAGCTGTTGAAGTTAGGTATATGTCTGCATTTTCGTTTCATGATTACATTTGGAGAGGGGGGTGGGGGTGGCCGTTAGGGTTGTGGAAAGGTGGGGGAAACTGGAACGGAGCGAGAAGGTTTGGGTTGATTTCTGCATTTTCTTTTGCTGGATGGCATTTGATGAAGGCGGAGGGTGCCGTTTAGGCTTCGGGGGGATGGGATGGGTGGCAGAACTGGGGCGGAGCGGGGCTGAGGTTAGGTCTGTGTCTGCATGTTCTTATCTGGATGACATTTTTGAGAGGTGAGAGGGTGTCGTGAGAAGAATTTATTAACATTTAGACATTATATATCGTACTTGTAACCTTTCAGAAGTTGACCGGGATATTTTTCCTGAACGAGTTGCCAAGCAATACGGTTACGTGTCCGGTTCAATTGCTTACTTACTTACTTACTTAGTCGTTCCCCTTCTACCGTGAGGTGTAGAGGTTTGGAAGAGAGAGCGCCAGACCATTCTATCAGCTGTCTTCTTCCTGGCCTGGTTCCATTCTAGTCCTCGGTCCTTCAAAGATTGTCTAATGTTGTCCTCCCAGCGGACTCTGGGTCGTCCTGGAGGTCTGGATCCCTGGCTCTTTGTTTCCCATGCTTGTCGTGGTAGCCGATCTTCTCCCATTCTGCAGACATGGCCAAACCATCTTAGTTGGGACTGTTCTATTTGGGTCTGCAGCGGATGGGATTTTAGGCCTTGACGGATCGTCTGGTTGCGGACCATGTCTCTTCTTGTTACTTCAACCACTTTCCTCAGATACCTCATTTCTGAGGTTTGGATCTGGCTTTTGTGGGTTGTAGTCATTGACCACGACTCGCATCCATATGTCAAGACTGGGACATAGGTGGAGCGGTATACAGCCATCTTTGTTTTCTTACCAACCTCTTTCTTGCTGAGGAGTCCACGATTTATGGCCTGACAAAGTCTTCCAGCCGCTGCTTTTCGAGTGGCCAACTCTTCTTTGATGCCTCCCTTTCGGTCTATAATAGCTCCGAGATATTTAAAGTGGTCGACCTGTTCCAGGACCTGTTCTCCCAGCTTAATCTGATGTTTTCTTTCTTCTCGTGATATCACCATGGATTTTGTTTTAGAGCTGCTTATGACCATCCCTCTCTTCTCCAGCTCTTCCGTCCAGACTTGCATGTTGGATTGGAGATGTGCCTCTGATTTAGCAATCAGGGCAACATCATCAGCAAATGCCAGCTCCAAAATATAGACCTGTCTCATCTTCCAGTACCCCACTGAATACTTTCTTGTTCTCTCCTTACATGCCTTGATGACATCGTCCATAAGGAGTATGAAGAGGTAAGGTGATAGGATATCACCTTGTCTTACACCAGTGGTGGTCCTGAACTCTTCTGACTTATGGTTTGCTGTCCTCACATAATTTCTGCAAGACTTGTAGAAGCTCTGTATAGCATGAATCAGAGGTGCTGGAATATTCTTCCTTGCCAAACAGTCCCAAAGTTTGCTCCAGGGGACCCTGTCAAACGCCTTTTCCAGATCTATGAAACAAAGATGGATCTCACTCTTATACTCAAGGGCCTTTCCACTCAGCTGTCTGAGTGTGAAGATTAGGTCTTGAGTACTTCGGTTAGCTCGGAATCCGCACTGGACCTCATCCAATTGTGGCTCAGCTAGGCGTCGGAGTCTCTGCTCTAGGATTCTAGAGTAGATTTTACCAGGGACACTGAGAAGGGATATGCCTCTATGGTTTCCACATTGTCGATTGTCACCCTTTTTGAAAATTGGTGTTATGATGGCAATCTCCCAATCCTTTGGTATGGTCTTGTTGCACCATGCTGCCTGTAGGACCTTTAGGAGTAATAGGTCGCCTGATGCTCCCATGTACTTAACCATTTCTGGTGTTATACCATCATGCCCTGCTGCTTTGCCCATCTTGATTTTCTCTAGTGCTGCCCTCAGTTCTTCCATCTTTATGTCATCTTCACCATCATTGGTTTTCTCTTCTGTGCTAGTGATTATCATTTCTGATGCTTCACCATGCTCACCATCCAGGAGTTCTGAGAAATATTCTTTCCATCTTTCCATTACTTCCTTTGGGGCAGTAAGCAATTTGCCTTGCTTGTCCTTTATAAATTTGAGAGGACATTGTTTTTCCTTCCTCATGTTCTTTAGGGTCTTATAGAACAATTTCTGGTTTTCTTGTGCATCTTTTTCTAGCTTTTCTCCAAATTCTTCCCAGGACTTCTGTTTTGCTGCTAGCACTTTGTTCTTTGCTTCTGTTCTGAGTGTCACATATTCTCTATATTTTTCCATTTGTCCTGTTGTGTTTTTAGCTCCTAAGTATTGTTTCCATGCCATTTCTTCTCTCTTATTTTCTCTTTGACTTCCTCTGTCCACCAAGGTGTCCTCTTTCTCTGGTTCCCAAGTCGGACTTCACCGCATGCTTCTGCAGCAGCTGTCTTTATGATATCCTTGAATTTATTCCAGAGGGTTTCCAAGTCATCAGGTATTTCTTCTGTGTTGCTCACTGCTGTAGCAATAAGCCCCTGATATCTGGTCTTAATTTCTGGCTCTCTCAGCTTGTAGGTCCTAATGCTCATTTCTCCTGCTCGTTTACTTGGTTTCTTGCGTGATATTGGGCAGTTCCTAGGCTGAGCAACTCTTTCAGTTGTTCGTTTGATTGTTAGCAGGTAGTGATCACTTCCAATCTCTGGCCCCCTCCAGACTCTTGCATCTCGGACATATCTGAATGAGCTTCTCCGAACAATGGCATAGTCGATCACTGACTTCTCATTCTTGGTTGGTTCACATCTAGTGTATGCATGTATGCGCTTATGGGGGAACTTTGTGTTTGTAATGATCAGATTCTGCTCACTGCAGAATCTAAGGAGTCGCTTTCCATTGTCATTGAGAGTATCTTCTCCATATCTTCCGATAACTCCACCCCATCTAGCATGGTCATTTCCAACTCTGGCATTAAAATCTCCGAGCATGATAACTTCATCTAGGCAGTCATCCACTGTCCTTTGAAGCAGCTCGAAGAATTCCTCCTTGACCTCTGCTCTCTCATCCTCATTTGGCCCATACACTATGACCAGGTTGACTATGGTTTCTCCTTCTTTTAGTTTTACAACCATAATGCGCTCCGAGACAAAGTTCCATCCCTTGATACTATCTTTTTGATTTTGGGCCACAATGCAACCCACGCCCCCTTTAGCTCTTTCAGATATGGGTACACCACTGTAGAGCAACGTGTTGCCATCGAGATCCATGACTCCTTGTCCTTTTTTCTTCGTTTCCGTTATAGCCAGGATTTCTAGTTTTGCTTTCCTCATCTCTTCCACCAGCTCCTCTTCCTTCCCATTTATACTTCTTGTGTTCCAAGTTCCATAAGTCGTAGTCTGTAGTCCGTTCCAGTTCGTCGCCTTTAGAATCAGTCCGGTTTTCTCTCTTGTATTGCTCGTAATCATAGTTTAAGACAAACAGGTGATTGGCCTGTTGTGCCTTTGCATGGTGGAGGGGCTGCCTCCTTACGGCCTCCATGCAGGCCGCCCTCCTCCTTTTTCATCCGGGCTTGGGACCGGCATAGGCGGAGTTCGGTTCAATTGCGTTCGGGCGAAATCGCGGACTTTGTTCGACTGTCCTTCCCATCAACCCATATATTACACATTTCGTTTCATTTCATATGCTTTTATTTATTAATGATATTACAATTTTTTTGAAGGAGATGTTAGCATTGTTACATTCGTTTGTAAGTCTACAGTTCTAGAATAACATTGCCTTCATTAGGCTAGCTACCTAGGAAGTATGAACACCTGGAGAATGTGATATTTTCTTATATTTTTTTTTATTGTATTTTTTTTATTATTTTGTATATTTAACATTATTTAAGTATTATAATTAATTAATGTTAAATATACAAAATTAAAAACAATCTTAACAACATATGGAAATAAACTCAGTACAGCACAAATACCAAATTAAGATTATACGAGAGCTGCGTATTTTCTGTACTTTTGTATGGTTCAGAGTGCTGGAGAGTTTGTATGGTTCAGAGTGCTGGAGAGTTTGTATGGTTCAGAGTGCGGGAGAGTTTGTATGGTTCAGAGTGCTGGAGAGTTTGTATGGTTCAGAGTGCTGGAGAGTTTGTATGGTTCAGAGTGCTGGAGAGTTTGTATGGTATAGAGTCCGGACAAGGAAATGTCATAATTATCCTCATTGCACACAACCTGCCTAAGAAAAATTCTTCCAATTTTTTGGAT
The DNA here is from genome assembly GCA_024509875.1 of Oreohelix idahoensis. Taxonomy (NCBI): domain Eukaryota; kingdom Metazoa; phylum Mollusca; class Gastropoda; order Stylommatophora; family Oreohelicidae; genus Oreohelix; species Oreohelix idahoensis. The sequence continues at coordinate 572,595 of JAMPIV010008719.1, forward strand.
GAATACCATCTCCAACCAGGAACTGCTTACACGGTGCAGTGAAAAAGGCATGCACACTATCTCTGCAGGCAGACTCTGGGCCTGGGTTGGCCATGTCCTCAGAAGGGACCCTGAGACTATCACCCAGAACTGCTATGTTATGGACCCTAGAAGGACGGCGAAAGAGAGGCAGACCAAAGACAACAGTGGTGGCTGAGATGCAAAGAATGAATCGGAAATGGGGCACTGCACGAAGGATGGCCACCGACCGAGCAAAATGAGGACAGTTTGTTGCTGCCCTACAAGACGCGACTTCTAAGGATCCAAGAGGAAGAAGCATTATATATTTTTCCATTTCACTATACAGACAGCCCTCGACTTACGACATGTTTCTATTCCTAACTCCGTCGTAAGTCGAAGCGGTCGTTAGTCGAATCACCCTTTAAGTGTATTGACTTATTACATATTTCCAAGTCCGTATTTCATCATATCATTTGTTAAAGTCATACACTTTGCAATAAATAAAAAGGTTAAAATCAAAGATATAACATCACAGAGCAATCACTGTAACATAAAGCTTATAAGAATACTATTAAAAACTGCTGGCACGAAATGTGGTACACGACAGCCATAAACACAAATCTGTAACATCTGTCTACATAAATACAAACACACTCAAACAAAAATCAGTAATTAGATCAAGACAGCCATTAGTGGATGCACTCGTCCGCTTACTAGACATGATTGGGGAAACAGTACACACAATAATAACTCAAATGAACAATGACGACTGGTGCATGAAGTTTGATGAAGTGATAGCACGTCCAATGGAAATTAATGTTTATTACGGCGTTGCCACTCTAAATTTAAAACAGAAAAAAAGCTAATTATCGGCGACATGGGATATTTTGCGCGTTTTTGGGCTACTTTAGGCGATTTTTGGCAGATGTGGGACGAAATCTATGAGGCATTCTTCAAGAAATGAAGGAAAATGACACTTAGACGGAACCAAAATAACCTAGATCTAGGTGAATCCACCTTGGAGTGGCAACGCTGATTTATTGTCAAACCCAGTCGATGTTTTTAAGTTGAGAGCAGTAGACCTCGTCTGTGAGCATTTTGACAATATCCCAAGCCATAACTGCCCCCTAGAACATGAAAAATAAAACGGCTTTGGTTGAAAACCTACAACAGAAAAAAATGTTTTTGAACAATTTTCCCACTATTTAATTTTTAATTTAATTTGTTGTGGCCGTTGTAAGTCGAGTCGTCGTAAGTCGCGTACATCGTAAGTTGCGTAAGTCGAGGACTATCAGTACTTTGTGTTCTATCTCTCCTCTGTCATTGAGATAATATTCGTACATTGCATTTTAATTTGTTTGACCGCATTTGTAGTTGTATTGTGTAAGTGTAATTATCAGTATCAATTTGTAGGTTAATTAATTTTGACCGACGTTATTATAATATTGTATTTTCACAAGAATTGTGGCTCGTAACAACAAGTGCATCAGCTGGTGACCTTGCTTCAGTCATTCTCACAACTTAATTTATTTTGTGCCATCCTGAGTGTCTGTAATTCCCGTTTCCAGGATTTTTCACAGCACAAGTACAGGATTGATAAATTGTGCATTTCTCTGTTTTCATAACACTGTGTAAGCAGTTCTCTTGATGTTTCATTGTGCATTGTTGTTAGTTTGTGCTTTATATTAGTATGTTGTAATATTTCTAATGTTTGCAAAATTCATTCTGTAGGTAATTTAGGCAGTGCATGCCTGTGGTTTAATACAACCCTGCATAACTGATTAAAAAAGGATCCCGTTACACGCCCTATAGAGGCATATTGGGAATATGGTGTTAGGCCCATATTTTCTCGACCGTCGGCACACTAGGGATGATGTGGTCGGCATCACGCTGGCCGCCTTAACCTTCCCAGAGTTTCTGTTGTACCAATTTGGGGCTGGGTCCACCCGGGAGCCGTTTACGGCCTAAAAAGATCCCACCTCATCTGGGGATCGAATCATAGACCACTGAGCTAGGAAGCCAGTGATAACTAATTAAGCTATATATATATATATATATATATATATATATATATATATATATATATATATATATATATATATATATATATATATATATATATATATACAAATTCGCATGACTCTTTATCCATGTCCAGTGCCTCCACTATGGGTGCTCTTGAAGTTAGTCTATCAGCTCTTTCATTGCCGCATACTCCTGCATGACAAGGACAGTAGATCCCCATCAGTTCCTGAAGATTTGAGGATGCTATAGGTGCTTTCCATTCATGCCGGAGCCATCTATTTTGTACCTTCGAAGCATGGACTGAGAGTCTGAGGCAATAACTGCCCTGGTTGAAGAAGTTTCAGACAGCCGCCTCAGGGCTGCAGTAGATGCCTCTGTTTCCATTCTTAAGCTGGAGGTTGTTGTCATGTAAGCTCCGTTTTCTTCAGTGATGACCCTGCCAATTACTGAAGCTGAAAAGCATCATCCTGATTTCTCACCTCGTAGTATAGACCCATCAGTGTACACAATGGCATCATCATCCCCGGCATGGTCATTTATCAGCTGATTAATTTCCAACTTTGCTTTCCCGTTGCCCCACGATCTGCTCTCCCTGCCAAAGCTGATAATAACTTGCTGGTAGTTTGTCCAGTTCTCACCTGACTTACTCTACTCTTTCGCATTTGAATATATGTTCAACTGTGGTCACCTGCCCACCTTCGAGATGTACTAATGATTTCCGTGTATGTCCCTCGCCTGCTTTCTCAAGTCATTTGTACAATTAAGAGTAGATGGTAAACCGATATTTGATTAGGACTGCGCTGATTTGCCTGCTCTCAGAAAGTCTGACTTTGCTGTTCGCCTTTACACTTGCCAGATCTTTTGTAGCAACTTGTTCATTTAGTGCTTTGTTGTGTCGCCATGAGTACCGCTTTTGTCCTAGCAACAACGTGCAACAACCTCCAGCATGAGAATGGAGGTAGAAGCAGTTACTGCTGCCTTGATGGGTGTCAGAGACTTTATTAACAAAGGCAGTTATTGTATCAGACTCACAGTCCATGCTTCGAAAGGTCCAAAATGGTTGGCTTCGACATGAATGGAAAACCTCCATAGAAGCATCGAATCTTAAAGAACTGATATGGATCTACTGTCCTGGTCATTCCGGGGTACGTGGCAATGAAAGGTGCATTGGCCATGGATAAGAAAGAAATACTGAGGGCAATCCATGTTTGTCTATTACAGAATGACACTGCAATCGATGAATCATCAAGGCTAAGATTGCTGGAATTAGGCATCAATCGTAAGACCAGCAGGGATGGACGTATAAGAGGACGCATCCGCCGTGTATACAACCAGTGCGCAACAGGAACAATTAGCATTCATACCCTTTAACATTTGCTGAGGGAGACTGAGCACCTAGTTGTTTGCCTGGAGTGCAATGACTTCGATTCTGATTAACATTAACATTAACAACTTGCACGCTTTGAGCACATGTTCCAGTGGTTGCTTCTCTTTGCACAGGGGGCACTGAGTGTCCTCGAATTTCCCTTTGTCACAAGCTTTGTGGACGACGGTAGGAGACCAAGCATCGATCTGTAGTGAAGCTAAGTCTAAGAGATGCCATTTGTTATATATCGTTTATTGTCTAGGACCTCTGCAGAGCTTCTTCCAATGTAGTTCTTTGACCTTGTTGGCTTTGAGCTCGTTGCACTGTTTTTTGCACCCTCTTATCATTCTCACTTCTCAGATTTCCCAAATTAATATTATCTCTGTGTTCCTGCTTTGACGCTTTGGACCTCAAGCGGATGTCACCATGGTCAAATCACCGACTAGTAATCTGCGTGTGTCCGATTACCTTCTTTGTTTGAGCGTTTTCCACTGGAATTTCGGTTGGGAAATCAGCGTGTGTTGAAAATGTAAAATTCGGAGTTCAGTTTCAGGCTATTGTGACATTATTTTGGGTCGATCTCTGCTACACTACGGCAGTAATCAGTTAAATTTGTTGCACTGACTAATTACGTGCTTTTAAACGGTCGTCACATCTTTCGTTCTGGGCTATGTAGCAGATTTTTGTGTTTTCATATATTCTTTCACCCCTGTCAGTAATAATTCGTCTTGTCTGTTTACGTGATCATCCCTGCAGAGAGAGTAGACAGGTGATGCAATATTGACCGACAACCATGTTGGTTAATCTCGGGTGTGGCCGACATCAGACTACAGAGTAGCATTAAAATCGTCCAACGCATTTGCTTATTTGCTGATAAGACCAGTGTGCATTCTTCGCCAAGATGGTACCACGCTGAAAGTTTGATTGCCACTACGGGGAGATAACTTATTTGTCATCGAACAGGCATGACAAAATCGTTTCCTGTGCGACTAATTACCAACGTATTACTTGCGATACAAGTAAGATATTGTATTTGTAAACATTGCGGAGAAGGCAATCGGATGTTTTATTACCATATATAGGAGAGGGGACCTCTGCATTACGCGCAGAATTTTTCCTACGTGAAAATTTTTTGAATTACCCCCAAAAAACACGCATGTTTGAAACGATTGGCACTCTGCTAAGCATCGCAACAAACAAATGCATGGGAAGACATGCAATATAACCTGTCTTTTTTTCAAGTTTAGTTCGCTGTGAGAATCGCTTGCCAAGACGACAACCAGACCTTGCCAGAAGTTAGAATGAAGATTCTTATATCGGACCGGACCATTGTTTGAGCAATTTTGAGGACTTCAGAGCCCAGAATAAACTCGATCAACTTAACAAGGACAACCGGAATCTGAGGAATCTAATACACGGAGTCGTAGTGGGAATTCATTGTTAACATAACAACACCCCAGAAACGTGTAAAAAGGCATCTGCTAGTGCCTTAACTTTATTCCTCTGAGCAAACAGTCTGTGAGCCAAGTTTGGCGTAAGTTATACATTTTACATTCTATATTTTTCATTACTAACATGTGAACTAATATGTATAAATTGTCATGTGAATATTAGTATGTGAAAATTGCCAGCGGATGTCCAAGTCATTTGAGACTGGCAACCTCATCATATAGAATGATGATTTCATGTGTGACTGCTTTATTGCAAGTTTCGTACATAGAACTAAAAGCATAGGTAGTCCCAAGTTCCATGTGGAGCAGGGAGGGAAAGATGTCTTAAACCAATATAGGTGTAAATGTAAACATCTTCTATCTATACTATTACCATTTACATTTAAATGTAAAGAAAGTTTTCTCTCGAGAGATTAAGCTTAATTCTCATCGACGGTAAAATTTGAGGTAAATGGGATGGTGATATAGGAAGATGGGGACGCATAAGTATGTGTCGGGAAACGCAATACTCACAGGGTATTCGTTTCTATTCTTTTACAATACTATTTGATGGTACCAGCTGAGGGTTCGTAATCTCTGGAACAAAGTGAGGGTAGAAGTGGCCTGACGTAGAGTTAGACACTATCATCAGAGGATCTTAGAGATGCGGGACCCGCTTTACAGTTACTCCCTGATCTTACTTGCAACGTGCTGCGCCTTTAATCTTGACCAGAGACGCGAGAACTCCAGTGACCTATCTGCACAGAACCCAAAAACCCAGCGGGAGAAGAAACTACCATTTGAGCTAAGTCAAACCTAAAGGTGCCAGATGACTTCTCACAAAAAACACCATACCATCACACAATGATGAGTATTTTCTGTTAAAGATTATTCAATTTTTTAAACTGTTATAACTTAGTTGATTATTGAATTTATTGTTTGTAAATATTCAAATTTAACGTCGATTTAATCATTTTGAATGTACTGCATGTTTGTCTCAGTAAGTTTACTAAATACACTCTAAACATAGCTAACCATAATAATAATAATCTCACTGAGTAAATCAGGGTGGGGGCTTGAACGAGCTGAAGTTAATAATTGCTTAATTTTTCACAAAAGGCGACAGATCAATATATAAGTTAACAATTGCCCTGCCCAACGCAGCATTGTTCTTGACATGAAATATCTTATGAACACACCCTTGAGATAGAAGCATCGTTATCCTTCTATCTACAACTCTGCCAAGAGTAATCTTGTGCAAGGTAGACACCTTTGAAGACCCAGATTAGATACTCTCGAGTTTTGGCCACTGTTGGACCACCACTACTGCAAAGCAGGGGAGGCAATTCCGTGACAGCTATGTTCCACTATTATGTATGGTAGGAATATCTGGTATTCAGATCACAACCATTTGGTTGAACAAATATGTGCATAAAAGTCGAGAATACGCTATGTACACAATGACAGATATCTTGTATTGTAAAATAAATAAGTGAAGTTCAATATGAGCACCTTTTAAACATGTCTAGGATAATAACTGGACCAAAGATCGTATCGCTCTTAAACGGCTGTCATGTTTAGCTAATGTATTTTGGTGACCTCCAGACGTATTAGCATGATCAAACAGAACTAATTCTATTAAGTTGACTTGCGTTGTAACGTAAAAAAATTGCCCTTTCTGTATGCCAATGAAACACTGCTCCACACACACTCGTTGTGTTTTTCAGTGTTCAACTAATGTCGATTGGGGGTCGTAGTGGCTAAGAGGTATGGCCTGCGCCTCTATTTATAGAGGTACCGGGTTCAATTCCCAGTTTAAGGAACATTTTTATGGATATTTTTTTTTCAGAACCAGTGGTCCTAATTATGTCTTCTGCGTAGTAAGATCGGAATGCCTAGCCTTCTCGGAAAAGGGCGGAAAAATAGGAGGTCCCATGTGCAAGTTGCGCACGTTAAAAATCCCCAGGCAATTGGAAATCGTAAAGAGTAGGCCTATCAGGCCGTTGCCCTGGCAAAATTTAAAAGCTAGAAACTTATCCACCACAAAAAATATTTATAGAATGTGTGATTCCTTTATACACACATTTGGATTCTAACCCGTGCTTCAGAGTTCATGCATTGTGCTGAGATCCTCCTTGTGTGATCTAACGGAGGGGATCGGAGCACTGATGGAGTAGTCCGTGGGCAATGAAGATAGTCCTTAAAACCAAACCAACTAATGTTGCATGGAGACCATCTAAGGCTGCCGTGTGCATCACAGGAGCTGTGGGGATCTCCATGAGCAAAACTGAGCTTTCTCAAGATCTTTCTTGATAAAAACAAATCAAGTTTCAGAGTATATGAAATTTAGATTCAGTGCAGTCAACATGCAACTTTCATCTCAGTCAACATGCAACTTTCATCTCAGTCAACATGCAACTTTCATCTCAGCCAACATGCAACTTTCATCTCAGCCAACATGCAACTTTCATCTCAGCCAACATGCAACTTTCATCTCAGCCAACATGCAACTTTCATCTCAGTCAACATGCAACTTTCATCTCAGCCAACATGCAACTTTCATCTCAGCCAACATGCAACTTTCATCTCAGCCAACATGCAACTTTCATCTCAGCCAACATGCAACTTTCATCTCAGCCAACATGCAACTTTCATCTCAGCCAGACAATTTTCTTTTACAAATCCATGCTCAGAGCTGTAGAAACATTCAAACTAAATGATATTTTACCGCATGTTAACTTCACTTCTTCAAAATCGTGTTGCTATCTTACACAGCTTACGAATAAAGTAAATGTTAGTAAACAAGCTTGAACGTTTTTACTTTGAACATGCAATAAATATATTTAATCCTGGGATAACTGCAGTTTTTAACGCCGGTGGGAGCGGGCTAGTTCAAAGTTTTCTTAGCTTAAAAAATTAATTTAATTTTACACCCTCCGTATTCTAGAGATGTATCAAATCACCCATTTCTGATCTTCTGGCAGTCGCGATCGGCCTCTTCGTGAACCTTAACGTAACGCCTGATATCCAAAGGTGACACTACTGTTCAGCCAACTAAGTGTTATTATTCTACACAGAAGAGCTGAATATAACGAACTCAGGCTATTATAATTTGTGTCTGAGTTTTGTAGTGATATGACTACTTCATCATTATCATTATTTTTTTTTTTTACAGACTGCAACTGGTCCCGTTGCAAGAAGCCTCCACCAAACATTCACATGCTCTTTCAGCAGTTGTTTGTGTAGCATATTATTTTATATTATGAGGTTGCCAGCCTCATGTACCTCATGTTAGTCACAGTAATATAATCGGCGTCCGATTGGCAGAGTAGTTACAAAGTTCTTCTCTTGCAGCAAAGGTGTCGGGTTCCAAACACGGTGTCGTCACGCTCTATTCTACCCAAACTGTAAATGGGTTCGTGACTCTGCTCTTGAGTTAGGGAAGGTAAAGGCAATGAGGAAGGGAACTGGTCTATCCATATCTCGAAGCTGGACCTAGTATAGTGAAGTCTCTAACACGTTACTACCATGTGGAAATATCTGCTGTGGGACTACCGTTACCTGTTAGTACGATATGACTGTAAGATCAGTAGGCCAATTCTTGATTAGCCTCATCTGATACACCTGGGAAGTATGATTATGCTTTGCTAAAATTATGTTTGATCAACATACGTGTCAGTTGCTTTGGTTTAATTTCAAGGACCTTCATCATTGAACACGGACATCTCTATTAGTGCTCCGATCTCCTTCCTTAGACCACAGAAGGAAGATCTCAGCACAGTTCTCGAACTCCGTAGCTCCGGCGAGGATCCAAATATGTGTGTCCAGGAGTCACACATGCTATAAATATTTCGTAATTTGTAAATTTTGCCTATGCAGTGGCCGTAGTTTCAGTTTTAGCTGGTCATGATAAAAGGGTGCCGAGAAAGGCTTATGTCTTCTGCTTCGTAGGCCAGAAATCTCAGTGTGCACTGTCATACATTACAATTGTATGTCTTCTGCTTCATGGGCCAGAAATCTCAGTGTGCACTGTCATACATTACAATTGTATGTCTTCTGCTTCGTAGGCCAGAAATCTCAGTGTGCACTGTCATACATTACAATTGTAAACCTTGATCTGATGTTACTGTTTATTTATTTATTTTTTAACAATTGTCCATGAATAGGAAACTAGTCCCTTATGTACGGAATACCCGGCTCAACCCCATGTGGGTTATAATTCGGGTATAAGGTGTACTTTATGCTATATAGCACAATATATTTCGTCGATCTAGTACTGGTTTATTCCATCTACACTTCAGCTTGGTTTGAGAAAAACACGTTCAAAGTTATTTTTAAAACTAAATGAAAAGAATGATATATCATATTAAAATAAAGTATCGCTTGATAATTTAAACTGTTAACTGTAAGATATTGTGTAAGATGAAAGATTAAAACTTTATGATGCCAATTTATGACCTCAGGTCAATTTTGGCCAAAAATAGATGATGGAATAAAGCAGTACTGAAGCAAAATTGGCTCCTAAATATAATCACAATAAGGAAGCTGAAATTCTTCGGTCACATAAAAAGATATAATAGTCTGGAAAAATTGGTAATGGAAGGCATAGTTGCTGGGAAAAGAGGAAGGGGACGACCTAGACGACAGTGGATCCAAGACATCACAGAGAGTCTGAACTTGTCTTTGGCTGATGCCCAAAATCGTTATGCGTTCAGAGAAGTCGTAATGGAGACAACGTTCTGGAGAGAATACGTCACATGATGATGAAGCAATATGTTACGTCTTCTACGATGCAATTTCGGATGTGTTATGTTATCGTGTTTAACAATCTCTTTAGTGTACAACAATGTCTCCCATCCATGATGATGGCTAATCTGAACGAACAAACGAAAGAACTTTATTTCCAAGGGGTTGAGAACTGGGAATGCAAAACTAACGGACTAACTTATGAACACTTAGAGAGGCACGCGATGGTGAAAACTGAATCCTCCCCAAATGTGAATACTGCCACCTCCAACTCGGTTGTGCTGACGAACACAGCAATCTGCAAAGCGCTCTCCACACCGTCGCCAAATCCGCATACGTCCATCAGCAAAGGATATGTTGAATCTGCTCTCGTTTGTGAATAGGACAGCATTCCACTGCAGTCTAGTCCATCTGACATGTTGCTCTGCCCATTGCAGGCGCTGCTGACGATGTCTGTGAGTCAAGTTTGGCCCAACATAAGGTCGTCTTGCAGTAAGGCCTGTATCTCTGAGTAGTCGTATGACTGTCATTCGAGAGACTTGCCCACGTCTACCCACTATTGCTCTTGCTGTTTGACTTGCCGGGAGAGAACGATTCCTTAGGTGACTCAGCACAATATGACGATCTTGCGCAAGGGTAGTAACTCGTGGTTGGCCACTCCGAAGTCTATCCCGGGCACTGCCAGTGGTTCCGTAACGTTCATTGAGACGTACAATAGTGCTGTGGTGGCAATTCGTTCTTCTGGCAATGGCCCGCGAGCTCATCCCAGTCTCCAACATACCAATGGCTCGTTGGCGGTCGTTTTCAGATAGTCGTGACATTTCAAGCACATGTACTGGGTCTTTTGTTTCAACGGCCTTTTTATACCGAGTATACTGCCACAAAGCGTACACATTTTCAGGGTCATAGCTGTTGGGAATCGTGTTGCACGTGTAACTTTCATTGTTTTCATGTAGTCTGTACACAAACCCGTGGGTTGAATCATGCACTTTCCATTCCAGCAGCCATTCGCTCTCTACCTCATGACAAACACGGGGAAAATCCATTCCCACACTTTTTTTCCAGCTTCTCGGCATCAGTATATATAATAGTGGTGCGTTTTTTATGTGCTTCAGTATATATATATATATATATAATAGCTAGCGATTTTAACACACGTCAGCTTTTACGGCTGCACGAGAAAATTGTTTGCAGAAATAATGATGCAAGTGCTCGGTAACTGAATGTCACGTTAATGAATGAGTTAACCTTGCATCTGGTTCACATTGCTGTTTCTATGTTACAATAAGAACAGCTGGTATTCTGAATTACGAACTTATGCATTGTTTTTCTGCACAATTCTTCATATAAAATGTAGCTACTAAGATAGATTTACGTCTTATTAGTACTGCTTTAGGTCATCTCAACCTTTGCTTGGTTTGAGAAAAGCGCGTTTACAGTTTTTCGGTAACTAGTTGAAAAGAAGGATATATCATATTAAAATGAAGTTTCCTGTGATAATCCAAACAGTTGCTTGCAAGATTGTGTGTGGAATGATAGATTAAATATTATGATGTCCCTTGATGATCTGTCACGGATTGCCTCCCCTGCTTTGCAGTAGTGGTCCAACAGTGGCCAAAACTCGAGTATCTAAACTGGGTCGTCAAAGGTGTTTACCTTCGCACAAGATTACTCTTGGCAGAGATGTAGATAGAGGTGTATTGACGCTTCTATCCGGAGACTTCACAAGATAATTCAGAAGTCAAGAACCATGCGGCTTAGCGCTTAGCAATGGTTAACTTATATCTGTCCGTCGCCTTTTGTGAAGGATTTAAACAATGGTTTTTAGCCCGTTTAAGCCCCCAGCTGAGTTAATTCAGCGAATTTCCTCTTATAATGGTACAGCTCTTTTTAGAGGTATATATATATATATATATATATATATATATATATATATATATATATATATATATATATATATATATATATATATATATATATATATATATATATACTTATTGATAAGGGTGGATTTGGTGATGTTTGCTGGCCACTATGAACGTTGCAGTAGTATGTCCAAATCGTTGCTAAAATGTAGTTAAATGTCTGGTACCACCCCTATCTACACCAGGTATATAAGAGTCTGAAGTGCAAGGTGTCTTAACTGGTTTGTTGTTGTTGTTGTGGGTGAAGATGGAAAGAAACTTCACAGATCTACAAAAACATGAGGTATGACGTGGAAGTCATAAAAGTGCGAAAACTGCTGCGGACGTTTCCATCATTTATTTGGACGCCACAAGCACAGATAATGTTACATCAATCATAGACATCAATAGTTCAATGTATTCAGCATTCTAAAGCTTCTTCATGAATCTGCATCAAAATCCTGCAACTGTGTTAGCTGCATATCATCAATGTTCATTAAATAATAATCAATACTCCTCTGATGCTGGCAGATCAGATGTACAAGATAAGTCTATTATTGTCCGCACGAGAATAGCATTTCAGGAGTACAGGTCAAGCTGACCTTTATAGCATCCCTAAGTCTAACCCTCGACATAGGTGCAATCGCTGGCGTAGCGAAAAATCCTAGAACATAATAATTGTTCCCTGGGCCTAGAGCGACCCGTGTATATTTATATATATATCTCAGGTATAAAGATACCGGTGGTGAAATTTCCTAGTAAAAGGACCTCTCCATTCTGTAACACACAAGCGAGCAGAGATCGACAAAATGTCTAACATCTAGGTAGATCATAGAGTTCAGTAAAGGAGGTATTACCTTTCTTCAGAATCAACACCACAAAAAATACGCCTCCCGGCGGTTTTGAATCATATAGGGAAAGCCTCGTTAGCTAACTAACTCACAGGAGGACTTTAGAATTCCCTAACAAAATCACAGACGCAGAAGCGTCCTATCTCTGCTCAGTACATCTCGTCGAATCCCTGGGCGGAAGACGATTCTAACTTTCTTAAAGTTTAGACATGCGCAGAACGCATACATCTGACTAACACTCACAACGAAACGATGAAGGAACCATTTCAACAAAGCTATGTTCAGAAATCACGCCTTATATGGACATGGGAATAAAACTCAACCCTAGTTTCAATCATTCCAAGAAATTGTTGACTGATACTACCGTATAACTTAGGAAAAAATTCTGTGCGCAACATTACCGCACCCCCCGGGAAAAAAAATGAAACATTTTTTTTAATCCAAGAGCCAGAAATAACAGGCTCGTAACGCACGTATGATGCGCGGATATAATGCCTAATATGAGGCTAGCTCGACGCATGGAGCGTTAGCTGAGATTATATCTCAGATTCTTAGAGAAAAAATTTCCCTAAGTGTACACGTATATTCCAGGGAGGTGCCACCAACATACGCCACATGATGGCAACATCATAATGTAAGCAAAATTATACTCACATAAATACAAATATGTTATCATAGTATGAAGTGTAATTAACTACACATAAAAAAATACATTATACAATCATACAATGTATTACTAATCAATACTAATAAATCAGATGTTCCTCTTAGACATGGATATAATCGTTCCACAGCAGGTAAGAACTTGACATACTTCATGGTTGACATAATGTCCATACTCTCGCAGACGTCAATGATGTGCTGCGAAAATATCAATAACACAAATCTTTATGGTATATGCTAAATTTCTTAATACAGTAATCAAAATATAATATATAAATTGTGGCCATGTGAGCTTTTGGCCCGTATATTGCTAACTAAACCTTCTTTCGTTATACCAAAATCAGTAACAGAACAAGGCAATTACAATGCTATAAATTCCCAAAATGAGCACATATGTGCTAATATATCCTTATAGTAGAGAACTGTTATAGATCTCGACGTTTAACAGGGAATATATATATGACAGAAGAATTAAGTGGAATCATGTGGGCATCTAGACAGAATGTCTGCCATCACATTATCCGAACCACGGATAGCTCGCACCGTGAAATGAAAGGGTTGAAGAGCTATGGCATATCGAGTGGACCTCGAGCTCTTCAAGTTTTTGCTCTGAATAGCAGTAAGCGCTTTCTGGTCGGTTTCCACAATGAAATGTGCGCCTAGAAGGAATCTTTGCAACTTGAGAATTGACCAAACCATAGCCAATAATTCACGGTCTAAAACCGAGTAATTCCTCTCTGCAGCATTTAATTTCCTAGAGATATACATCACCGGATGCAGAGTATCTGAATACTCCTGCATTAGTGCTGCCCCAATCCCAGTGGACGAGGCGTCACTTCGAAGAACAAAAGTCTTCTCAATAGTAGGTAACCTAAGGATAGGTGGAGATGAAAATAGAGTTTTAATCTGGTCCAATGAGGATTGACATTCTTGAGACCAGCGGATCAGATTAGGCGATCCTTTCTTCAATAAAGTAGAAAGAGGTGCCATAATGGAGGACAGATTCGGAATGAATCGTCCGTAAAATTGTATCAAACCTAAGAGACTACGCACTTGTTTTTTCGTCTTAGGGACAGAAATGTTAAGTATTTTTGAAACATTGTGGTCCTCTGTCTTTAAAAGACCATGACCAACACGATGACCCAGGAAAGAAATCTCACTAAATCCTATAAAGGCTTTAGAGGGTTTTGCAGTCAAGTTATACTCGCGAAGAGTAGACAGCAATTCGTATAAACCCAAATAGTGATCTTCCCAGGAATCACTGAACAGACAGATATCGTCTAAGTATGCTATGACATCTGTACGATATGCGAGAATTCGACGCATCATGCGTACGAATGTAGCAGGGGCGTTCATAAGACCGAAAGGCATGAAATTCCATTGGAATAAACCCCTAGGTGTAGAAAAAGCAGTAAAAGGTTTGGCTCGTTCAGTTAAAGGAACTTGCCAATAACCTTTCGATAAGTCGAGTTTGGTAAAGAATTTAGAATTAGAAAGTTTGTTTAGTAGCTCTTCCAATGAAGGCATAGGTTCAGCATCGAACTTCGTAACTTGGTTCAATTTGCGATAATCCACGCAAATGCGAATGTTATTATCCTTCTTTCGAACAATAACCATAGACGAAGAGTATGCTGAAGTGGATGGTTCAATGATTTCCAATCGTATCATTTCATCCAATTCTTTTTCGACTTGTGACTGAAAATGGATAGGTATCGGATAGGGTCTGACTCTGATAGGATTATGGTCAGTTAGTATTATGTCATGTTCAATGACATGTGTGTGTCCCGGGATGTCGGTAAGGACATCCTGAAATGTTTGTAACATCGAAGAAACTTGTCGATGTTCCTCAGCGGAAAGATTAGGAGAAACGGAAACGTTTTTCCAAGATTCCGTTGAATGAAGTGGGATCACAGGAAGTGGAAGATTGACATCAGAAAAAGTAGTTTCCTCATCCTGTATAACTGACAGGGATGAGTAATGACCATGAGGTACTGGAGAATTGTCCGTTGCCTGGAAAATAGGCTGCAAATAGTCAGGTCTTTCATGAAATTCCGTGAGCATATTTATGTGGAAAGTTTTATGCTTTCCATCAATATCGACAACATAGTCGACATCGGAAATTTTAGAGACTATTGCATACGGACCTTTCCATGCAATAAGAAGTCTGTTCTCCCTTGACGGAAGAAGAACGAGTGCTTTGTCACCTGGACAAAGTTGTCGTAGACATCTATTTTTATTTGCAAACTGCCTTGCCTTTTCTTTAGCAAATTCGGATGAAGAAGTTGCTAGTTTGCATGCCTCGATGATCTTTTGCCTAAGAGCAATGACATACTCGTAAGAAGATTGAGTCTCATCGCTAATATTATCGGCAGTGATAAGATCGTGGAGTAAAGACATAGGGCCGCGCGGTTGCGCGCCAAAGACAAGTTCAAAAGGAGAAAACCCTGTGTGTTCATTGGGGACCTCTCTATAAGCAAAGAGAGCCGCGGGTAAAACCCTGTCCCAATCCTGAGGATGATCCTCAGTTATCTTCCCAAGTAAAGTTTTTAGTGTCCTATTCAAACGCTCAACTAACCCATTAGACATTGGGTGATAGATACTGCTGAGAGACCTTTTAATATGTAGCATAGACATTACCTGTGACATAGTGTCGGATATAAGTTGAGTGCCATGGTCTGACAATATTTCTCCGGGGAATCCCAAGCGAGAAAATATTAGCCAAAGAGCGTCTGCGATATCGGCAGTGGAGATGCTCTTGAGAGGTATAGCCTCTGGCCAACGTGTGCACATATCGACACATGTAAGGATAAATTGATGTCCTCTGGCCGACTTGATCCTAAAAGGACCGATAATATCTATTGCCATTTTCTGAAAAGGGCGAATAGGAATGTCAGCAGCCTGGATAGGCGCAGCATGTCGTGGTCCTTTCGATTTGACCTCCTGACACACTTTGCAAGAACGACAGTAAATTCGTATGTCCTTGCTCACAAATGGCCAAAAGAAAGCCGCAAGAACCCTCGACTTTGTACGGGAAAAACCCATATGTCCAGCACATTGCGAGTCATGAGCATGTTGCAATATTTGCAATCTCATACTCTTAGGCACAAGAATTTGAGAATGAGTGGACGTAGTCGAGTCTTGTACCATACGCACAAGTACGCCGTTCTTCATAGAAATCCAAGACTTTCTATTAGTATTCTGATTTGGATCACCTTTTTTTTGCTAGAATGAAGAATTTTTGTAAAGAAGGATCTTCTTCTTGCAATTTTATAAATGAGTCACGTGAAATAATCAAGTGACTATTTTGGCTATCTACTTCATTATTATCAGTTAATGAAGTTTGAGGTGGATCCAGAGCATGTGCTCTTGTGACCACCGCATTGGTAGCTTCAATGTTTTGCTCCTCCCAAACAGCAATCTGCTGTGGGGTACATTCCCTAACTCCGTGAATACGACCAATAATAAGGTCCGCAATAGGGTTTGGAAGGAGACACGCGTGGACATCTCCCGTAAAGAAGGGAGTAGAAATATGTATTATGGCAGTAGGATACTTTTCCAAAGTGCCACCAAATGTTACACATTTGATGACCTTTCCTGTAGCACAGGATGGATTTACAAGAGATTGCCTAACACCAATAGTAGTACATCCAGAATCAAATAGAACTGAGACTGGATTACTATTTACAAGACCCTTATGTAGTATAAGAGAACCTCTCCCGTCATGCGCAACAGCAGCAGGAAGAGCGGGAAGAGGATGACCACAGCTTAAAGTAGTTACGGTAGTCGGTTCGAACAAAGTACTGCATTGGGGACATTTAGTTGCCCTACTAAAGTCAAAGGCAGAACATGTGATAGCACTAGAGTTTTTATCATCATCACCTTGTTTACATGCTCCCTGAGACTCCTGCTGTACAGAGTTTGCCTGTTGATATCTCTTTCTTTTATGTTGCGATCTACCGCGACCATTATTGCCTCTGCAATTATCATTAAACTCCCTACTGTAATTGTTATCCTGGTTTGAATTCCAGTTTCCATAACTGTCATTACCATTTCTATACTGTTGAGAACCTCTATTATATTGGTTTTGAGGTCTCCGCGAAAAATAGTTTCCTCTATACTGACTACCTTTGCGAAAATGTCTAAAATTATTGGGAGTAGTATACCGTGGAGTATCAGCTTGTCTCCAGTTCTGCGAAGAAGAATCACCCTGAAATTGATTGCTATGATTCTGAGCATAATTACGGTTACTCTTCTTATTAAAATTTTGTTGGCTACCCTGAAATTTACGCATGAAATTTGGGCCATAAGGTGCTGCCGAAGCAACTGGCAGACCTTCTTTTACTTTAGAGTTGCTAATGGTTACGTGAGGATGCGCAGTGACATACTGGCAACAGTATTCTTCCATTTCTTTTATGTTTTTAGGCTTACGCTCATGAAGAAAAGAAAGAAAAGATTCATTGACAGAAGACATAACCTTGTCTCTAAGTAGTAAGTCCATAAGTGCTTCATATGTATGTTCTGTCTTAGACAGCTCAACCCATCGTGAAAAAGTAAGACGTATCTTTGAAATGAATTCAGAGAATTCAACTCCAGTATCTGGCAACATATTTTTAAATTGAAGACGATAGCCGTCTTCGTTAAGTTGGTACTTCTTTAACAAGACTGCCCTGATAACCTCATAATTGTTCTTGTCAGGCTCATCTACCATACTTAACATACTCAAAGTATCACCTCTAAGTAAATTGGACAACTGATAAACATACAGTGATTTATCTATGTTATGTGTTTTACATGCACGTTCGAATCTATCCAGATAAAACGTTATATCGTCACTGGAAGCATTGAATACAGGTAGTTTAATCTTAAAAGTACTTGCATTGAACTTATCTGACACCTTATTTGCATCATTAGCATTACCAGTGTTCAACAATTTCAACTTTTCTAACTCCAAAGCTAAGAGTTTTTCTTCATGCTCCATTTTTGCTTTTCTCTCATCAGCCTCTCTTTGTAACTTTTTCTCTTCAGCCTCTCTTTGTAACTTTTTCTCTTCAGCCTCTCTTTGTAACTTTTTTCTCTTCAGCCTCTTTTTCAAGTCTTTTATTTTCAGCCTCTTTTTCAAGTCTTTTATTTTCAGCCTCTTTTTCAAGTCTTTTTTTTTCAGCCTCTTTTTCAAGTCTTTTATTTTTCTTTTTCAGTCTTTTCAGCCTCCAATTGTCTGAATTTTTCTTTCCTCAGCTTCTTTGCTTCTCCTCAGCTTCTCTTTTTTTGTTTTTCCATTTCCATTTGGAATCTCCTTTCATCCACCTGCATCTGCAATTTCTTTTGTTCAGCTTCCATTTCCATTTTTTTCTCTTCCACCTTTAATGCTTTATCATATTGAGTAGTCGCATATTCTTCCAATTTATCACCAGTCTTACCAAGGGATTTCCCTTGCTCAATAAAGTACTCAAGTGTAGACATGATGTCTAATATTATGAGTCCAAAACCTGAAATAATTAATTATCTTATTTCAACCTTAATAGTAACAAGACTTAAATAAAGTACTTGTATAATCACAATGTTTATCCCAATCTCTGTGGGAAACAAGTCTTTGACAAAGAACTTGTATTATCAAATGTATAATAATATCACCAGTCACTTCTTAATCATCAGGGCACTACACAAATTAGTGCATAAACACAAATCCATCAGTTATTTATCATAACTGCACTACATAGGTAATAGTGCATGAGTAAATCCACCAGTTAGTTATGATAAGTGCACTATACAAACAATAGTGCATGAGCAAATATGTAACAATAGTGAAAGCTAACTATGCAAGAACTATGTAAACAATAACAAGGATCGAAGACAATGTAAACAATAACAAAGATCAAAGACAATGTAAACAATAACAAGGATCAAAGACAATACGAAAACATTCGCAAAAGTCAACTAAATAAACAGCGAAAACTAAAAGAAAATATCACAAAGAATGTGATGACAAATGCGAAAAATGTAAACAAACAAATGACGTCACAATGTATAAACAAAAATGGTGTAAAGAACTGAATAATAGAAAAGAGGAGACCTACAAATACAAACAAATCAAAACAAAACTAAAGAATGCGAAAAAATAACGAAAACAAAACTGCACATGTCGTCACAACTAACAAAAATAGCAATATTTATTGCTAACAATTTTCAATTAAGGAAATTGCTCTGTCCCTAACAGACACGCTCTCAATAGATACCTCTATGACGTGGTATATCTATGAAAGTCACCTACCCAACCGAAACCCGCTGAAATATAAAACATATAAATATACAAATAACATATAACATGTAAACATATAGCAAAAAGTGTGTGAAAGTATAGAAGGCTCAGTTAGAGTATAAGGGCACAGTTCACAAACAAAACAGGCCACTTAACTTCTATATGTCCAAACGTCAGCACGGTGCAGAACAGGTTGCGATCAGCATTCTGAGGATAAATGATCCAACGTTGATCGACAACTGCTCCCATAAATAGCCATGACGCAGGAAATGAGCTTCTGATACTGGAAATGTTGTTTCGGCACTTGTCCTTCTTCCTTACAATGCTCGGCACTTGACCTTCTGAAAGCTATGAAATCGATAAACTGTCGGGCAGCGCCGGGTACTTTCACAATATAGCGGACATGCTATACGTCATTGTAGATGTTGTATCTTGCAGGAAGTATCGTTCACGAACTTGCATCTTGTAGAATGAATGGGTTTGTTGACCCCCGTGAGTGCTGGAACCAGTTGAACCCAGCTATTGGCCACCATAAAATGATAAGGGTGGATTTGGTGATGCTTACTGGCCACTATGAACGTTGCAGTAGTATGTCCAAATCGTTGCTAAAATGTAGCCAAATATATGGTACCACCCCTATCGACACCAGGTATATAATAGTCTGAAGTGCAAGGTGTCTTAACTGGTTTGTTGTTGTTGTTGTGAGTGAAGATGGGATGAAACTTCACAGATCTACAAAAACATGAGGTATGACGTAGAAGTCATAAAAGTGCGAAACTGCTGCGGACGTTTCCATCATTTATTTGGACGCCACAAGCACAGATAATGTTACATAAATCATAGACATCAGTAGTTCAATGTATTCAGCATTCTAAAGCTTCTTCATGAATCTGCATCAAAATCCTGCAACTGTGTCAGCTGCATATCATCAATGTTCAATAAATAATAATCAATACTCCTCTGATGCTGGCAGATCAGATGTACAAGATAAGTCTATTATTGTCCGCACGAGAATAGCATTTCAGGAGTACAGGTCAAGCTGACCTTTATAGCATCCCTAAGTCTAACCCTCGACATAGGTGCAATCGCTGGCGTAGCGAAAAATCCTAGAACATAATAATTGTTCCCTGGGCCTAGAGCGACCCGTGTATATTTATATATATATCTCAGGTATAAAGATACCGGTGGTGAAATTTCCTAGTAAAAGGACCTCTCCATTCTGTAACACACAAGCGAGCAGAGATCGACAAAATGTCTAACATCTAGGTAGATCATAGAGTTCAGTAAAGGAGGTATTACCTTTCTTCAGAATCAACACCACAAAAAATACGCCTCCCGGCGGTTTTGAATCATATAGGGAAAGCCTCGTTAGCTAACTAACTCACAGGAGGACTTTAGAATTCCCTAACAAAATCACAGACGCAGAAGCGTCCTATCTCTGCTCAGTACATCTCGTCGAATCCCTGGGCGGAAGACGATTCTAACTTTCTTAAAGTTTAGACATGCGCAGAACGCATACATCTGACTAACACTCACAACGAAACGATGAAGGAACCATTTCAACAAAGCTATGTTCAGAAATCACGCCTTATATGGACATGGGAATAAAACTCAACCCTAGTTTCAATCATTCCAAGAAATTTTTGACTGATACTACCGTATAAGGAGACATCGTTCGACTAAATGAATCAGCGAGTCAAGACACAAGATACGATAACCAACGAGTCAACCAGCAAGAGAAGTTAACCCCCATAGTACAATGTACCCATAGTTTAAACAAAGGTTATCTGCCTTAGACCACAAAAAATTTAAAGTGTACAATTCATACCGATTAATTACACACAGTCTTAGGAACAAATTCTGTGCGCAACACTTATACTAGCAATAGCCCGTCAATAATGAGGGAAGTAAATCAAAAAATTTAAAACTTTACACAAATATTTTTTAGTTCAATATAAAAGTTATTTGATGACAACATTTTTTTGTGAAAGTGCGTGGATTTGTTTCCCTGATAAAAAGTGTTTTTAACACAAACTTTCAATTTTTTATGATTTGTTCCTCGGGTGAGGGCGACATAGCTGGCCGTGTCCGAAAACAGATTCAGGAAGGAAAACTCATACGTGATCAAAAGATTGTCCTCGCGCCTTATTGATTGTCATTGCAAATGCTAAAATCACTGGGAATTGAGGACGTCGCATCCTAAATGGTAAACTGCGCTCGCTCGGCTCTAAATCAATGCGAGGAATTGTGACTCTTTTTCCCTTATTACTGCCAATGATAATTTCTGCATCAATGGAATTCCGGTGGAAGACTGTTATGACCAAACGCTTGCCATTCAATAGATTTCACTATAGCATGATACATGCAGCACCCTTTAATTTCAGCAAATGCGGTGGCATTCCTGATGGACACTGCTCTTTAAGGAACTCGGTTGGGAAATCAACTGCGTCGTTGGGATCATCGGAAATCATGATATATTTGCTACAATAGACCGTTTCACTTCCAGTGAGTAGCTCCAACAATAAGTCTGCAATACTTTAAATTAAACTTTGTCTTGAAGAAACAATCAAATACTAATATTTTAAGGTTATTTTTAACAAAATGCTGAGTTAAATCCGTTTCTGGAATGAAACTGGGTTCTACAATCAAGAATTTACATTTTATTCATATATCACTGTCACTCACTTTGTGTTGCACAATTCACCGACTTTTCTTCGTTGAGTAGTAATATTTTCGGGAGAGTACATATAAGGGAAACAATACAATTAATGTCTAGCTTTAAACAACAATTGCATCCCTTAGATGTGACCGACGTACAAACGGCGAGAATTATGGAGTTTGATATATATTAAATATTCTGGCTCATACGTTTGTTTTCATACATATAAAACTGAAGCCACTATGATTGTTTAGTTTTAAAACATTATGTAACATTTTTAATAATGAATTAGTCTTTAGCAGTTAAAATAAATATGGAATGATTGGTGAGATTTTGCTGTAAATACAAGTTTTCGTTTCGGAGACGCAGGGGAGGATTTATCAAAGTCCGTTGCTTTCGCCTATTTTACGTGAAAACTTAACTCTAGGTGAGTCCTGTCGCCGTGGTTTCCGTCACTTCTTTTTGATGATGAGTGCCCTTCTCCACATACTAGCGGCGTCGTTACGTTAGTACTTCAAACCGTCTGATGCTTTTAACCACGCACGTTTTAGAAAAAATAGAAAGACAAATGCATGGGATAATACACTGAGTTGGATGTTTAACAGGCGGATCCACTCGCTGTCCACCCATAAATGTTAATCTCTCAGAAGAATTAAATACGTGAGCAAACATAGTGTAACTCAAAAAAGATGAACATAAATCACCACTATTCCTCTGGGTATTAACTGGGAAAATGTGTCTTGAAAGCGCGAATTTGTGCCGGAACTAACATTAACAAGTTACATATATCTCACAAAATGATATGCTACACTTGAGGCACATGTGATGTAATCATCACTCATCATTGCTCCAGTCGGAGTCTGGGGTCACCTTTGCTGTCAGGTTTTCCGCACGATCAACCAAAATGAATCACCAGCGCTTGCTGTAGTAGTTTATGAATATACTATTTTCGTATGTTGAGGTTGCCAGCCTCATATTTAACCACTTAGCAAGAAAACATGTTAATTCACATTTGTTTAAAAAATGTTCCCAACTTACCAAAAATTGTTGGGTTATACACGATCTCCTCGCACAGGTTTCGGATGGACACTAGCAATTTCGGCGCATATGCTCTGGAACCAATTGGTCTGGGAAAGTATAGTAATTCCTTCTTATAACGGGTGTTCTGTGATAAACTTGGCCTAGGAAACTAGTAATTCCTCTACGACAGGTGTTCAGCGATACACTTGGTCTAGGAAACTCTAATAATTTTTCCTTGACGGGTGATCTAATTCCTTCAGGCGTCCAAACTCTGTATTTAAAGTCCTGGCCCCTTAAGTTTACAGTCTTGTAAGTATAAAGGCGGGCTTACTTTTTAAGGTTTTAAGTTTTCCAAATACTTCGATCTGTCACTTATAAATATGGAATTCTAGGTCCGATCCTTCTCTTTCTGGCTTTTTTTTTTAGAGTTGCTCGTTTGAAGTTGCAAAGCTGTCTGTTCTGTGTCTCTGAGTTCGCTAAGTTTTATTTTCAGTTTAAAGTTATAATTACAGATTGTACTTCATGGCAAACTTGCCAAAGAGGTTCATTGTATATTCCGGCTCTCACTTCAACCCAATCGTAAGCTCTTTTCGCACTACGTGGATTGGGATGTTTAAATTCATAATTTCCCCAGCCTGTTTAAAATATTAAATTTAATATTCCCACGCGTGACCTCTTTATAATGAGACGTAATATTTCCTGTGACATCTTGTGCACTCTTACAAACAAATGTGTGAACTAATTACCTGTCTAAGTGCCTTCCGTCAAGATTGTCTGTCCAGGCAGATTATCTGCGATAATCACACACAGGGAGGGTCGCGTGAAACGATTATCTCATTATCGTCTGTGTGAATATGGTATCCCATTCATCATCGTACGAGACCATATTGTCAAACGAGGATCGTCTCCTATCAAAGGTGGTCAGACTGATTCAATGAGATAAACGTGGAACCGCTGACCGGTGATAGTGACCGGGTATTGTTACGATAATACCACAGTTCACCTGGAGGAACGTAAATAAGTCTGAGGAATGGTAAAGCAAAAATGTAGGAGAAAAAGATAGTCCCATAGCAGATACTTCCGTAGGGGAGTGGAGTGTTGGAGACTTCACCCTACTAGATTCAGCATAGAGCAAAATAATGAACGAAAGGGCAAAATATTGCCAAATAATAAGCGATCGGAGACAAATTAAGAAGAATAAATGATACTGCCGGAATGCTGAAGGTGTGAGAGATCACCCAAAAGAACACGTACAGACGTTTTGTGACATGATCTCAGGTTCATTTTGGTCAAAAGTGGAGATGGAATAAAGCAGTACTGAGGTGACAAGTCAACAACACCGTCATTAAGTCGAAGGAGAAAAGCGAACTAGATTCAAGGAGAGTTTTGAGATTACACTTAAAGTATTGTTTCGTCTTCTTCTGTTTTTTTCCTTTCGTATTCATCATCATCGTCATCATCGTCTCTATCGTCAAGTTCTTATTCTGCTTCTGTAAAAATCATCGGATGTTAACTTGTAGCAACCTTAGTCATGCTGAAGTTAAAGACATCGCATAGAGCTTGACCTAAACGTGCGCTAGTATCTGTCAAATGCACTTTATATGTTCCACATATGTGCACCCGATTGGCTAAGTGTTTAGTGCGCGAAGTACCGTAACCTGGTTTCGGGGAATGACGTATTAGAGATTTCACAATACTAGGTCCAGATTTATGAGAGGGGGGGTTGTTTGACCAGTTTCCTTTCTTGCTGTCTTTGCCTTTCCTAACTCAAGAGCAGATTCAGGTTTCTATTTACAGCTGGGTGTAATGGAGCGGAAAATCCCTATGTTTTGATACTGCAACCCGGTAACTTAGCCGCGAAAGGTAATCGCTTCATCAGACTCTCCGTAAGGATATGCAGTGTCTATTATTTTAGACAACGTGTTCAATTTTGACAACTAGCAGATGTTTGTTCCTGTTTATGATCTATTCCTCCACCTAAAAATTCCAAGATCTCTTTGATAAATATTTATTAAATCCGCCAATCTTCTCCCCTCATTGTTTTGTAATATATACTGAAGCACATTAAAAACGCATAACCTGTATAATCCAGGAACAGAGTGTGAAATGTAAATATAAGTGTTTACAAGTTTACATATTTGGAATCTTTATTCATTTTCCTATTAATCCATGCTGGTCATTAATTTGTACATTTGATTGTTATGAAATTCATTGCATTCTGTGCAGGCAATGGAGAAAACCAAAAATGCAACCAATAAAAAGATTCATTCACACTATCCTCAGTATCTGGTATGTCCATCGTGTGCTTACAAAATAGCCTTGGCAGCGCGGTCCGCATGGGAACGCACAAGTGAAAATTCCGGGGAATCAGTCCCATTCACGTGTAAGAGCAGCTTCGAGCTGTTGCAAGATTAGCTGGAGAACCTTGCCTGTAGACTCCTGCGTCCAAGCTTCGTCCCCACAGATGTTCTATAGAGGGGAAGGGCAGGCCAAAATCGTCCCACAATGTTCTGATTGTGCATCTATTGTGCGTAATGCTTGCGCGTTGTGCGCATATGCTGCGAGACGTTCTGGATAATTTGTGAACGCAGGATCAACCAATGCATCCAGAACCTTGTAACGACTCCAAATGTTGTGTGATGGGCAGGGCTGGTAGTCTGAGCGGGGAATGGCGAGCTGTTGCTGATTAGCTTAAACACTTGCCTGTATGACTCTGCGTCCAAGGTGACATATCTGGTGATAGGGCAGGCCAATCAATCGTCACAATGTTCTGATGCTGCATATATTGCTGCGTAATGCATGCGGTGTGCGCACGTGCGTTATCCTGCTGGAGAAGCTGCAAGTCTGGATAATTTGTGAACGCAGGATCAACCAATGCATCCAGAACCTTGTAACGACTCCAAATGTTGTGTGATGATATAACTTCTGTTTCCAAGGGCAGGTAGTGCTGGCACTTAAAGTATGGTGTAGACTTAGGACTGGTGTACATGTGTAAAATAGTTGCACAGTCATACAGGTACAGTTCCAACAAGAACGCCACACCAAATCACGACGTATGGATTCAATGAATGTTGTAAAATCCTTGTGACGTTTATATTATTTAATGAAGACGCCACGTTGACGAAAAATGCGTAGACATAAACAAGTAGGTACATCATAGGTACAATCAAACAGTCATTGTTACAGCAACATAGTCAGTACAGCAATGGACGGTAGACAGCATCATAGTAAAGATGAATCACATGCATATCAGTACATCATAGGGCTGTAAATGTATTCAGGCGGAAATCTCCATCCCTTTCTATAACAGCTAGAAGATATCAAATGGGAGATTAAATCTAGTCTCCTATATTCGACCTCAACAAGACAGGCATGTCTTCTGAGCGTCATATTATCGTCCTCTATGTTCCTCAAACAACAAAGGTATCAACCTAGATCCATCAATAAAGTTCAGGAAGCAAATGGTCCTAAGGACAGGCATCAATCGATGCGAGACAATATAAGTGGATCGTGAGCTGAGCAAACTTGTCATATCATAGACTCTTTAATAAGGCAGGCTAGGCAAAAATGTCAACATCAAAAGATGGCGATAACGTTACTCAGCAGAACTTAATTACCTGTTCATCAGGAATTAAATCACATAAATCACATAGGCCTCCAGGCACTTGGAATAACATAGAGATACATCATCTCAAAAGGAACAACAACGATGAGGACTCTTTCCTGAATAATATCAGCAAGGACGCCAGCACAAAAAACTTCGTCCTGCTCACAAGCAAAATCTGCCAAGAGTCCCACTGGGCGGAAATCAGTCCAACAAAGACACAACCTAGGACATGCGCAGAACACGCGAATCGAATACAGCTCAGCTAACTTACGAAACGAAGAATGTACCTTCTCGAACAATGCCTTAAAAGGATAGGAATCGAAACATTGCAAGTTGCCAAATGCTTATCAAGAGAAGTGGGCCCGAGCGCTCCAAACATGGACATGACTTAAAATCGCTCCATATATGGACTTGACTTAAAACCGCTCAAACACAACTTATCGGCAACCCACACCAACAAGAAAAGCGAACTACTTACAATAAAAAGTGACTATAATTTCATGAGTTACTTCCCATGCATTAAAAAAATTAAATATAGTCAGAATGCATGGTCAGAATATATAGTCAGAATAAGTTGCGACAAGTTTAGCGCAACATTACCGCAACCTCCCGATTAAAAAAAAAATGTGCAACATTTTTTTTTTTTTTTAATATCCAAGAGTAAAACCAAAAGCGGTTTAACAACGCACGAATTTTGCGGGGATAAATAGTTGCACTGCCTACTATGAGGCTAAATTGACACATAAAGTGTCTGGTGAGAATATTTCTCAACAGATAAAAAATCTGATTCAAAAAATATATATCGGGGAGGTGCCACCAACACACACTACGCTTGCATGAAAATACAATATAAATATGCAAGTTCATATCATTATAATCAAATAGCGGTGTCATACTCTAATACCGCTTAGAATGGATGTACACATCTGATATAGAATGTTAAATAGTACATTATCTAAATGTTTAATAATATCATTACATAATGAAATTAAACATAAATGACGATCCAGGACACATCTCCTGTCGTTCCAAGGAAGTGTACAATGCGGAACTCTCCATGTTTGACAACAGAAAGGTAGCTTCTCAGATCAACAATAACGTGCTGAGAAAAAACAACCAATATAATTATATTTAATAGCCATTAAGTTTCATACTATACAATACATTATTATTAACAATTGTGGCCTGTAAGTAAACTTTCGGCCCTTATATTAACTACTCAGTCTTCTTCTTATATTAAAGATGGGAACATAAGAAGATGATAACAAAGCACAATAGTATGTGTTCACCTAAAGTGAGGACAGATGTGCTAATGTATTGTAGTAATATAGGTGTGTTATGACTCTGTCGTATATCTAGAAATAGGACAGAAGTATTAGTTGGAATCATGTGGGCATCTAGACAGAATGTCAGCCATCACATTATCCGACCCACGGATAGCTCGTACCGTGAAGTGAAAAGGTTGAAGAGCAATAGCATATCGAGTGGATCTCGAACTCTTCAAGTTCTTAGTCTGAATAGCTGTAAGAGCTTTTTGATCAGTTTCTAGAATGAAGTGTGCGCCCAGGAGGAATCTTTGTAGTTTGAGAATTGACCAAACCATAGCCAACAACTCACGGTCTAAAACCGAGTAGTTCCTCTCTGCCGCATTTAGTTTTCTAGAAATGTACATAACAGGATGCAGAGTTTCAGCATATTCCTGCATAAGTGCTGCTCCGATCCCAGTGGATGAAGCATCACTTCGAAGAACAAAAGTCCTATCAAGAGTAGGTAATCTTAGGATGGGAGGAGAAGAAAATATTTTCTTGATCTGGTCTAAGGAAGATTGACATTCCTGAGACCAACGAACCAGATTAGGCGACCCTTTCTTCAACAAAGTTGAGAGAGGTGCCATGATCGAAGATAGATTCGGGATGAATCTCCCATAGAATTGAATTAAACCCAAGAGACTACGGACTTGTTTCTTCGTTTTAGGTACAGAGATGTTCAATATTTTCGAAGTATTGTGGTCTTCTGTCTTCAAGAGACCATGACCAACACGATGAACCAGGAAAGAGATTTCACCAAAACCAATATAGGCTTTAGAGGGTTTTGCTGTCAAATTAAACTCACGTAGAGTGGACAGTAGGTCATATAAACCCAAATAGTGATCTTCCCAGGAATCACTGAAGAGACAGATATCATCTAAGTATGCGATGACATCTGAACGATGAGAAAGAATTCGACGCATCATGCGAACGAAAGTAGCAGGGGCATTCATAAGACCGAAAGGCATAACATTCCATTGAAATAGACCCCTAGGTGTTGAGAAAGCAGTAAGAGGTTTGGCATGATCTGCTAAAGGCACTTGCCAATAACCTTTAGACAAGTCAAGTTTAGTGAAGAATCTAGAATTAGAAAGTCTAATAAGTAGATCTTCTAGTAAAGGCATAGGTTCAGCATCGAACTTTGTGACTTGATTTAATTTGCGATAATCAACGCAAATTCGTATGTTCTTATCTTTCTTCCGAACAATAAC
This sequence comes from Oreohelix idahoensis, assembly GCA_024509875.1. Lineage (NCBI taxonomy): Eukaryota > Metazoa > Mollusca > Gastropoda > Stylommatophora > Oreohelicidae > Oreohelix > Oreohelix idahoensis. Next base: position 601,640 of record JAMPIV010008719.1, read on the forward strand.
CATGGAAGAAGAATATGGAGAAGTCGATGGTTCAATTATGTTTAATTGAATCATTTCATCCAATTCCTTTTCCACTTGTGACTGAAAGTGTATAGGGATAGGATAAGGCCTAACCCTAATAGGATTATTGTCGGTAAGAATTATGTCATGTTCTATGACATGCGTGTGACCAGGGATGTCGGTTAGAACATCCTTAAATGTCTGTAACATCGACGAGACTTGACGATGTTCATCAACAGAAAGATTAGGAGAAATGGAGACATCTTTCCAAGATTCCATGGAATGTAGTGGAACCACTGGAAGAGGAAGAGCGACATCAGAAGAAACAGATTCCTCATCCTGTATGACAGACAGGGATGAGTAATGACCATGAGGTACAGAAGAATCGTCCGTTGCCTGGAAAATAGGCAGCAAATAGTCTGGACGCTCATGAAATTCCGTCAGCATGTTGATATGGAAAGTTTTATGCTTTCCATCTATATCGACCACATAGTCAACATCGGAAATTCGTGAGACTATTGCATACGGACCTTTCCATGCAATAAGAAGTCTATTTTCCCTACTAGGGAGTAGGACGAATGCTTTGTCACCTGGACAAAGTTGTCGTAGACATCTGTTCTTGTTAGCAAACTGCCTTGCTTTTTCTTTAGCAATTTCTGACGAAGCAGTCGCTAGTTTGCATGCCTCAATGATCTTTTGCCTAAGAGCAATGACATACTCATATGAAGATTGAGTGTCATCACTAATATCATCGGCAGTGATGAGATCGTGTAACAAAGACATAGGGCCGCGCGGACGCGCGCCAAAGACAAGTTCAAAGGGAGAAAATCCTGTGTGTTCGTTTGGGACCTCTCTATAGGCAAAGAGAGCCGCGGGTAAAACCCTGTCCCAATCTTGAGGATGATCTTCAGTTATCTTACCAAGCAAAGTCTTGAGCGTTCTATTCAGACGCTCAACTAAACCATTAGACATAGGATGATAGATGCTACTGAGAGATCTTTTAATGTGTAAGGTAGACATTACTTGAGACATAGTATCAGATATGAGTTGAGTGCCATGGTCTGATAGTATTTCTCTGGGGAACCCCAAGCGAGAAAATATCAGCCAAAGAGCATCTGCGATATCTGTAGTAGATATGCTCTTTAGAGGGATAGCCTCTGGCCAACGTGTGCACATATCGACACATGTAAGGATAAACTGATGTCCTCTGGCCGACTTTATCTTAAAAGGGCCAATAATATCTATGGCCATTTTCTGAAATGGCCGAATAGGGATGTCAGCAGCCTGGATAGGCGCAGCATGTCGTGGTCCTCTAGATTTGACCTCCTGACATACCTGACATGATCGGCAGTATATACGAATGTCCTTGTTAACAAAGGGCCAAAGAAAGCCGCAAGGACTCTCGACTTTGTACGGGAAAATCCCATGTGTCCAGCACATTGCGAGTCATGAGCATGTTGCAATATTTGCACTCTCATACTCTTGGGAACAAGAATTTGCGAATGTGCTGACGTAGCCGAGTCTTGTACCATACGTACAAGTAAGCCGTTTTTCATTGCTATCCAAGATTTCTTTTGTGTATCCTTATTTGGATCACCCTTCTTCGCAAGAATGAAGAATTTTTTAGCATAGGATCTTCTTCTTGTAATTTTATGAACGAGTCACGAGAAATAACCAAGGTACTATCTTGGCTATGAACTTCATTATCATTATTCAACGAAGTTTGTGGTGTTTGTAGAGCTTGTGCTCTTGTAACTACTGCATTGGTAGCTTGCATATTATGATCTTCCCAAGCAGCAATCTGCTGTGGGGTACATTCCCTAACTCCGTGGATACGACCAATAATAAGGTCCGCAATAGGATTAGGTAAGAGACAGGCATGCACATCTCCCGTAAAGAAAGGAGTGGCAATGTGAATTACAGCAGTAGGATATTTCTCTAGAATGCCGCCAAATGTGACACATTTGATAACCTTTCCTGTAGCACAGGATGGATCTACAAGCGATTGTCTGACACCAATAGTGGTGCATCCGGAATCGAAAAGTAGTGAGACCGGAGTATTATTAACAAGACCCTTATGTAGGATTAGAGAACCTCTCCCATCATGTGCAACCGAAGCAGGAAGAGCGGGGAGAGGGTGACCACAACTCAAAGTCGATATTGTAGTCGGTTCAAACAAAGTATTGCATTGGGGGCATTTGTTTGCTCTCCCAAAGTCAAAAGAAAAACAAGTGACAGCGTCAGAGTTTTTATTATCAGAAACCTGATTACAGGCTCCCTGAGAGTCTTGTTGAACCGAGTTAGCCTGCTGATATCTCTTTTTTTTGTATTGAGATCTACCGCGACTACTATTACCTCTGAAGTTATCACTGTTGTTATTATCTCTGTAGTTATTATTGTCTCTATTATAACTGTTATCCTGTTTTGAACTACAGTTTCCATGATTATTATCATGTCCACATTGATGTGAACATCTATTTGTTTGGTTTTGAGGTCTACGCGAGGAAAAGCCTCTGTTACCATATCCTCTTCTGAAATGCCTAAAATTATTAGGTTGGAAGTAACGAGGACTGTCAGCTCGTCTCCAATTCTTCGAAGAAGAATCACCCTGAAATTGATTTCCATAATTTTGACCGTAACTACGGTTACTTTTCCTATCAAAATTTTGTTGGAATCTACGACTAGAGTTTTGACCATAAGGTGCTGCCGAAGCAACTATCAGACCTTCTTTTATTTTAGAGTTACCAATAGTTACGTGAGGATGCGCAGTTATATACTGGCAACAGAAATCTTCCATTTCTTTTATTGTTTTAGGTTTACGTTCATGAAGGAAAGCAAGGAAAGACTCATTGACAGACGACATGACTTTGTCTCTAAGTATTAAGTCCATAAGTCCTTCATAAGTTTTTTCTGTCTTAGACAGCTCCACCCAACGTAAAAAAGTAAGACGTATCTTTGAAATGAATTCAGAGAATTGCATTCCAGTTTCTGGCAACATATTTTTAAATTGAAGACGATAGCCGTCTTCGTCAAGTTGGTATTTCTTTAACAATATAGCCCTGACAACCTCATAGTTGTTCTTGTCAGGCTCATCTACCATACTTAACATACTCAAAGCATCACCTCTAAGTATCTTGGACAAATGATAAACATGCAGTGATTTATCTATGTTATGTACTTTACATGAAGTTTCAAATCTGTCCAGATAGAATGTTATATCGTCGATGGAAGCATTGAATGGTGGTAGATTAAGCTTGAAAGTGCTTGCATTAGTCTTATCTGAGACCTTATTTGCATCATTAGCATTACCCATGTTCATCACCTTTAATTTCTCAACTTCCAAAGCTAAGAGTTTTTCTTCATGCTGCATTTTTGCTATTCTCTCATCAGCCTCTCTTTGTAACTTTTTTTCTTCAGCCTCAGCCTCTCTTTGTAACTTTTTTTCCTCAGCCTCAGCCTGAAGTCTCTTATTTTCAGCCTCTATTTCTAGTCTTTTATTGTCAGCTTCTTTTTCAAGTCTTTTATTCTCAGCTTCTCTTTCAAGTCTTTTCTCTTCAGCTTCTCTTTCAAGTCTTTTCTCATTTCCATTTGGAATCTTTTTTCATCCACCTGCATCTGCAGTTTCTTTTGTTCAGCTTCCATTTTTAATGCTTTATCATATTGAGTAGTTGCAAACTCTTCTAACTTATCACCAGTCTTCCCAAGCAATTTACCCTGCTCAATAAAGTGCTCAAATGTAGACATGTTGAGTAATAATATGAGTCCACAACCTGAAATAATTAATTATCTTATTTCAGATTTAATTATAACAAGTCTTAAATGAAGCACTTGCTTACTCACAACACTATATTATTATCCCAATCTCTATGGGAAACAAGTCTTATATCAAAGAACTTGTGTATAGACCTTGCGGAAATATCATTAATCAACTCTTGATCATAGGTGCACTTCCCATTCAATAGTGCACAATACTATTCATCATTTATTTGTCATCAGTGTAGTAGTAGTGCATCAGCATAATCCATTATTCAATTACCATTAGTGTAACCAATGACTATGTAAACACAATTACAACGTAAACATCAACCATGTAAACACTAGCAATGTAAACATTAACAATGTAAACAATACCAATGTAAACATTAACAATGTAAACAATACCAATGTAAGCAATCACAAAGGTTTAGCAACAATACGAAAACATTCGCAGAAATCAACAAAAATAAAGCGAAAAGTAAAGAAATATCACACAAAATGTGATGATATCTGCGAGAAGATATTACAAATACAAGACACAACAGTGTATAAACAAAAATGGTGTATGAAACTAAACAATAGGAAAGAGTAGGCTAGCAAATACAAACAAATCAAAACAAAACTAAAGAGTGCGAAAAATAACGAAAACAATACTAACACATGTCATCACAACTAACAATAAATAGCAACAGAAGTCGCTTTGGAAATTCCAGTATCGGAAATTTGCACACCCTACAGAAAACGCTCACGATAGACAACCTCTATGACGTGGTACAATCTAAGGGAGACACCACCCAACCGAAAACCCGCGAAATATAAACATATAAATACACAAATAACATATAAACATATAACAAATGACAAAAGAATGAGATGAAACACAGAAGACTCAGTAGAAGTATAAGGGCACGGTTTACGAACAAACAAGCCACTTAACTTATGGATATCCAATCGTAGAACAGCAGAAAAACAGATGTCAATCAACGTCCTAAAGAGTGAAGCTCCAACGATGATGGCACATCTGAACTGCTTCCACTGCTAACACGATGGTACTTGAGCTTCTGAAATACTGTATGTTGAGTTGTTACGGCACTTGACCCTCTTATCCAATGGTAAATCAATCGAAATCGGTACTTGGCCTTCTGATATAATGAATGTAGTGTTGTTACGGCACTTGTCCTTCTTATCCAAAGTAGATTACTTCAAACGGTACTTGGCCTTCTCAAGAACTCATAGCAGCAACTTGTATTATCCGGCAATATCATTAACAACGCCGGGTACTGTCAAATTTCTTGCTTCAAGCAAAAAGTTGCAATTTCGATATTTTTACCGGGCAACGCCGGGTACTTTGAAAATTCTGTATGCTGATGTCTTGAAGAATGTTGAAGTGTAGATTTTGTTGAAGTGGGTAAGGGACCCAGAGTCTGCTCACCAAATCAAATCAATGTTGAGACGTAGTGGGCTTATCGAATGCCTTTGGACTGGCCACCAAATATGTAACGACTCCAAATGTTGTGTGATGATATAACTTCTGTTTCCAAGGGCAGGTAGTACTGGCACTTAAAGTATGGTGTAGACTTAGGACTGATGTACATGTGTAATATAGTTGCACAGTCATACAGGTACAGTTCCAACAGGAACGCCACACCAAATCACGACGTATGGAGTCAATGAATGTTGTAAAATCCTTGTGACGTTTATATTATTTAATAAAGACGCCACGTTGACGAAAAATGCGTAGACATAAACAAGTAGGTACATCATAGGTACAATCAAACAGTCATTGTTACAGCAACATAGTCAGTACAGCAATGGACGGTAGACAGCATCATAGTAAAGATGAATCACATGCATATCAGTACATCATAGGGCTGTAAATGTATTCAGGCGGAAATCTCCATCCCTTTCTATAACAGCTAGAAGATATCAAATGGGAGATTAAATCTAGTCTCCTATATTCGACCTCAACAAGACAGGCATGTCTTCTGAGCGTCATATTATCGTCCTCTATGTTCCTCAAACAACAAAGGTATCAAACCTAGATCCATCAATAAAGTTCAGGAAGCAAATGGTCCTTAGGACAGGCATCAATCGATGCGAGACAATATAAGTGGATCGTGAGCTGAGCAAACTTGTCATATCATAGACTCTTTAATAAGGCAGGCTAGGCAAAAATGTCAACATCAAAAGATGGCGATAACGTTACTCAGCAGAACTTAATTACCTGTTCATCAGGAATTAAATCACATAAATCACATAGGCCTCCAGGCACTTGGAATAACATAGAGATACATCATCTCAAAAGGAACAACAACGATGAGGACTCTTTCCTGAATAATATCAGCAAGGACGCCAGCACAAAAAACTTCGTCCTGCTCACAAGCAAAATCTGCCAAGAGTCCACTGGGCGGAAATCATTCCAACAAAGACACAACCTAGGACATGCGCAGAACACGCGAATCGAATACAGCTCAGCTAACTTACGAAACGAAGAATGTACCTTCTCGAACAATGCCTTAAAAGGATAGGAATCGAAACATTGCAAGTTGCCAAATGCTTATCAAGAGAAGTGGGCCCGAGCGCTCCAAACATGGACATGACTTAAAATCGCTCCATATATGGACTTGACTTAAAACCGCTCAAACACAACTTATCGGCAACCCACACCAACAAGAAAAGCGAACTACTTACAATAAAAAGTGACTATAATTTCATGAGTTACTTCCCATGCATTAAAAAAAATTAAATATAGTCTGTTGAATCTCGTCTGTGAATAGGACAGAATTCCACTGCAGTCTAGTCCATCCGACATGTTGCTCTGCCCATTGCAGGCGCTGCTGACGATGTCTGTGAGTCAAGTTTGGCCCAACATAAGGTCGTCTTGCAGTAAGACCTGTATCTCTGAGTAGTCGTATGACTGTCATTCGAGAGACTTGCCCACGTCTACCCACTATTGCTCTTGCTGTTTGACTTGCCGGGAGAGAACGATTCCTTAGGTGACTCAGCACAATATGACGATCTTGCGCAGGGGTAGTAACTCGTGGTTGGCCACTCCAAAGTCTATCCCGGGCACTGCCAGTGGTTCCGTAACGTTCATTGAGACGTACAATAGTGCTGTGGTGACAATTCATCCTTCTGGCAATGGCCCGCGAGCTCATTCCGGTCTCCAACATACCAATGGCTCGTTGGCGGTCGTTTTCAGATAGTCGTGGCATTTCAAGCACATGTACTGGGTCTTTTGTCTCAACGGCCTTTTTATACCGAGTATACTGCCACAACGCGTACACATTTTCAGAGTCATATTTGTTGGGAATCGTGTTGCACGTGTAACTTTCATTGTTTTCATGTAGTCTGTACACAAATCCGTGGGTTTAATCATGGACTTTCCATTCCAGCAGCCATTCGCTCTGTGGTGAATGGGGATAATATATATCTTTATAGGGGACTTAGTGTACTGACTGAGATCAGCTGTGAAGGTCTATGTATCTATTTAATATTGTGATTTATTACATAGCCTTCTTTGCTACCACATATGTCAACCTCAGTCAGACTTATTCTGGATTTGTATAATGACTGCGTGTTATGTCTAGGGTATGATAGTGATGTAATGAGAGTACACAATAATTAACAGCCAGCTAAACACCTATGGTAAGACCCACAACACTTATAACACCAAACCTCTCACAAACCTCAACAACTTTAAGAGGGACCTTATGTAAGTCGAGTGTTAACTTTTCAAATTTATGTATTATGTATTTATAAAAAGATATCCTGATCCAATGTCAAAGGAATCAGGAATCCCAATCACTATAATTATATGAAATATTTACACATTATACAAAGGGTATGTTAAAATTAACAACTGTGTCATGTAATCGCTGTGTGTGTTGTAGTCTTTGCGGAAATACTGGATGTTCAAGCTATGTGGTTGTTGCTCCTCATCACATTTCTAGTCTGTTTTTGATGGAAATAAGGTCTATACTTTCACTTTCCTATCAAGGAAACACTGTCGTGTCTCTCTGGCTTTATGTTCTTTGATTTTCAATTCTAAGAGGGGTCATAAGACTGAGCGTCACTGTTTACACCTCTTAACTTTGAGATGGCTGACAGGAACAGACTCCTATGCTCGTAAGGTCAGCATACTCTGGATTTCATCACTCTGGTCGTTCTCTTGTCCCAGGCATATATTCTCTGCCTCCGGATTGTACGATAATCTGACCAGGTGCTGCTCTAACAGTTTGAGGACCACTGTCCCTGAAACAATAAGGTGGTCATGCCCCTTCAGAACTAAGCTAGGTTATATTTCCATATTTTACGACAATACAGGACAGACAATGTTCAGCGCGGTAGGCCCACAAATATCTTCTCATGACACAGCTTTCACCAGTTTTCCTGTCCCTAATGTGTACAACGCCTCTGCACTTCCAGTATTATGTTCTTCCATACAATAATACAGGTATCACACTACCTTGCAATTCCATGTATAAGCCTAGGCATTTAACTTCCTCTGCTATAAGTTCTGTGCAGGTTGGAGCAATTTTCTAGGCTTTTCGCTACTGAACCACACACACAAAGACACAAATCATCAATGTACATTCAATTTTCATAAATATATATATTCAAAATCTGCAGCTTACCACAATTAAGAAATCTGAGAACAAATTACGTTGAATAGCAAGACCAATATGGCACACTCTCGATCTGCTGTCGTTCCAGGCTTTCAAAGAATAATTGCACTGGCTTTCAACGCATAAGTTTCTCCAATGAAGAAATATTTGAATGTGGCAGTGAACTGACGCTCTTTTTGCCAATATCGGGAGTTCTAACCAATAAGGCCCTATGTTTACAAAGTATTTGAAATTAAAAGCAGCTTTCCTATCGTGTCTCTATTAGCAACCCACTAGTACTTTTTCTCGACTAATCGTAGTTAGTCTTTCATAAAATGGTAACCAATCAAATCGATTCTAACAGTGTGGCCTCCATTCATTTTAAAAGTCTTATCTACCATGCCAAATGGAGCAACCATGACCAAGTGTTGTCAATACGACACCACTACTTTATTTTGGCTATAAGTTGTTTATTCTTTAACTAATGGTGCAACACTTACTATATTCGTTATCAGCAAATTCTACTGCATCTAACTATATAAGTTTAAATGGTCTACTCTGTCAGTGGAGAGACATGATTTCAACCTAAACTCATGTTAATATTTAACTTTTCCACTGTTTATTAAAAAAATCTGACGGTCATACGCATTCGTTCGTGTGTTCCAAGAAATGCATAGTTTATTTTTAGCCTAGACTGTCAGTTTGATTTCAAGCCATAGCGTAGCAAATTAATATGCAGAACGCGTTTCGACATTCATGTCTCAATGCAATGCAGTGTACGCCTTAGGAAAGCACAGTCCTATACCAGTCTTCTTCCTATGTAATTATCTATCCGTTTGGCTTTACATTTAATTATGATTTATTTATGTGGATTTAGAATGTTCCACGACAAAATCTCCCCACTTAAAACAGACATTATATGTCAGTCTATAATTCTATATACACATAGATAAATTACTATCTATGCCTTTACTCTGCCTTTGTTATCCTGGTTTTATGCAGTTGGGTCTATTCAAAGTAGGCACGACTCAAGAAATCTGCCCCAGACCTCTACAACCAAGAAGCTATTTCAATTATGTTACTGAACAGCTGCAAGTGTTACTGCTTGTCTTAATGCTGCTTAGCAACCAGTATTCACCATTTCTCTTCTCTGAGTCTGCTCAATGACATGTCCAGAGAACATTAGATGTTCCTCAAATTGTACGTTATGAGGAGATAATCTATATATGGTGATAGCAGAGTTTCCGTATGGGATCCAATAATCTCATGATCAGCCTATATAAACATTCGGAATATCCTCAACCAAAGAGGCAACTCATGGATTCATTATGTTCCTCCGAAATGTTTCTGTCCAACAATTTTCTGATCTCAGCTTATGTGGAATCTGATGGTAGCTTTTTCTCAGATCCACTTCTTTAACAATGTTACATATGGGCCTGTAATTTGGTTGACCTGTTTTCCCAGGCACCTGTCAGGTCCTTTGCACTAGAAGCACTGTTGTGATGACTTTTCTTCCTAGAATCATCATGCACAAATCTACCGCTACCAATTCTTTTCTTGGGGCTTTCTCCCCACTTAAAATTCTTGATGGGAGATTTCCTCTCTCCCATCTTCTTCCTCCAGTTCACATAAGTCCGATTGAGGGATTTTCGGCTTATCCTGGGGTAAGATATCTCTTTGCACTCTCCTCATAGTGGCCATATTAAAACATTCAATTGATGATTGTCCGTGAAAGGGTGGGTCCCATTCCACTTGGTCCACTTTATTATTCTTTCTGTTGTCAGGCCTAAGTTTGCCCCGTAGCGAGTCTAGGTCCTGATTCTTCTTCCCACGAGTGGGTGTTCCCTCTGTATTTTCTGGCTCAGGTTTGCCATAATGCTTCTCTTGCATTTGGTTATTATTTTTCCATCCTGTGGAATTTTCTTTATTGCACTGGTCACAGTCATCGACAAATTTTCTTATGTCATCAACCACTCCTGGCCAGTAATAAGATATAGATGTCCTTGAACAGTTGTGACCCATTCTCAGATGTCCACCGTCTAGAACATGTGTTTGTTTCAAAATTGGTTCCCTATATTTCGAGGGCACTACCAACTGTGCACCCACGAATGATCCTGCTTTAACCGTCCGGTAAAGCATTCCATCATCTAAATAGAATTCTCCCTTCCTAGGAGGGGTATGTAGTTTTTGGAGTTTGTCAAAACACGGCTTCAGTGATCTATCTCCAGCCTGTGCCTTTCTCCACTGTTTACGAGACCCCATATTTGGTGGTCCCTCCTGCTTTCTCACAGGTAAGCTCCTTTTCACCTCTTCTGGCGTGGTATTTATTAGACTATCCTCCTCCTGTCTAGAGTTGGATCTGACCTGCAGGGTTGCCATATACACAGGTTTCCTTCTGCAATAGTCAGTATCATGATTGTCCATACGACAATTTTTACACCATCTCCTTTTTGGGTTGAAAGATTTTCTTTCATCAAATTGTGGGTTTTTATTTTTATAGTCATTTCGTGGTCTATCAAACTGTTGCTTACCTTTGTTCTGATCTCTAGGATCAAACGTATCAGAGTTTTGTGGTGCCTTAAAATAGTCTACCTGTTTCTTTTTGTTACTTGTTACCTCAGCCTGAGCTGCTTGATACCTTTCAGCTACACTCAGTAACTCACCCAGTCTTTCTGCACCTTGTTCCATGAGAAACTTTCTCAGGTCAGGAGCCATGGACTCTCTTAATTGCTCTATAAGGATCATTTCCTTAAGATCTTGGGTTTTCCCCAGAGAAGTCCATTTCTCCAAGTATGTCTCTAACCGTGCAGAGAACTGGTGATAAGTTTCACCTGACAGTAACTTAGCATTCCTAAATTTTTTCCTATAAAACTCACCATTCTTTTCGTATCTTAACAACAGAGCCTGCTTCAGCATGTCATAATTTTCTTGGTCATCCCTGCTCATTTTGGCAAAAACTTCATAAGCCGTACCACGGAGCCCTTGTGATAACTTTAAACTCCACCTTTCTCTCTCCAACCCATATGAGGTAGCTAACAATTCGTACCTACTTATATAACTCTCAATGTCATCTTCTTTTTCAACAAAGTGATCTAGATGGAAGTTCATAGCTGAGGTTGAGGCCCCCTGACTAGCCGGAGCATCAGAGGCAAAGGGACTGGCACCATTTTCAGGAGCATGGCCTTGAATTTCCAACTCCCTGAGTCGTAGCTCATGCTCCCGCTGCAATCTCCTATCCTCTGCTTCCGCAGCCAATCTTCTTTCTTCCTTTTCTGCTTCTGCAGCCAATCTTTTTTCTTCTCTTTCGGCAGCCAGTTTTCTTTCCTCTGCTGCCAATCTTTTTTCTTCTCTTTCGGCAGCCAGTTTTCTTTCCTCTGCTGCCAATCTTCTTTCTTCTGCTTCCTTTTCTGCAGCCAATTGTAATCTCTTACTTTCAGCCTCTAATGCCCTAGCTTGCTGGTCAGCCTCAATCTGTAGCTTTTTAGCCTCAGCCTCCATCTGTAACCTCTTAATTTCTTTTTCAGCCTCAATCTGTAACTGAAGTTTCTTAATCTCTCTAGCCTCTTCTACTTTCATTTTCCTTTTTCCTCAGCCACCCTATTTTCTTCCCTGGCAATGAACTTATCACACTCTGATGTGACATAATCAATCAGAACTTGCCCCTCCATGTTCATTTCTTTGGCCGTCTGCACAGCAGCAGATCGAAATTTTGCCAAGTCTGCCATTCCTATAATAGGTAAATTTATACAATGTCTAAGCAAACAAACTTCAATATACTAATTATCGAAGGACCACAGGCAGTGAGAGCTCAGTCTTATTTATTTTCACCCGAGGATACCTTTTAAATTCTTTATATTTCCTGAAGTGAATTACCCCAATTATATGTTAATGGAAGTTCTAGATATCCCAGGACTAGCCTACCCAATTTATGTAATGGGAGAAGTCTTAAATATCCCGGAACGAGCTAACCCAATATATGTGGTGAATGGGGATAATATATATCTTTATAGGGGACTTAGTGTACTGACTGAGATCAGCTGTGAAGGTCTATGTATCTATTTAATATTGTGATTTATTACATAGCCTTCTTTGCTACCACATATGTCAACCTCAGTCAGACTTATTCTGGATTTGTATAATGACTGCGTGTTATGTCTAGGGTATGATAGTGATGTAATGAGAGTACACAATAATTAACAGCCAGCTAAACACCTATGGTAAGACCCACAACACTTATAACACCAAACCTCTCACAAACCTCAACAACTTTAAGAGGGACCTTAAGTAAGTCGAGTGTTAACTTTTCAAATTTATGTATTATGTATTTATAAAAAGATATCCTGATCCAATGTCAAAGGAATCAGGAATCCCAATCACTATAATTATATGAAATATTTACACATTATACAAAGGGTATGTTAAAATTAACAACTGTGTCATGTAATCGCTGTGTGTGTTGTAGTCTTTGCGGAAATACTGGATGTTCAAGCTATGTGGTTGTTGCTCCTCATCACATTTCTAGTCTGTCTTTGATGGAAATAAGGTCTACACTTTCACTTTCCTATCAAGGAAACACTGTCGTGTCTCTCTGGCTTTATGTTCTTTGATTTTCAATTCTAAGACTGAGCGTCACTGTTTACACCTCTTAACTTTGAGATGGCTGACAGGAACAGACTCCTATGCTCGTAAGGTCAGCATACTCTGGATTTCATCACTCTGGTCGTTCTCTTGTCCCAGGCATATATTCTCTGCCTCCGGATTGTACGATAATCTGACCAGGTGCTGCTCTAACAGTTTGAGGACCACTGTCCCTGAAACAATAAGGTGGTCATGCCCCTTCAGAACTAAGCTAGGTTATATTTCCATATTTTACGACAATACAGGACAGACAATGTTCAGCGCGGTAGGCCCACAAATATCTTCTCATGACACAGCTTTCACCAGTTTTCCTGTCCCTAATGTGTACAACGCCTCTGCACTTCCAGTATTATGTTCTTC